>QNTS01001264.1:150254-226186 GCA_003317085.1 Hucho hucho | reverse complement strand
TGACCAAATACTTATTTTCCACCATAATTTGCAAATAAATTCATAAAAAATCCTACAATGTGATTTTCTGGATTTTTTTTCCTCATTTTGTCTGTCATAGTTGAAGTGTACCTATGATGAAAATTACAGGCCTCTCTCATCTTTTTAAGTGAGAGAACTTGCACAATTGGTGGCTGACTAAATACTTTTTTTCCCCACTGTACGCCCAGTTGGACACTGAGGTGGAGTGGGCTCTGTACGCAACGCCCGCTCGATGTCTGCTTCCAGCTCCCAGACCACCGGTGTCACCAGGCAAGAGGCCGGAAGTATGGGAGTGGGATCTATGGACCGCTCCTCTGAGTCAAACATCCGGGACAGTGCGTCTGCCTTAGTGTTTTGGGAACCTGGTCAGTAGGATAGGGTGAAAACAAAACGGGTGAAAAACATGGCCCACCTTGCCTGGCGAGGGTTAAGTCTCCTCGCCGCCCGGATGTACTCCAGATTGCGGTGGTCGGTCCAGATGAGAAAAGGGTGTTTAGCCCCTCAAGCCAATGTCTCCACACCTTCAGAGCCTTTACAACAGACAACAGCTCCCGGTCCCCCACATCATAGTTACGCTCCGCCGAGCTGAGCTTCTTCGAAAAGAAGGCACAGGGGCGGAGACAGCACAGCTCCTATCCCAGCCTCGGACGCATCCACCTCCACTATAAATGCCAAAGAGGGATCCGGATGAGCCAGCACGGGAGCCGAGGTAAACAGACACTGCAGTTGCACCGGTCCCCCCTTCAGCAGTGAGGTAATGGGAGCCGCTACCTGACCAAAGCCCCGGATAAACCTCCGGTAGTAGTTGGCAAACCCTAAGAACCGCTGCACTTCCTTTACCGTGGTGGGAGTCGGCCAATTACGCATGGCTGAAATGCGGTCACTCTCCATCTCCACCCCTGACGTGGAAATGCGGTACCCTAGGAAGGAGACAGACTGTTGGAAGAACAGACATTTCTCAGTCGTACAGGTCATGCTCCAACAGTCGACCAAGCACCTTGCGCACCAGGACACATGCTCGGGTTCGTGTAGCGGAGTAAATCAGAATGTCGTCGATATACACTACTACACCCTGCCCGAGCAAGTCCCGGAAAATCTTGTCTACAAATGCCTGGAAAACTGATGAAGCATTCATTAACCCATACGGCATGACGAGGTACTCACAGTGCCCTGATGTGGTACTAAATGCCGTCTTCCACTCGTCCCCCTCCTGGATACGCACCAGATTGTATGCGCTCCTGAGATCCAATTTTGTGAAGAAGCGCGCCCCGTGCATTGACTCAATCGCACTGGCTATGAGAGGCAGCGGGTAGCTGTACCTCACAGTGATCTGATTGATACCTCGATAGTCAATACACGGGCGCAGACCTCCATCCTTTTTCTTCACAAAAAATAAACTCGACGAGGCAGGTGAAGTGGAGGGCCGAATGTATCCCTGCCCCAGAGATTCTGAGACATATGTTTCCATAGCCTCCGTCTCCTCCTGTGACAGAGGATACACGTGACTCCTGGGAAGTGCTGCGTCTACCAGGAGATCTACCGCACAATCCCCCCGTCGATGGGGTGGTAATTGAGTCGCCTTCTTTTTACAGAAGGCGAGAGACAAATCTGCATATTCAGAGGGGATGTGCACGGTGGAGACATGGTCTGGACTTTCCACCGTAGTCGCACTGATGGAAACACCTACACACCTCCCCGAGCACTGTCGTGACCATCCCTTGACAGCCCTTTGTTGCTACGAAATAATGGGGTTATGATAGGCCAACCAGGGTAGGCCCAACACCACAGGAAATGCAGGAGAATCAATGAGGTATAAACTGATTCTCTCCTCATGACTCTCCTGCGTAACCATGCTTAGTGGATCGGTAGCCTCACTAATTATCCCTGACCCTAACGGTCGACTATCTAAGGCATGCACAGGGAAAGGCATATCAACAGGAACAATGGGGATCCCTAAACTATTAGCAAATGAACGATCAATAAAGTTCCCAGCTGCGCCTGAATCGACTAGCGCCTTATGCTGGGAATGCGGGGAAAAATCAGGAAAATCTACAAACAAAAACACGTGAGCAACAGGAAGCTCTGGTGCCTACTCACCTGGGGTGACACGATAGTGTCCAGCCTGCTGCCTCGACTCCCTGAGGAACCCCCCCTGCACCGACAAGCAGTTTGCCCTCTGCAACCACAGAGGGTGCAGGGAATGGCCCCTCCTCTGGCCCCCTAAGCGCAGTACCTCCCAACTCCATAGGCGTCGGAGCAGAGGTGCTGGGGGATGGAAATGACAGGTCCCGATCCGGACGTCCACGGGTGGCCAGCAGGTTATCCAGCTGGATGGACAGGTCCACCAGCTGGTCAAAGGAACGGGTGTTGTCTCTGCATGCCAGCTCCCGCCGGACGTCCTCGTGCAGACTGCATCTATAATGGTTGATCAGGGCCCTGTCATTCCATCCCACGCCGGCGGCCAGGGTTCGGAACTCCAGCGCAAAGTCCTGTGCGCTCCTCGTCCCCTGTCTGAGGTGGAACAAGTGTTCACCCGCCGCTCTACCCTCAGGTGGATGGTCAAACACTGCCCGGAAACGGCGGGTGAACTCCTCATAGTGGTCCAACGCCGAACAAGGAGAGGGACCAACTTCGGCTGAGGTCGTGACAATGAGTGATACAGGCGCTCAGCTACAGTAACCTATATGAGTACAGATACAGTGAGGGAAAAAAGTATTTGATCCCCTGCTGATTTTGTACGTTTGCCCACTGACAAAGAAATGATCAGTCTATAATTTTAATGGTAGGTTTATTTGAACAGTGAGAGACAGAATAACAACAAAAAAATCCAGAAAAACGCATGTGAAAAATGTTATAAATGGAATTGCATTTTAATGAGGGAAATAAGTATTTGACCCCCTCTCAATCTGAAAGATTTCTGGCTCCCAGGTGTCTTTTATACAGGTAACGAGCTGAGATTAGGAGCACACTCTTAAAGGGAGTGCTCCTAATCTCAGTTTGTTACCTGTATNCGATGGACGGGGCCATGTACCGTCAAATCTTGGGTGAGAACCTCCTTCCCTCAGCCAGGGCATTGAAAATGGGCCGTGGATGGGTATTCCAGCATGACAATGACCCAAAACACACGGCCAAGGCAACAAAGGAGTGGCTCAAGAAGAAGCACATTAAGGTCCTGGAGTGGCCTAGCCAGTCTCCAGACCTTAATCCCATAGAAAATCTGTGGAGGGAGCTGAAGGTTCGAGTTGCCAAACGTCAGCCTCGAAACCTTAATGACTTGGAGAAGATCTGCTAAGAGGAGTGGGACAAAATCCCTCCTGAGATGTGTGCAAACCTGGTGGCCAACTACAAGAAACATCTGACCTCTGTGATTGCCAACAAGGGTTTTGCCACCAAGTACTAAGTCATGTTTTGCAGAGGGGTCAAATACTTATTTCCCTCATTAAAATGCAAATCAATTTACAACATTTTTCACATGCGTTTTTCTGGATTTTTTTGTTGTTATTCTGTCTCTCACTGTTCAAATAAACCTACCATTACAATTATAGACTGATCATTTCTTTGTCAGTGGGCAAACGTACAAAATCAGCAGGGGATCAAATACTTTTTTCCCTCACTGTAAACCTCTAAAGGTACAGATTAAGGGTGCTTATTCATTTATATAGTGCTTGTGAAGTGTTCATTCTTAGGATGTCATAGCGCTGCATCCATATTCAACTGATCTGGGAGAGTCAGACCAGACTGTACACTGGTGTTTACCTCGTGCTCTGTTCACTATTATTCTATGTTATTTAGCAACAACAAAATATATTTTCTACCTGCAACTGAACTAGACAATTGTTTCTGGTGACTTTTAAAGGCAAGATAAAGTGATATGATACCCTTCTGTTATAAATAGAAAAACCCTAAAAAAAAATATGAAAATGAATTATTTAGGCTATACTATTATTATTTCAAGGCTATAGTCTGCCATTTAGGAAATACATTTTGAAACATACAGGCTGGCAGAAGCGCTCAGCATTTCACCAACACATCAACAACAGCATGGCTATACATTTAGCAATTAAGCTGTATAAATATTAGACTATACAGTCATGATACAGTGCCTTTGAATTCACTTTTAGAAACACGAGTTTGGCCAGTCTTTGGTTTGAGGATCATGCCATGAGCTATACATGCCTAGTTTGTTAATTTAGCCTAGCAGATTCTCTTTTATTCCCAAGCCATAATCACAGTCAACACAAATCTATTTTGTAACAACAATATAATGTAATCAAATAGAATCAATTACTAATAGTTTATCAAATGACAAACGTTACAAGTGCATGTAGGCCTATACTGATGACATGCAGATGCTGTGTTAAACAACAAATGGCTTTTTCTCTAATTTATTGGTGATCAGATATTTCAGTTGTACCTGGTTCTGTTGCGCTCAATTTTTACAGTTGAACTTTAGCACTCTTCCAAACGTAGACTATCCCCTTTTTAACAACAGCCTGTATAGAAATCGAAACGTATCGGTTCTACTGCATGCTCTCATATTTTTTTTAAAGCGAGGGCCATCCATTTTATCTCAGAAAGGTACGATTTTCTCAGTCCATAAAGGGAATCCTAATAAAAAAAATAAAAAAAAATTATAACCTACATCACTGCAGTTTATATCCCCAACCCAATAATTGCATTACTTGATTACAATAATCAATAATACATTCCTCATTGCACTGTGTTGTTGTAGCTTAGGCATAATAATGTTATTCTCTAAAAACGTATACCTAATCAATAGTGGAGCTTTGCGTGCCCGACTGCACTGACAGGCAAATATTTATAGCCCTAATATTTATCTAATGAGTGGCCTGATATCTAGCTAATATTTAGCTTCTTTGGCTACACAACTCGAACCTCTTTTTCAGCTATTCCCGTGCGCAATAGGCTATAGCAGGGTGTCAAACTCATTCCATGGAGGGCCTAGTGTCTGCAGCTTTGTTTTTTATTTCAATTAAGCCCTCGACAACCAGGTATTACATGGTTGCACAGGACAGACAGTGATGAGCACAGTGAAAAAGAAAATCCAAACGAATTGATATCCATTAGAAAAATGGAAATCGAAAGCAAACCACTTGAGCAACGAGGCAAGCGATTACATGATGTAAAAGCCGCACAGGCTCAACAGCTTTTGTTGTTGAATTTTTACATTTAATTGAAATAGGCCTACGGGAGTCTATATTATTTTTCATTAGGCTACATGTAGTCTACATTGAAGTGTTATTTGCAGATGTCACTATGACAATGAACATACCCCGAAGCACTGAATGGTCTGTGTTACTACAATATTAATAGGCCTACATCGTGCAGTAGGATGCTTTGATCAGTTGATTGACAGGTGTAGGCTACTGTAGAACCGTAAACATTTCTCTAGTGTGGATGCTCGCCAACGTTTTATAGTTATGCATAATGTATCGTTATGGTTATCTCCCTTGGTGTGGACGGCCCTTTAAGCTTAAATTGGTAAATGCCTCCCTCTAGCGGATAACATGAATATGGTATGAATACAGCAGTGGTTTTTACCACGGATTGATTTGATAGAAATCACGAATGCAACATTAATAGCCTAATAAAAAGCGATGTAATATTTCAGGGTATTTTGTTTTAACGATCATGTTGGAGCTGGAGGGTTACATGTTTTTGTTTCAAACACACGGGGAGCGCCAGTTAAAAATATATTCCGATATAAATCCGATTAAATTCGGTAGCCCTCAATCTAAATAAGATTCACTCCCTAAATCTCTTTTTATGTAATCATGGAAAGCGTGCATGTTCAAGATAGCATGCAAAGGTCGCAGATCTGAGGAGATTTTCATAATTGATATAATATTCTGTACAGAATCTTGAACAGCATTGATCAATCTGCACTATGTAATCTTAACTGCAATCCAGATCACTAGGTTGTGCTATTAGATGAAGCACTGTGATAACACATTCAGTTGTTGCATACTAGTGGTTCGAGAGTTGGGCCAGTAACCGAAAGGTTGCTGTCCCTTTCCCTTTCCCTTACATACAAAATATCTGATATTGTATTCCCATTTGAACTTTGTTGTGCTTTTAAATGTTTGCAAGCGCAGTGATAACACATTTAGATGACAACGAAACCAAAAATAAAACGTTTTTCCATTGTAATTTGGTTGTACTTTTAGATAGTACTTTTTTCTGTTAATGATTTTTGGCCACCCATCCCATGAGAGTTAATGTCATTCCAGTTCATGTGAATGTCATTCCAGTGCACTGCTTGTTATGAATCATATCTGATGGTATTTGTATGTTTAGGTAAACATACAAATAATGTCCCAGTTGGAACACTGACAAGTAGAATGCATCAAAAATTCTAATCTGATTGGGTGGGCACCCCAGTGTGTAATGAGTCTCGGTGAAGCAGGTACAGCGGAGTCAGGCGCAGGACAACAAAGATGAGTATACATGAACTCTACTCAAAATAGGAAATAACAATACACGTAGTGAAATATCACACGAAAGAAACGGACCAAGAGTACAACGAATAATCACACACAAAAACATGGGGGGAACTGAGGGTTAAATAAGGAACATGTAATCATGGGAATGGAAACCAGGTGTGTAAAAAAGACAAAACCAACGGAAAATGAAAGATGGATCGGTGGCGGCTAGAAGACCGGTGACGTCGACAGCCGAACACCGCTCGAACAAGGAGAGGGACCGACTTCGTCGGAAGTCGTGACACAGTGCCTACACGGCTGCAATATTCTTCCTCACTGCTCATTCTAACCTTTTGGGGGCCCTAAGCTCTCAGTATAGTGATGCAAGTCTTTAGATGTTGTACATGTGAAATTGTGTAATTCCATCTTTATCCGCAAAGTTATATTCCATTTTGTGTAACTTGAGTGGTTTCCCCTACTAGCTGTGCTGTACAGGCTGGACGGAGAACTGCTAACTTCCTGTATTTCAACACATTTTGCCATGGTGCAGAGATGAATGTCATTCATAATTTTTTACTTTAGTTTATCTTGTAAATATTTTCTTTACTCTTTCTTGAACTGCACTGTTCCCGTGTTTCCTGTGCTCTAGTTTTTGCTTTTTCTAGTCTTCCCAGCTCTGACCTTTCTGCCTGTCCTGACCCTGATCCTGCCTGTTGTCCTGTACCTGCCTGCCTTGACCTACCGATTGCCTGCTCTTTGTATTGTAATAAACTCTGAGACTCGTACTATCCGCCTCCTGTGTCTGCACCTGGATCTTAGCCTCCCATCTTAGCCTCCCAAGGAGCCACCACTGGAAGACAAGGAGTTACTGCAAATCCTTGTGGAGAGACTCCATACCCTGGCAGAACGCCATGACCATGTGTTCACTACATTACTGGAGCAATTCCGCTAGGCAACTAGGCAGCAAGTCACAACAGTAATCCCCCAGACTCTCAGCAACCCGCCACTAACCCCGGTGTCCCCAGAACCTCGCTTACTTCCTCCGGAGCGCTACGCTGGAGATTCTGGAACCTGCCAGGCGTTTCTCTCCCAGTGCTCCCTCATCTTCGAGCTGCAGCCTTCTTCGTTCCCCTTGGACCGCTCGAAGATAGCGTACTTGATAACGCTGATGTCCGGGAGGGCCCTCGTCTGGGCTACACCGGTGTGGGTGAAACAGTCCACTGTTTGCCTCAGTCTGGAGAAGTTTGTGGCGGAGGTACAAAAAGTGTTCGATTGTATATTGTCCGGGAGAGAGGCTGCTCGTAAGCTGCTCCAACTATGTCAAGACTCCCGTGGATTTTCGCATGTTGGCGACTGAGAGTGCCTGGAACCCGGTAGCCCTGTTTGACACGTTCCTTCACGGATTATCGGAGCTCGCAGCCTGGGAGCTGCCCATGGACCTCGACTCACTCACAGCCTTGACCATCCAGATCGATGGCGGCTACGGGAACGTAGGAAGGAGAGAGGGTCTGATCACTGTCGCCCTCGCTCGTCCTCGAATTCCATCTCGCCTCAAGAGGAATCCCGTAAATCCCCAAAGTCTACATTTCCGAGAGAATCCGGTGTCATCCGAGTTCCCTCGGAAATCACTGAGGACTGTCGACTCGCCTCCTCCGGAGCCCATGCAACTTGGCAGGGCTAGATTGTCTCCTGCTGAGTGCTTACGCAGACTGAATAGCAGTCTGTATTGTGGAGCCCCGGGACATTTCTTATCTACCTGCCCATTAAAAGACAAGGCTACTCAGTAGATATGAGTACACTGTTGAGTTGTACGGGGAGTTTCCAATCTCTCACTACTCGTAACCCCCTCTATGCTACCCTGTTGTGGGGAGACCAGTCCAAATCCATCCGGGTGCTCATTGACTCTGGGGCCAACGAGAGCTTTATGGACACTACCCTGGTGTCAGAGATGGTATCTCCACTCAACCCCTTTCCATCCCAATGGACTTCAGTGTCCTGGATGGGCGCACTATTGGCAGAGTCACCCACAACACAGTTCCTATCAGCCTGAGAGTGTCAGTAAGGCTATGCAGCCACAGTAAGGCTATGCAACCACAGTAAGGCTATGCAGTGTCTGCTCCTGGAGTCTCCTATGTACCTATGGTTTTGGGTTTTCATGGCTCTAGAGGCACTCCCCGACTGGGCAACGGGTTCCATCATGGGTTGGAGTCCGTTTTGCCATGCACATAGTCTGAAGTCGGCGCAGCCTGCCTCGGGACGTCTCCCGGCGGGCTTGGGTAAAGCCTCGGATCTCTCCGCCGTTCCAGCGGAGTACCAGCCCTTACAGGAGGTTTTCAACTCTGCCCGCACCACATTCCCTGCCAGCTCAAGAGAACGTCCTCCATGTCCGACAGGTCCTCCAGCATCTCCTGGAGAACCAGCTTTTCGTGAAGGCGGAGAAATGTGAGTTCCATCGCTCCACCATCTCCTTCCTAGGATACGTCATCGCTGCAGGGAATATTCAGATGGACCCTGACAAGGCGTGAGCGATGGTGGATTGGCCTTAACCCACATCCAGAGTTTAGCTGCAACGTTTCCTGGGGTTTGCTAATTTCTACCGTTGTTTCATGTGGGGTTACAGCAACTTTGCTTCCCCCCTCTCTGCACTCACCTCTCTCAAGGTATGTTCTCCAGCAGCTGACCGGCGTTCTCAGACCTCAAGCAGTGATTGACTACAGCTCCCATCCGGACCCGTCCCGTCAGTTCATGAAGGAGGTCGATGCCTCAGACGTCGGAGTGGGGGCTGTCCTATCCCAGCGTTCTGCCCTGGACCAGTAGCTGCATCCCTGTGCCTTCCATTCCCATCGTCTTAACGATGACGTGACTTTATCGATGACGTGACGTGGGAAATCAATAATTACTTTCAGTTAATATGGCGATGGTGGAGTGGAGGCATGGGTTAGAAGGGGCAGAACATCTATTCTTGGTGTGGACGGACCATAAGAACCTGGAATATCTCCGCACCATTTCACTATGTCCTACCGCCTGGGGTCCAAGAAAGCAAAACCTGACGCACTCTCACGTCTGTACAGCCCTGCTCTTCCCGGACCAAGAGGTCAGTATGCCATCTTACCAGATGTTCGCAGTACCTGGAAGAGAACCCGGGCCGCTCTTCTCAAGACCACCTCCAGGTATCGACGACAGGCGGACTGCCACCGGACCCCTGCTCCCCGCTACCGTCTTGGGCAGAGGGCATGGCTTTCCACTCGGGATCCGCCGCTCCGGGTGGAGTCCCGCAAACTTTCTCCACGTTTTAGCGGCCCTTTCCCCATCTCTAAGGTCCTCAAATCATGACATCAGTGCTCTTCAGGTTGGGGGGGGGGGGAATTGTGCGCCGCCCTATGGGACTCCCAATCCCAGGATCGAACCAGGGTCTGTTGTGACGCCTCTAGCACTGAGATGCATTGCCTTAGACCGCTGCGCCTCTCGGGAGCTAGAAAGATGCTTGAGTTTCCGACTTGGAATTCCGAATTGGATGACCTTTCAAACCGATTTTCCCACTCTGAGCTAGTTTATTTCAGAGTTCCCAGTTTTCTTGAGCGTGCTGAAGTCAGAGGTCAGAGATATCCGAGTTCCCAGCTGTCTTGAATGCAGCATGATCCCCAGATTTTTCCCAGTCTGAGTTTATTTTTTTGCTGTCAGTTGTCTTCAACGCACAGATGTCAGGTTAGGCTATCTAGCCAAAAAGCATCCATGATTTGCCTATCAATCTTTTGGCTCTGCTTGAGTCTATTTTAGAGACATGTGCATCTGCATGTATGTGTCAGGGACCAGCCAGGCTCCACCACCACACAATCACAGAGATCACTGTCACCTGAGTTCTAATCACCCACACCTGCACGTCATTTGATCATCAGCACAGTCAGCATATAGGCACTCTCTCCACACAGTCACTTTGTCTGGTCTCGTTTGAGTAAGGACTCACTCCTGGTTCCTCTGACCTATTCCTCTGATATCAGCATTGTTTCATCTGCCTTCCATTGTCTCCTTCGTCTTCCTGGTTCCAGTTGTCATCATCCGGCTAACTCCTTTATCTTCTACAAGAAAACTATAACCTGTCTGGATTTCCCATCGTCATCTAACAGAGACTTTCTCTACTACATTTTACCTCACCATCATTGTTTCATTAAACCTGTTTCTCTTTTGGAACCTTTTTGTCTTGAGTCTCTGTTCCATAACAGTATGTGGATTTCTTTAATTAAGATGCTCCGCTAACTCATCGCACGTGCGAGCTTTGTATTGGTTTGACTCCCTGAGTTGTGCGTTGTTCTGGTGTGGCGATGAAAAATAGCTATCCCGACAACAATATAGCAGGCATCACAGAAAAAACGTGTCCCATCAAAAAGCATATGTATAGTCTCTAGGAAGTCTACTTACAATACGTCAAGTCAAACGTGTCCCTCGCTATCAGGGTTGAAAGTATAATGAATGTCTTCCCGGTATTGGACCTCCTATATTTTTATGGGCCTAATCATATAATTACATATAGAACCCCTGTTAATTCAATACTATGTGGGCCTAGTCATAATTGTTTTAAATTTAATTTAACTTAAAACGCAACAATTTTACTGAGTTACAGACGTTTATTTCATAGTGAGCAGGGTTGAAAGTAAGGTGGTAAGGTCCGGTACAGCTTCCCAGCAAAATAAATAGTGGGGTTAAGCCATACAGGTAAAACATGAACCTCACAATAATTAAATACAAAGGTAAAAACTGTAGGCTATTACACCACTTTTTATCATTACCGTATGACAGCGATAATGAAAATGAGCGAATTGATTTGAAAACGGGTCACAGCCTAAACTCCAAAATCTGATGTGGTTCGAGAAAAACACTGAAATGATGCCAAAGCAGAGATGGGTGGCCGACACCCGAGACGCGCACG
The DNA here is from genome assembly GCA_003317085.1 of Hucho hucho. Taxonomy (NCBI): domain Eukaryota; kingdom Metazoa; phylum Chordata; class Actinopteri; order Salmoniformes; family Salmonidae; genus Hucho; species Hucho hucho. The sequence continues at coordinate 214,798 of QNTS01001264.1, read as the reverse complement.
GATGTATAGGCCTACATTCTTGCCTAATGATAATCACCAATGTCATTAGGCTTTTTGTGTTTTGTGTAACAGATGGCTCTTTACATTCACCACTGTTTGGAGGCTGGAAATGTGTTGCCAGTGGAAGAACGTGCGCGGGTAGCCTAGTAAAGGAGCCCTTTGAAGTGATTGTTTGACAATTACTGTAAATATACTTTCGTTGACTGGAAACGTTTTTTTGGGGGGGGGGTGAATCCGGCTATATTGTGGTAGGGTTCTTTTCTGTGACCACCCACCTTAACGATGCACAAATCAGAGAATCCAATCAATGCACAGACGCCTGGTCATGTGTCCCAAAGCTACTCTAGGGCGTGTCCCTCACCTGTGTGCGACTGCGCTTGCAGCAGAGAAAGTGAAGCGCGAGAATCAGCGGTCCTCTTGATGTCTGCAGGTTCTGAGGACCTTGTCGTGTTTTTCATGTCAAGATTCGTGACAAGTGGTACTTTGAATTTGGTGACTTGCCATTTATGTCTGGAATAAACGTAAAGATGGCGAAAAAGAGTAGTTCCAAAAAGTCATTCAAAAGCTTGTTTTCTAAAAGCGAAGCCAAATTGACTGTGGAGAAGGAGAAAGATGACGGTGGAGGAAAAAAGTTCCTACTCTTCAAATTCAAGAAAAAAACGAAACACGACAAAGATGAAGAGAAGCAAGTGGACTTCAGGTATGCTACTATATGCCAAATACTGGAAATAGTTCCAGGCTTTTCTTGTTGAAACAATGTGTCTTAGTTTGCTATTTGAACTGATAATCGTGATACCATTATAATGTTCTACTGTAGTCCACAGACTTTGAATAGCGTACTTTATTTATGTTGCGCACGACTTGAAATGAATTCACACACTTTTGTTCTATTTGTGCATGCATCTCTTAACAGTGGGAACAGTTAGGCTAGTCTAACAAATAGGCTCTCTGATTCAGAAGATACCGTTGCAAAAAGCTGATCTACACCACACTGGATGGAAGTAGCAACCTGTATTAAGCATGCATCGAGAATCTGACTTAAACCATACACATACTGCAGGGTGCTACACGTTAGACAGGGTGCAGAGTTACTGGTTCAGACCATGCTCATTGTATGCTCGTCTGAGGGTAGCCCGAACATTCAATATTTACACACATCTATGTTTCTGTCGATCCTCCAACATTCTCAATGGCTTTATTTAGGTACCCAATATGGTGATGAAATCCCTTGACGTTCAACGTTTTCATCACGCGTTGAAATGTTGGCCTCAGTATGCTAGAGTATGTATGCATGTATGTATGAGCAGCAGATACTTTGACCCTCATTTGGTGGTTGAACATGAACAAACAGGTGAATGAGTGGCATAGCACATGACACAACAGATCATGTGGTTTGTCCTTTTAGTCAGCAGTGGTTGACATTGATTTTTATTGGCTCCAGCACACCAGTTCGCCTTAATTGAACCGTGCCGACTATACACCTCAAATGCCTGGATCAACAGCAAGAGTAAACATCTCCTTTTCATAGAAGAGTTAATTCAAAGACCGAAGGGTCAAACCAGTAAAACACTGGAATTAGAGGTCTATTCACTGTTTGTTTTGTTGTTCGCTTATTCCATGTTATCATGGGTAGTTGCCATGTTTGTGACTATTTAGTATAGGGTAGGGTGTCCACCCACCCTGCCCAGCGTGAGTGACAATGCGCTTTGGTGATGATATGTAACTTTTCCTGACGTTATAAAATACAATTTACCAAGACAAATATGATTACCATTCGTTTAAATCGCTGAACACAACATGCGCTTATTCATGGTTTTATCTGCCCAAGGCATCTATTTGAGCCAGGTGTCTAATTCCTTAGTGCACACAGCTTTTGCTCATTTGCATAGTTAATAATTTAACTCCAGCATTCACTTCCAGCATTTTAATACATTTCTTAATTTCCTTCGCAGTGTTATCGTTTACACACTCATGTTTATTTTGTCTTAGTATGCCATAATAACATCTTCACAATGAACATTATTTTACCCATTGGTCATAATGTGTTTTGATTGGGCACCCAATAGGGCATTCTGGGGGCGGCTTGTAGCCTAGTGGTTAGAGCGTTGGACTTGTAATCGGAAGGTCAAATCCCCGAGCTGACAAGGTAGAAAGAAATCTGTCTTTCTAGAAATCTGTCTTTCTACCCCTGAACAAGAAAGTTAACCCACTGTTCCTAGGCCATCATTGAAAATAAGAATTTGTTCTTAACTGACTTGCCTAGTTAAATAAATTCTAGTTAAATCACCTTTATTTCTTCAATAGGGAGTGAAGGAAAATGTAAACTCACTGTCTAAATCTCACTGTGAAAATGTAAACTCACTGTCTAAATCTCTTCAATGGTAAATAATCGTTGTAAAACAATTTATAAATAAAACTGTCAGTGTGGTTTGACATGAGAATCAGACTCATAGAACTACATGACCATTACAATACCCAGTCAACATTGCCAAAACCAAACAGGTTAAAATACTTCCAAATATGGAGTACTTCATGGGAGTGTGGAGTGTTAACTGAACTTATCACGCAGTGCTCAGAGCGTTGTGTGACGAGGCAACCTGGCCCCAGCATAACCATTTTTGCCAATTTAAAGATGAAATCTGTATTGACACAACTCGAGACACATCCCATTCCGTTCATTCCTTGTGCATAGTTTAGATTCTTCACAGCCATCATTCTAGCCAAAATTTGAGCTACAGTATCTGTATCCAAGGAGGACTGTCTAAGGACTTGTTTGTGCCTTAGCTAACCGAAGGGACACAGAGGAACCTGTCATCCCAGATGCCTTTCCTCTGCATCTTCTCTCATGTTATTGTTCCCAGGGGCATCTACGCTTGATGTCACTGTTGGCATCATCTTAGTAAAAGTTACAGTAGCATTCAATTGAAGTGAACCAAATTATGTAGCTAGTGGAGTTTATTTGAGATATATACCGGGTGGACATTTTTGTCTGCATATTAAGGATGTGCTGTCATATCTAAACATAAAAAATACAATTTAATCTGGTTTTTAATTATTATTCTAATGTCTGCCAGATTACAAATTCAGTACGATATGATTCCTTTTTCTTAGATGTGAGTTTGGGCCTGGAGTCTTGAGTGTTATTACTCAGCAGCACCGGTGTCCCCTCCATACAGTGAGGGGAAAAAAGTATTTGATCCCCTGCTGATTTTGTACTTTAGCCCACTGACAAAGAAATGATCAGTCTATAATTTTAATGGTAGGTTTATTTGAACAGTGAGAGACAGAATAACAACAAAAAAATCCAGAAAAACACATGTGAAAAATGTTATAAATGTAATTTCTTTTTAATGAGGGAAATAAGTATTTGACCCCTCTGCAAAACATGACTTAGTACTTGGTGGCAAAACCCTTGTTGGCAATCACAGAGGTCAGATGTTTCTTGCAGTTGCCCACCAGGTTAGCACACATCTCAGGAGGGATTTTGTCCCACTCCTCTTTGCAGATCTTCTCCAAGTCATTAAGGTTTCTAGGCTGACGTTTGGCAACTCGAACCTTCAGCCTCTTCCACAGATTTTCTATGGGATTAAGGTCTGGAGACTGGCTAGGCCAGTTGAGTTGAGTTGATGCCAAAGAGCTCCATTTTGGTCTCATCTGACCACAACACTTTCACCCAGATGTCCTCTGAATCATTCAGATGTTCATTGGCAAACTTCAGACGGGCATGTATATGTGCTTTCTTGAGCAGGGGGACCTTGCGGGCGCTGCAGGATTTCAGTCCTTCACGGTGTAGTGTGTTACCAATTGTTTTCTTGGTGACTATGGTCCCAGCTGCCTTGAGATCATTGACAAGATCCTCCCGTGTAGTTCTGGGCTGATTCCTCACCGTTCTCATGATCATTGCAACTCCACGAGGTGAGATCTTGCATGGAGCCCCAGGCTGAGGGAGATTGACAGTTCTTTTGTGTTTCTTCCATTTGTGAATAATCGCACTAACTGTTGTCACTGTAACGCCCAGGCCTGAGATGACAGGCTGGAGTGTTTTGGCTTCGTTTTGGTGTAGGGTTTGTGTGTTCTAGGGTGTCTATTTCTATGTTGGGATAATGGTTCCCAATTAGAGGCAGCTGAGTCTCGTTACCTCTAATTGGGAACCATATATATGTTTGGGAGTTGCACTTTAGTTTCGTGGGTTATTGTTTGTTATGGTTAGCGTGTTCTGTCATTCGTGTATAGTTTAGGTTCTGCTATTCATGTTTAGTTAGGTTTCGCCAGTCGTGGTTAGTTAGGTTTCGCCAGTCTTGGTTAGGTTTAGATCTCTGTGTTGTGTTTAGGATTTAGCGTTAGGGTTCGCGTCTTGTTCCTCGTTTTCTTGTTTTGTTCCGTCTCGTCCCGTCTTTGAATAAATATGTATTCCGGCTACATCGCTGCGTCTTGGTCTGTCCTGAGTGAAGAGAATCATGACAGTCACCTTCTCACCAAGCTGCTTGGCGATGGTCTTGTAGCCCATTCCAGCCTTGTATAGGTCTACAATCTTGTCCCTGACATCCTTGGAGAGCTCTTTGGTCTTGGCCATGGTGGAGAGTTTGGAATCTGATTGATTGAATGCTTCTGTGGACAGGTGTCTTTTATACAGGTAACAAACTGAGATTAGGAGCACTCCCTTTAAGAGTGTGCTCCTAATCTCAGCTCGTTACCTGTATAAAAGACACCTGGGAGCCAGAAATCTTTCAGATTGAGAGGGGGTCAAATACTTATTTCCCTCATTAAAATGCAAATCAATTTATAACATTTTTCACATGCGTGTTTCTGGATTTTTTTGTTGTAATTCTGTCTCACTGTTCAAATAAACCTACCATTAAAATTATAGACTGATCATTTCTTTGTCAGTGGGCAAACGTACAAAATCAGCAGGGGATCAAATACTTTTTTCCCTCACTGTACATTTACATAGTGTTGCAGCATATACTGTTTGCTCTGTTGGCTTCATGATACATGAAAGCATCAACTGAAACCCTATATGAGAAAGTTCGTCTTACTTCAGCATACAGTTTTCTCCACATGCGACGTCCTCCTTGACATTTTTTTTACCCAATACCAGCATCTTACCTTCTCCCATCTCTGCATGTTACGTTACCTTCTATTGTATATGTTTAGCCTATTGTCAATAGTAGTTTACTCTATAAAATGGGCATGTTTTATAACACAGTATTTATTGAAAAACAACTCAAATGTTGTGCAATAAGGTCTACAGTACCTTTACCAAGGTGTGGCCCAGGTATCTCACATACTGTACACAATAACTAGGAGCTACACAGGTATGCTTCTCCCCTCAGGCTCTGGTTATAACTCCCTAGACTCCAACAGCACTTCATACTATACATGCATGCTTGCACATGTGGGTCAATACCAATCTCCCCATACTGCCAGTTTCAGTTGTCAACCTTAATTAGGCTATATGCAGTGCATTCGGAAAGTATTCAGACCCCTTGACTTTTCCCACATTTTTTTTACATTACAACCTTATTCTAAAATGGATTAAATTGTGACGAAGCGAATATATATTGTTTTAGAAAGAAGAGTCTTGGTGGTTCCAAACTTCTTCCATTTAAGAATGATTGAGGCCACTGTGTTCTTGGGGACCTTCAATGCTGCAGTAATTTTTTGGTACCCTTCCCCAGATCTGTGCCTCGACACAATCCTGTCTCAGAGCTCTATGAACAATTCCTTCAACCTCATGGCTTGTTTTTTTTTTCTCTGACATGCACTGTGGACAGGTGTGATCCTTTCCAAATCATGTCCAATAAATTCATGTCCAATCAAGTTGTAGAAACATCTCAAGGATGATCAATGGAAACCGGATGCACCTGAGCTCCATTTCGAGTCTCCTAGCAAAAGGGTCTGAATACTTATGTAAGTCAGGTATTTCTGTTTTTTAATTTTTAATAAATCTGCAAACATTTCTAAAAAACTGTTTTTGTTTTGTCATTTTGGGGTATAGATTGATGAGGAAAAAATTTATTTAATCAATTTTAGAATAAGGCTGTAACATAACACAATTTGGAAAAAGCGAAGGGGTCTGAATACTTTCCGAATGCACTGTATGCGTGTGATTGTGTTAACATTTACGCTTGGCATAACTCACCATTCGCGCAGCACTTTGAAAATCTCTAATTGAACTTGTGACGAATAGTCTGAGTCCCTAAGGTGAGCCTTACAGTATATTAAATAATTTGAATAGTAAAACCGGTTGGCTTGGCTAGCTGTGAATGACAACCAACATCTCTATGCAAATCTTGCTCTGTTAAAGCACCCTGTCTAGTTGCACTGAGGCGCTCCTCACTTTCTCCCTCCCTCTGCTTGTGAATCTGAAGGAGGCACCTGTCACCTGCTCTTTAGGTATGCCCGGTTGAACTGCATCCAAATCATGTCTTAGATAAGAAGCTGCATCAATCTGAGCCTTTTTCTATGAAGTCTTTATGAAGCCTACACAAGCAAGACTTTGTGCTTCTGTATGGGTATACACATATCACTAGTGAAGGATCTTGGAAGAGGACCTGACCCGTTCACAATGCGGCAGGGTAGCCTAGTGGTTAGAGCTGTTGGACTAGTAACCGAAAGGTTGCAAGTTCAAAACCCCGAGCTGACAAGGTACATATCTGTCATTCTGCCCCTGAACAGGCAGTTAACCCACTGTTCCTAGGCTGTCATTGAAAATAAGAATGTGTTCTTAACTGACCTGCCTAGTAAAAAAAAAAGAAATGCATCAGCACTCCTCCCTCTGGGCTAGAGAGACACCATGTTTGTCTTCTCTATGTGATGGATGGACAGAATGATTGACAGGCCAAGCACTTTAAATGACACAGTAGAAACCTGGAAGGGAGGTGCTGGGGTTTGTTTGTGTGTGTATATAGCGCCTGACAGTCTCTCCTAAACAGCAACCTTATACTGTATTTTTAGGGAGGAATGCTGTTCCCCTGAGGTGAAAATATGGAATTTGATCATTCTATTGGATAATCTACCTCACGATCATTCAACCTCACTCCCTTCACATGCAATGCTTCATCGTGACATTGTAGATGTCCGTCTATTGTAACAAAGAGATACATTTTCTGTAGCTTTATTTGCTTGCCGGTTACCTCAACCCTTTTTCATTCAGCAAAGTAAAGAAATGCTACCTGTGTAGAAAGAGGCTTTTGTGGCACTCCTATGAAGACCTCTGCTGTGATGACAGCTGCTTATGGATGAAGCCACTCGGTTTACAGCCACACACTGGACCCACTGGCAGCATTATTGAGGAAGGGGCCATTTCTCATTCACTGTAATAATTATGTCAGTAAAAAAAATGAAACTCGATTTAGAGAGATGTGCAGTATTGTGTTGATTTTTCTTTTTGCATGCAAAAGGGACATTTTGTCCGATTTCGGTATATTTGATTTTGTGTCAGTGAATTCTAACTTCTGAAACTTTTTCGTACGACAACTACAACTCTACTTTATAGCGATTGTCAGGAGTTTAGATTTTGGTTGGATCTTATAATCGCACAACAGGTTATCACTTCAACCTTATGAACCCAATTATTCACCATGCACGGTTTCAAAGACAGTGCCGAACTGCAGGGACACCCTTGTGGATGAGATCCTACGCCCTCGCCCTGTGCAAAAGTCACAAGTTCTCTTTACATTCAGCTTTTCCAAGGAGAACATACAGTGCTATCAAGCCTGCTGTGCGTTGGAAATATTCTGCATTCTCCACTTATCGATGAATTGATGTATGTACAGCAATGAAATATTTCATTTGTGCATTGACGTATACTTCAGTTGGAATGTGTAGACCCTATTTACTCAAAGTATTTAACCATGTGCTCTAGTGAAATATGAACGATGCTCTCCAACTGTACTTCCATTTTATGAGCCAGAACTATGTTGCTGATAAAAAACATGTCAGATTTATTTACTCTCTCCACTTTCATACAGAGAAAGAAGTGCCCTTGGTATAGCCTGGTCCTAGATATGTTTCTGGCAAGACAGCACAAACAGACCTAGAACCATGCTACCCTTGGTACTTTCAGCAATGCATACAAAACAATTGAGAAGTACATTTCCTGAAAAACTTGTGGTGTGCCTGCTAGCTTGATTTAAAGTATTTATGGTTTTGAAATAAGTAGTGGTAGTGACATTATAGTTTAAAAAGTAGGTAGATGGATGGGTTGGTTGGTTGGTTGATAGGATAGCCTGAACATGTGAAAGTTGGCTTGGTGTCCCATGCTTGAGCGAATCAAGACTGATAATTACTGTTAGTGGGTTCATTTATGCAAATTTTAATATTTATAATTAATAATACTTTGAAAATGTTCGTAGTTTTAATGTGTGTAGCTGAAATGGTAAAAAGCAGTAGCGTTTGAAACGGCTGTACTGTGTTCATATGATAGGCATTGAATCCATTAAGTTTTAGAAATTTGAAGTCAGGATAGGTTGAATTGTTTTTTTTTCATTGCTACCACTGTATTCCTTTGGTTCTCATTCAAACCTATGTTCATTTATGCTCATTTAAAATGGTTATAGTTCCAAACGTATAAATAGTATCAAAAGGCTGTATGCAAGCAATTTATGTTGAGTCAGTGTGCACATTTCGGTATCGGTTTAGAGTTGATCACCTAAACGCTTCAAGAGGAGTAGCGCGGCCAACTGATCCCCCATGCAAGTCTATGGCCCTTTTATTGTCATTGAAATGCATGGCAATGGTGGCACATTTAACATATGGTTGTAGTACAAGAAGTATAGATGCTATCAAAAACATTTTCTCAAGCATTCTAAGCTGGGACGGTCTGCACATTTTAAACGTTTGTTTCGTGTTTCTAGCTTATACGGTTACAGTGTTGTGTTTTCTCTAATATGAACATGTATGCCCATTTTTAACTGATTTAAAGGGTGGAGGAATGAAAGAATATATGAAGTGTTTCTATCATCCTGCAGTTGGTTTAGACTAGAGTTTCTAGCTTGAATGGTTAGAAAGCAGCGGGACTATCTACCTCTCATGGTCGCCATTGATTTAATGCAAATATTGCATATTTTAATTTGTTATAGTATCAAAGTCTTTCACAAGCATTCTAAACACCCAAACATTGGATGGTGTTGATAGCATGCCTTAAATGGTGAAAGAGGATCCATTTATTTAAATGTTTTACCATTCAAGTCTATTGACTTGCATTTAGTTTTATGCAAATATGGTTGTAGTACGAAAAGTATAAATACTATCAAACATTTTCTCAAGCAACCTGAATACGGTCAGTCTGCACATTCTAAAGTTGGTTTAAGCGCTAGAGCGAGTGGAATAATTGTAATAAGTATGTAAGAAATCTAGAATTGTTCTTTGCCTTCAGCAAGCACACCAAAACAGGTTGTATTTGTGTGTTCTCCAGTGCTGCTGACACCAATGGATCTGGTGGTGATGCCCAGGGGAGGGATGCTGAAGACTGGCCTGATGTTAGTCACACCAAGAAGACCAGATCTCTGACTGCTCCCAGGACAAAGGTCAGTTGGGGTCATTGACCCCCGTCAGTCCTTTTGGAGATAACTGGGAACCTGGCGTGGTCCATACCTGGGTTCAAATACTATTTCAATAACTTTCACATACATTTTGAAGTAATTGTTTTGCTATTTTTTATTTGAAAATAGTATTGGAATATATTGTATTTAGAAATACACTTTGAAAGTATTGGCATGCATTTGAAAATACAAATATTTAAAATACACAATGCATTTGAACCCAGGTCTGTTTGGTCTTAGTGGTATGTATTTGGAAACAGTTTCAAATAGTAGGCTGTATAAAATATTATACGAAAATAACTTTCTAGTGCGGAGCGATTAACTGACATTTAGTTTTTTAATTAGTTATTAAACAACTAATTGACCGACGTTGGTTCAATTGCTTGAATTCCATTTTTAGTTCAGTTTTTTTTTGTGAGCCAATGCCCTGTGCCTGGTTTATCTAGAGAGAAATCAAATAATTCACAAGACAAATCAAGTCAAGAACTATGTGGGATGCTGGGCTGAAGGGAGTTGTAGTTTTCATTAAGCAAATATTCAACCTAGTTCAGCGCAGAAACGTGGTAATTAATTACAACACAATGTCCATAATCCATTGCGGCAGTAATTTTCTATTTTTCTATTGATGTCTACCCAATGTGTACCTGACAGAGACAATGGAATATGTTTTAGCAATGGAATGTTCAACATTTTTGGCTTTGGAATTGCCATTAAAAAGCTCTAAAATCATTGTAACGTCATTATTTCATAATGTATTTCATGTTTTAAATTTCTTTTATCCCAAAACCGTGATTATTTTTTAATTATCAAACCAAAACCAAACCTAAGTGCTCGGCACTAATAATTTCAAATACATCTAATAGAAGTAGTGAATTTCAGCCACATTTTCAGAAAATGGAAAAATACACAGAAAATAACTATTTAAAAAAACATTATTAAATACACATGTATTTGAATCCTCTGGCCTTTTTTTCAAATCAATCTAATATTATTGCACTCTAGGCTATCCTTTTCTCTCAAACTTAACGTAACGTGTGCCTTGAGTTGTCGCCACCCCTGTCAATCCATCTGGAGGTGGACATGCGTTACATGCTTATCTAAGTACTTCAGTTGGCGGTCACATGGTACTACTTGTTTCTTTCCCTTTAACCTAACGTAATGTGAAGAGGATGTAGCTAATCCCATGACATGGGTTTTGCCTTTGTAGGTTGTCTAGGATATTTCCGTTTGCCCTAGTCTAGTGACTCCATTTGTGACTCCATTTCGGCTGCTAATGTTTCAATGTAATATGAGTGTTTTTGCTGTAGGGTTTTCATCTTAACTGCCAGTTCTGTGTTGATTTGTGATGATCGTCAGTATAGTTGCTGTGGTATTATCCCAGTGGGTTGTCACATCAAATCCAATTTTATTGGCCGCACACACCATATTTAGCAGATGTTATTGCGGGTGTAGCGAAAATGCTTGTGTTCGTAGCTCCAACAATGCAGTAGTATCTAACAATTCACAACAATACACACATCTAAAAGTAAAATAATTGAATTAAGAAATATATAAATATTAGGACGAGCAATGTCGGAGTGGCATTGACTAAAATACAGTAGAATATACTACAGTATATACATATGAGATGAGTAAAGCAGTATGTAATTATTAAAGTCACTAGTGTTCCATTTATTAAAGTGGACATTTGGTCTCTAGTCATTGTCCACAGTGCTCAAAGAATCACAGAGTTGCAATTCTATAAAAAGTATGTTTCTTGTGTGCATTATCTTTCCTTCAGCTTTCATGTGTATAGTATCCATTTAAATGTGCTTTACTATAGTATGACCATAGCTCACTCCTGACTGTTAAGTGTCTGTTTGAGAAGCCTAATCTCAGGGCAACTACTGCTTTTGTTGGTGTTACTGTGGTGTCTGTCATTCTGATTGAGAAACCGTTGGGGTATTTCTCGTAGTTTTCTCAAGGCTTTTCAGAGCAGGAATAAACTCTAGGGCTTTTTTTGTTTGTGTTAAAAAATGCATATTGTCTTTTTAAAGTTTAGTGTGTGGCCCTTTTCTAACAGTAATTGCATGCCAGTCGATGTCCCCTCCTCTCCCACTGGCAGTCCTCAGTGCAAATCATGGCCATATAGTATACACCCACCCACATAGACTCCTCACATTGTGATCTGTGTAGCACTTATTTAAAAAGGCTTTTGTAATTTGGGTAAACTATGACGTTATCAGGTTCTGATATTCCACGCCAGAGGGAGGTATTTTCTAATAATTTCCAATAAATAGCCTACTATTTGCAACTATTTTCATACTTGTTTCCAAATACAGTATTTCAAATTCCCCTAGGACCAAACAGTGTAAATGCATGGAGTATTTAAATATTTGTATTTGAAAATACACTGTATTTAATTATTTTCAAACATGCCAATACTCTCCACATAAAAAAATATCCAAATACTTACTTTGAAATGTCTTTGAAAATAATTCAAATACCCTAAATAGTATTTGAACTCCGGTCTGGTGTAGCATAGCAGCTTAATGCTCTGATGGATTTTGGTTGAATGTGCAGTAGGCTATTTCCTGTTGCTAAATTTCTAGACTTGCTCAGAGGGATTAGGGAAAAGTTGCCCTGGAAACTGCTGATACAGGTCCAGATGTTCTTTTATCTACCTTAAGGTTAATGATAGGATTTCAGAGTAGGGTGATCTGTTCCTAGAACTGTGGTTAGGGCCAACTTCTACCGCCAGCATTTCAGGTATGGTGGTGACAGTAGCAGCTGGACATAATGACATCACACCTAAAAAAAAAAAGTGTGTGTGTGTGTGTGGTTGAAGTGTTTCCATTACCCATTTAGGAAAATTGCGCGTTCATAAATTGGCGACAGCCTGTATGCCCTCCCACCTATCAGTTTTATGTCTCAGGTAGCCTGCGAAAGCCAGCACAAATAGAACGCAATAATTGACTAATATTTGCCACATTTTAATAACGGTCCGTGCCATGGTGATACTTGCACTCCTGTAGGTCTGAAATAATTGGATTGTTAAACTTGCCAGGCAACTAGAAAAGCAAGGCCAAGCAATTCAGGTATTCTTGAAAGTCTGGACAATCCTTGTCCTGCAAATAATCATTTTTATATTTTACATTTTTATTTTGCAAGCAGCAGGCATTTAGAATTAAGTGCGGAGTGGTGCTTTATAGTTATGCGGTGACATCAGGTGTAACGAGTGCACTGAGAGTCGGGAAGCAAGTTCAGGGAGTGAGTGTTTTAATGAATAAATGAAACCACGAACACGTAACACAAACAACGCACCGACATGAGAACAGAGTCAATAACACCTGAGGAAAGAACCAAGGGGAGTGACATATAGGGAAGATAATCAAGGAGGTGATTGAGTCCAGGGGAGTGTCATGAGGACGCAGGTGCACGAGACGATGGTGACAGGTGTGCGGGATAATCAGCGGCCTGATGACCTAGAGGCCGGAGAGGGAGTATACGTGACATCAGGTGCCCCGCTTACCTTCAAAAGTATCTGTCAATCATCATTTATTAGAAAAACACAGCGTCCATTATCAGTTTTCTCAATAAAGAACTCTTGACAAAATAAAAATCCAGCCATCGAACATACATTTTTTTTGCAATCTTTAGAAAATGTCTCGTATCTGCCATTTCCATTGCGACATTACTTTTGTCGAATAAACCTTGGTCAATGGAAACCTGCCTAGTGACACACTATATATACACAAAAGTATATGGACACCCCTTCAAATTAGTGGATTTGACTATTTCAGCCACACCTGTTGCTGGCAGGTATATTCAAAAAGTAGAGCACACAGCCATGCAATCTCCATAGACAATAATTGGCCGTAGAATGGCCTTACTGAAGGGCTCAATTCAACGAGGCACCGTCATAGGATGCCACCTTTTCAACAAGTCAGTTCGTCAAATGTCTGCTCTGTTAGAGCTGCCCTGGTCAACTGTAAGTGCTGTTATGGTGAAGTGGAAACATCCTTCACGTACCTTGGTTGCAACACTCACTACGGAGTTCCAAACTGCCTCTGGAAGCAACATCAGCACAAGAACTGTAGCAGCCTAGAAGCCACACACAAGCCTAAGATCACCATGCTCAATGCCAAGCATCGGCTGGAGTGGTGTAAAGCTCGCCGCCTTTGGAATGAATCACGCTTCACCATCTGGCAGTCTGACGGACGAATCTGGGTTTGGCGGATGCCAGAAGAACGCTACCTGCCGCAATGCATAGTGCCAACTGCAAAGTTTGGTGGAGGAGGAATAATGGTCTGGGGCTGTTTTTCATGGTTCAGGCTAGGCCCCTTAGTTCCAGTGAAGGAAAATCCTAACGCTACAGCATACAATGACATTTTAGATGATTCTGTGCTTCCAACTTTGTGGCAACAGTTTGGGTAAGGACCTTTCCTGTTTCAGCATGACAATGCCCCCGTGCACAAAGCGAGGTCCATAAAGAAATGGTTTGTTGAGATCGGTGTAGAAGAACTTGAGTGACCTGCACAGAGCCCTGACCTCAACCCTATCGAATACCTTTGGGAGGAATTGGAACGCCGTCTGTGAGCCTAATTGCCCAACATCAGTGCCCGACCTCACTAATGCTCTTGTGGCTGAATGGAAGCAAGTCCCTGCAGCAATGTTCCAACATCTAGTGGAAAGCCTTCCCAGAAGAGTGGAGGCTGTTATAGCAGCAAAAGGGGGGACCAACTCGATATTAATGCCCATGATTTTGGAATGAGATGTTCGACGAGCAGGTGTCTACATACTTTTGGCCATATTGTGGTTAGTTAGTCCTTCCCTTACCCAGTAGAGGGAGCCAGTGTTACCATGCATGAGGTTTGCAGGCACCAAGCATACAATAGGTTTTGTTGTCAGTTATCATCAGTGATAATTTAATTGAAGTTTTACCTTTATGAAAACGAACATATTATTTGTAGCACGTTAGTGAACACTTCTCAAAGTGTTCTAGAGAGTCTGGAGACATGGGAACTTTTTTTATATTTGGTGTAAACACAGTGCTTTCTGCTAGTGTTTGTGTGCGTGTGCGTGTGCGTGTGTGTGTGGCATAAAGGGGCAGTTAGACTTACCCAGAAAGACTCTCAGCTGTAATCAATGCCAAAGGTGATGTATTGACTCAGGGGGTTGAATACTTATCTAATCAAGATATATTAGTGTTTTATTATTCTTTTTTTTTAATACAAACTTAATTTGTTTTCCACTTTGACATTAGAGTATTTTGTGTAGATTGTTGACAAATAAATTACAATTAAATCCCACTTTAATTTCACTTTAATACAACAAAATCTGTAAAAAGTCAACGGGTGTGAATACTTTCTGAAGGCAACTCCAATGTATAGCCAAGCCAGCTGCTATGGTAACATGGCATGACAACTATCATACGTTAGTAGTTAGCAAGACAGCATAAACAGATCTCGGACCAGGCTATAGCATTTGTGCCACCACCAGCATCAACCTCAGAGGGTTGGGGGGGGGGAACCAGTTAAGCTGCTTCTCTGCCAGTCAATGTTCACTTGTGTGCCCACATGTAAAAATACTACAGTTTACTATAGAATTCTGTAGTATATTGTAGAATAGTATACTACACACTGTAGTATCCCTTGATCATGTGTATTACTTACTATAGAATGTTGTAGAATACTGTAGTAAGTACTCAGTATTATCTGCAAAAAAACACTAGTAATTACTACAGTAATGTATGTCTGCAAAAACAGTACTTTTTTTACTGTACTAAATACTACAGTATTTCATTTGCATGTAGCCTGCCCATTCCCCTCCCCCATATCCCAATTGATGTCACCCATAAGTGAGAAACCTACATGCCTAGTATAGACCATATTGTGTTCCATACAGGTTATAGAAAGAGCAAGAGCCATGAAATCTGTTCAGACCCCATTCCTATCTATCTAAAGCTTATGGAAAATTTGCTCTTTTAGTATTTCTCCAGTAGATTTCCTCAAGGAGAAAGACTCTACTTCTATATTCAGTATACTACAATGAATATTACAGTAAAGACTACAGTGAATACTATAGTATATACAGATAGTAGGACTACAGCATTTAAACCATAGTATATGGTCATACTCTTCGTAATAGTCTTCACCAAGTAGCTCCTCATCAAAAGAATCTTCCTCCAGGAAGTCCATGACTTCATGGTCCTCCTCATCCTGCAGGCCTTCTTCAGTGATGACCCTTTAGCACATAAAAAAGGGGATCATGAATGGAAGGGAATTGTTATCAACCTGTTGGCAAGGTGGCAAAGTTATTTTATCATCCCTTTCACTCTCACATTTGAGAAAACGTAACAATTTCATATCTGATAGTCCATAACTAAAATAATATGATTATGTATGCCTGTAGCAAAATCAAACCAGTTAGACCTGCAACCTGAGCCTTCATAAGTCATGTGATTTATCATAAGAAGTTATACATTCATTCTTCCATTCAACAGCCAGAAGGCTCACAATTATTTTAAGGAATCATATCACAGATAAACATATACACCTAATGAGATATCTTGCTAACTAAAAATAATAGCTACCCTCCCTCTTACCTCTGCCTGTCAGGATAGAAGCTACAAATCCAATAATTTTTGCTCTAATACTTAATAACAAATACTATTCAGAGCATTTTATTTTGAACAGTCATCAAAGAAATCACTAACACAAAAAAGACGACAATCTAAATCAAGTCGGCTTCCTTAGTCCTTTTTGGGTGACTGACTGACTGCAGCTTGAACAATAGTCAACATGCTAGCTACCATTAGTTAGCACACAGACTTTGGTAGCTAGCAATTTAACTTACATTATCTGAGGAGACACTATAGTGGCCTAGAAATACAATGGCATTGCTAAAGTAGGCAAGTAATTAGTAGAAAACAACTTTGCCATCATTATCATGTTGTCAAATTTACTTAGAGATGGCAATTGCGATAGCTAGAAAGATTTGTTAAAAATGCTAACGTTAGCTAGTTAAAATCCATTCCTGTCCCTCAGTCTTAGCTAGCTAAAGTTATACTCCATCTAAAATCTGACGCTATTACAGTGATGACAAAACTATTTGCCTCCTTTTTTAGTAATGTGATTGTTTTTTCCAAGTCACTATAATGCACTTTAGACTAAATCTTCATCAGCACATTGCAGCTCAGAGAATATCATTGAGTAGCTAGTAGAACGTTCATTCGGGCATCGGTCCTCAAGAGAACATTCAAAACAATATTGTGACGAATCATACAACTGTGGAGATGGGAGAACCATCTCACTCCATCAATCAGGCCTTCATGGTAGAGTGGCCCGACGGAAGCCACTCCTCAATAAAAAAATCACAACAGCCCGCTTGGAGTTTACCAAAAAGCACCTTAAGGACTCTGACCATGAGAAACAAGATTCTCTGATCTGATGAAACCAAGATTGAACTCTTTGGCCTGAATGCCAAGCATCACGTCTGGAGGAAACCTGGAACGATACCTGTGGTGGCAGAATCATGGTGTGGGGATGTTTTTCAGCAGCAGGGACTGTGAGACTAGTCAGGATCGAGGGAAATATGAACGGAGCAAAGTACAGAGATCCTTTATGAAAACCTGCTCCAGAGCGCTCAGGACCTCCAGACTGGGGTGAAGGTTCACCTTCCAACAGGACAACAACCCTAAGCACACAGCCAAGACAATGCAGGAGTACCTTCGGGACAAGTCCCTGAATGTCCTTGAGTGGCCCAGACTTGAACCCGATCGAACATCTCTGGAGAGACCTGAAAATAGCTGTGCAGCGACGCTTCCCATCCAACTTGACAGAGCTTGAGAGGATCTGCTGAGAATAATGGGAGAAACTCCCCAAATACAGGTGTGCCAAGCTTGTAATGTCATACCCAAGAAGACTCAAGGCTGTAATCCCTGCCAAAGGTGCTTCAACAAAGTACTGAGTAAAGGGTCTGAATACTTACGTAAATATTAAAAAAAAAAAATATTTTATACTTTTGCAAAAAATTCTAAAAACCTGTTTAAAAAGTTAAGGGGTCTGAACTTTCCAAATGCAGGTACGAGCTACCGAATGTTATTTTTGGTGAGTTTGGACATTTACAAGCGAATGTGAACGAGACATTGTACAAATTTAAGTTTTGGATGCATCCTTGTCTGAAGGAAGAACAGTACTGGCTCTGAAGCAGCATGTGTACATGCTGTGCCTGTGTGGAGTCTGGAGTTGCTAGGGCAATCGGCCTGCCTGCTCTTCTTGAAGAAAAGGGGGGAGAAGAAGATGGGCCGAGAACAGACAGGAGAAAAACACAAGGAAATCAAGATAGTGGCAGCTGTACAAATAATTCATCCAAAGACCTTTGACTTCTCAAACATGGCAGAAAGCTAACACAATAGGGTGCCCCATCAACTTATTGATTCAGCCACTTACTTAGATAACGCGACCCCAAAGTTTAACTTGCCAGTCCACACAGAAAAATAATAAAAAATAAAACGCTTAATATCTTGCTGCGTTTTGTAAACGCAGATGTAAAATGCTTCTTATTGTAATTTCTGCTCTGCATTACAAATTTTGTGCTTCAGTTGCACTTCTCCACTATATAATAAGCCGTACTCCTGAATCAGAGAGGTGCGGGGGGCTGCCTTAACTTTCAGAGTGTTGTCTATCCAAAGCTACTAATTATATGCATATCCTAGCTTCTGGGCCTGAGTAACAGGCAGTTTACTTTGGGCATGTTTTTCATCCGAACTTCAAAATACTGCCCCCTAGCCCTAAGAAGTTAAGCGACATCCATGTCTTCGGCGCCCAGGGAACAGTGGGTTAACTGCCTTGCTCAGGGGCAGAACAACAGATTTTTACCTTGTCAGCTCGGGGATTCGATCTAGCAACCTTTCGGTTACTGCACAACGCTCTAACCACTACCCACCCTATCTATTTCTTAATCACTGGAAAAGATAAACGGTTGAGTTTGAGATCACTTAAAAGCTTTCAAACAGGGTTATCAAACTATTTGATATTTTTTAAAACATTTCAGGAAATTATTACATTTCTTTACCTTTAATGTTAATTATCTAAAAACAAACCAAATGTTGTAGCTTAGACCCTATTTTACTTCATCCGAGGTGTGCCGGCATCGGTTGACAGACGGCATACTGTCGAATACAGGATTGGTATCGTTTCAATCATAGAAGTAGAATTCATAGAATGGACTTCATAGAATCCCTCAGACCACTGCAATTTAGCTGGTACATAATTGAGATTCCAAATACTACCACAAAGATGGCCACCTGGTCAAACCACAGTTGAATGTCAACTTAAATGGGAATGTATATTCTATTATCTATATTTCTATGATTTCAATAGGTTTCCTATGGAAGATCGACAGTATAATTTATAACAACTGATATTCTTATTCAAGTCAACATTTTCTGGTGTGGCCCTCCAACCATCTTTGTGCTACCATTTGAAAGTAAAAATGTCGGTTATTTTTTTCCACATTTTAGTGTGTGTGTGTGTGTGTGTGTGTGTGTGTGTCATAACACAGTTTCTCCATCCATATACTGTAGATTGACTCAGGTTTCACTGCTATTGTTATCTTCTGCGTTTCATTCAAAGAGGAATTCTTTTCAACTCTGCCCAGATTCAAAACTGACAGACTGCCTAATGGAAAGCTTTGCATTCCATTCTTTCTTGTCATCAAGGTTCAACAAAAGCACACTCACCATAATAACATTGCAACTATGTCTTATCAAACATAACCATTGGAAAACAATGTCCATACGGATAGGAAATGTATTCTTAGCTACCAAACACTTTCAGTGGCTCTCCTCCAATCATTCACACCTCATCCCCACTATCTGACACACTACCGGAGATATAAATCATTCTCCTATTACCACACTCTGATTTGAGTATGTCTGGAACTGATGTTGTTCAAACTAAGGGTGGAGTACTCTGAAGTATGCCTTGGAAGGGTGTCTCCGTGCTCCTTTTTCACTGAAGTGTAGAGAGATGAACTCTGATGAAAACAAACACTGGCAGGATTCTCTAACTTCTGTTCTATACATACCAGTGATTCTTGCCTTTTGTTGACAGTGGAGCATTGCAAGCTCTGAGTAATTGGGGTTTGCTTCTTATGAAATCGAGAGATTATTCTCATGTAAGTTACACAGTGAGCTTATTGGCTCTCTACGAAACAGTCGATAGCTTTGAAATGAACATTTCATACTCTAAGTATCTCTTTTCTCTCCCCAATCTCTTTCTCCCTCCATCTTTTTCTGCCTCTATCTTTCTCTTTTAGCATATTGTCCCCCCTCTCCCTCCCTCTCTCTCACTCACTATCCCTCCCTCTGCCTTTCCGTCTATCACTCGCAAACAGGTCAAGGACCTCAGTTACTCAGAGATGGACCTCCGTACCAAGCCCAAGAGGTTCGGCACTTTCGCCTTCGACTTGAAGAGGAGTAAGAAGAAGAGTGACGGGGATCTATCCCAGAGCATTGTGGTCCTCCACAGCCCCGATCCAGAGGTCAAAGGGCAAGAGGAGGAGGAGCCTTTGGACCTCAGCCTCTGGGACATCGGCCAGGGCGGCACTCTGAACAAGAGGCTAAGGTTCGCTATGTCTCAGCCTGACATAAACACTAAGACACTGGTCACCTCTTATCCTCCTCCCACTGTCCCAAACGTATCACAGGCCCCGGAGCCCCCAATGGACAGTCCTAAGACTGTCACCAACCAATCCAAATCCCAGGAATCCCTGATGGATAAGATTATTCCTATTGAAGTGGGTCGGGCTACAGGAAAAGCCCCTTTAGCTATGCCTGAGATGGTGTGGGATGAGACCTCAGAGGAAGAGGAGAGCCCGGATGTTCAGTGTGACAACCCTTATGCCTCAACAGACCATACTGACACAACTTCTATGGATGTTGATAGCTTTAACCCAACTCCTCCCTTTTTCCCATCCACCCCACCACCCTGCTATCCATCTAGCCCACCTACACCCTTTTGCCCTCCTCCTATTACAGTTTACACCACAAACCAGAGAGATGACATTTCCCACTCCCCATTACCCAGCTCTGACCCTCTGTGTGGTGGTCTTTCTGATCCTGTCTTTCCTGTTACTGAATTCTCATTTACCAAAACTGAGGCCTCTGTAACCTTCTCCATTGGCCAACCTGTTGTTGCTGAAAATATCAGCACTGTTACCACAAATACTGATCCCTCTCCCATTGCCTTGGACCCCAATAGAGAAACCTCTGTGACTGAAATAGACATACCTGTCAACCCTGAGACCTTTGCTCTCAACCCTGATACTTTGGCTGACGACACCGACACTCCTATTCTCATCACTGCCAGCTCTGCTCTTATCACTATCAACTCTGTTACTGACATGGACACCCTTGCTGCCATTGTTACTACCATTGACACCACCTCCATCAATGACACCTCTGTCTCTACCACTGATACATATAGGCCTATGCTTGAAACTGTCACCTCTGAAGAGGTCAGCACCGCTATTCCTCATCTTGTCACCTCTCCCGCTGAAATGGTCATCCCCGTTCCAAGCACTGACAAATCTACAGCTGAAATACTAGCCTCCATTGCGAACACTGCCTACTCCGTTACCAGCAGTGACAACACTGTCCCCAACACTGACACGTCCTCTGCCAACAAAGAGGTATATGGAACTCTGTATGACTCGCTATTTCCTCAAAGTTTCACATCGGAACAGAAATCTGCCATATCAGAGCCTCTCTCTACTGAGAGACGTCTTGACACCAACCTAACCATGATGAGTTATGACACTGACCCACACCTGTCCTTGGATAACCCCTTTGACCTGTTTTTACCTGAACTAGTTAAACCAGTGTCTGAAACTGCCTTTGATCACACTGAAGCTAGTGTCAGTGACACCACCCAATCAACTCCATTACAGTCTGCCGCTAACACCCCTGTCGCCAACATGGACATACCTGCCACTGTAGTCTCCAAAATGGAAGCCAGCCATCCTGACACCGACACCACTGCTTCCCCTAAAACTAACCTCACTGTTAGTGACTCTAAACCAGTATTTGAAGATCTTTATGACTCTCTTTTTCCTGAAAGTTTTCCCTCACATCACATATCTGACAGATCTGCCATCAGTTACATGTCTGACCTAGACATGGAGACATCTGATGTTACGATGGACTCTCCACCTCATAATATGGACACTTCTCTTGAGAAAAAGGATCCCCCCGTTCCTCAAATAGACACCTCCCACCCTAACACAGATATCTCCCTCACTGAGCCTGAGGCTTCTGCCTCTCTGTGCTCTGAGTCTACACTCCCCACAACTTATCCAATGGAAATGGAAGACTTGGAGCCTGAGATTCCCACCTCAGACCCATCGCTCCCCAATGCTGAGGTCTCTATCCCTGATACTGGCTCTAGTGACACATATGAAACTCTCTATGACTCTCTTTTCCCTGAAAGTTTTCCTTCTGACCAGGTTTCCACCATTTCTGACTCCGACCTTGATCAACCAGTCTGTGTTACGGCCCCCGACGCTGATCTGCTCCGACCAGACTCAAACACTCAACTTAACCTTGTTGATCAGTCGGAGTCTTTGACCTCAGCTAATCCAATTAACCTTGATACTGAGAACACTGATGACACCGAACTCGTCCTTCCTCATTCTGATCTGAATTTTGACAGCTATGAGCACATTCTCTCAGGCAATGTCACCCTCCTTGTTAGCGCTACCCATCCAAGCACTGAGAATTCCAGTTCTCTTGAGTCCACACAGGGGGAATCCTTTGTCACAAAACCAGTCACCATTGACACTTCCGGCTACTCAACATTATCTGAAACAATGGCAACTGAGACCGTTCAAGAAGCAGAAGTAGAGATTATGGAAGCTGAAAAAATTCTGAACTGTGATGCAGACATTGTCAGGGAAAAATCAAATGATGTGTCCACAATTGCTACTGAGAAAGTTCAAGAAGCAGAGATGATGGAAGAGGCCAACAGCATAGATTCTAATAGACAGATTGAGGAACATATGCCCTGTGATGCAGAAGTTAACAGGGCAAGCTCACATTATGTGACCATACCAGAGAACAGCAGTGCCATGGAGGTCACTATATCAGTGGTCCATTACAGCATCCTGGAAGATTACATGGAGGAGAGTGGAGTTGAAGAGGTAAAAGCAGAGGAAGAGAAAGGAACGGGCAGACAATGGAGGAATGGGAAGGAAACCACCGAAATGGGATGGAATGTGGCGTCACAGAAAGAACCTGAAGAGATGGTCGAAACGAGTAATAGAGGTCAAGAGAATGAAGTCCACAAAGAGAAGAGAAACACTGAGTTCCAAGAAGAGAGTGACGCGGCGAGGCTAGTGCAGGTGGAGGAGAGTAAAGCGAGAGAAGTCTGGACACTGGTGAAGGAAAGAAGGGAGGGGGGGGTGGAACCAGCCCTACTGGTTCAGCAGGTGCACACGCTCATGGAATGTGAGTCGTCAGCCCCGCCTTTCACCACAGAGCAGCATGGAGAGGAGGAGGGGTCAGGGAGTAACCGGAGTGTGGTTACGCATGCTTGCCTGGGAACAGAGGCCTGCACTTATACAAATGCACAGACCCCAGGCCAGGAAGAGCCACAGGAGGGAGTGGACGAGTCCCGCAGTGCTGAGAATAAATACTCTAACAACAGAGGGCGAGAGGACACACTCAAAACACATAACGCACTCACACACACCGCCGACGGAGAGGAGAGCATTTTAGACGCACACACAGCAGAGATAGTGGACTTAGTCACTCGTACTGTCGAGGACACAGGTGCACAGAACACATTCTCTTTCACTGACCAGAAAACAAAAGTAGACACTATCACACACAGTGCAGATGGTGAGAACAGACTCACACTTGACACAGACACAGACAGAGAAGAGGCATTGACAGAAACATTCGCACACAGCGCTGAGTCAGAGTCCAACACATACACTGTAAAGAGAGAACATAAAGGGACACTCAGTACTGAGTGGATAGACAGCATTTTTACTCAGGACACAGACGGAGCCAGTGGAGAGCCAGTGTCAGAGCAGGTGGAAGTGAAGCTGTCAGTCACTGCAGACACATTCCTCAACTCACAGAAGAACAGAGTCAACTGCCTCAGCCAGCCAGAAGGGTAAGTGATACCATTTCATCTGATATCCTTACTCTGATATTCAACTTTTATTGATGTGTGTGTTATGAAATGGAGGCGGAAGGGATTAAGTTTCATGTGATCGTTCTATACTAAATGATTGAACATGTGTGTCTGAGTGTGAGGGAACGTGGAGACTCAACAACAATAGGACTAATTTATCTATCATGTCTGCTGTGCAGTAAATTGTATGTGTATGGTATGGTAGTAGGTGGAATAGAGGACAAAATGGTGATGTCCGTTCACTATGCAATGTGTCTGGAATGTTGTTTATTGGAAATGCAAAGACTGTTATTATCTTATACTGTTGTGATTTATAGTAACTGGCTATAATAACGAATTGGATTTACAGTTGAAGTCGGAAGTTTACATACACCTTAGCCAAATACATTCAAACTCCGTTTTTCACAATTCCTGACATTTCATCCTTGTAAAGATTCCCTGTCTTAGGATCACCACTTTATTTTAAGAATGTGAAATGTCAGGATAATGATTTATTTCAGCTTCTATTTCTTTCATCACATTCAAAGTCAAAGTCACCATTATTAGTCAATTGTACAACCAAATGCCTTCAACCGAAATGTGTCTTCCGCATTTAACCCAACCCCTCTGAATCAGAGAGGTGCGGGGGGCTGCCTTAATCGACATCCACGTCTTCGGCGCCCGGGGAACAGTGGGTTAACTGCCTTGTTCATGGGCAGAACGACAGATTTTTCCTTGTCAGCTTGGGGATTCGAACTTGCAACCCTCCGGTTACAAGTTAAATTGTTTAATTTGGGTCAAACATTTTGGGTAGCCTTCCACAAGCTTCCCACAATAAGTTGGGTGAATTTTGGCCCATTCCTCCTGATAGAGCTGGTGTAACTGAGTCAGGTTTGTAGGCCTCCTTGCTCTCACACACTTTTTCAGTTCTGCCCACAAATTTTCTATGGGATTGAGGTCAGGGCTTTGTGATGGCCACTCCAATACCTTGACTTTGTTGTCCTTAAGCCATTTTGCCCCAACTTTGGAAGTATGCTTGGGGTCATTGTCCATTTGGAAGACCCATTTGCGACCAAGCTTTAACTTTCTGACTGATGTCTTGAGATATTGCTTCAATATATCCACATCATTTTCCTCCCTCATGATGCCATCTATTTTGTGAAGTGCACCAGTCCCTCCTGCAGCAAAGCACCCCCACAACATGATGCTGCCACCCCTGTGCTTCACGGTTGGGATAGTGTTCTTCAGCTTGCAAGCCTCCCCCTTTTCCTCCAAACATAACGATGGTCATTATAGCCAAACAGTTCTATTTTTGTTTCATCAGACCAGAGGACATTTCTCCAAAAAGTACGATCTTTGTCCCCATGTGCAGTTGCAAACCGTAGTCTGGCTTTTTTATGGCGGTTTTGGAGCAGTGGCTTCTTCCTTGCTGAGCGGCCTTTCAGGTTATGTCGATATAGGACTCGTTTTACTGTGGATATAGATACTTTTGTACCTGTTTCCTCCAGCATCTTCACAAGGTCCTTTGCTGTTGTTCTGGGATTGATTTGCACTTTTCGCACCAAAGTACGTTCATCTCTAGGAGACAGAACGCGTCTCCTTCCTGAGCGGTATGACGGCTGCGTGGTCCCATGGTGTTTATACTTGCGTACTATTGTTTGTACAGATGAACGTGGTACCTTCAGGCNAAGTTGAATTATTAAACATCCACCAATATACAAGTGTTCCATACTCATCAAAAGCTCTGTTTCTTGGCAATATCACAGCGTTGTCAGATTTCAAAAAGGCTTTACGGCGAAAGCACCACATTTGATTGTTTGAGCGTAGCACCTCACATACTTTTCACATAGCCATGAATTCATTAGCCAGCTTGGCACACACATAACACATTTCTCAGCGAAAACAAATCAATTACCTGTTGAAGAACTTCTGCTGAGGTCTTCCTAAGTGTCCAACGAAGACAATCCATGGTTCTTTTGTTAGAAAAAGTCATGTATTTTATCCATAAATCTCCATTTGGTTCGCGCGTTATAATCAGAAACTACAGCGTCCACTACTCCATTGAAACGTGACTAGAACTCGTTCATCTTATACCTATAAACTTGTCCAAGAACAATCAAACATAGTTTTAAATGTATCCTTAGGAACACTTTTACGTATATTTACTATAATAAATCAACCGGAATATAAACTGAGCTCTAAAGACGGTAAAAAACACAGTGCGCGCTTCCCGAGAGCGCGCATCCACTCCTATAGAGTTCCAAAGAGGCACTTCCTTATTCCCTCTTCTTCTCTGCTCTAAAGCATCTGAACAGAATCAAAACACTGTCTCGAGACTGTTGACATCCAGAGGAAGCGATCGGTACTGCATTCATATGCCCTTATATGGGCATTTTCATGAGGGAGGGGTTCCAAATGAGGCACTCTGTGAAAACCACTTTTTCCAGGACAGAAAGTCCTCGGGGTTTTGCCTGCCATATCCGTTCTGTTTTACTCACAGACAAATGGTTAACAGTTTTGGAAAATTCAGAGTGTTTCCTATCCAATGGTACCAAATATATCCTCCATATCCTATTTTCTGGGCCTGAATGGGAGGCATTTTACTTTGGGCACGCCAGGCTCTCCAAAACAGTCACCTCGTGTGCTCATCCCTAAGAAGTTAACAAGAAATATTTGTTGCATGGTTGAAAAACGAGTTTTAATGACTCCAACATAAGTGTATGTAAACTTCCGACTTCAACTGTATGTACAGACAGACAGGCATGACCAAGGTCTACTTTAGCGTCCTGATACATGACATGTGGCTCTAAGTAACTGAGCCATCTGAACCATAAACATTTCATAATAAATTCTCAGGTGAAACGACTACAATATCTTTCTGTAACCTTTTTTTAATATTTCTTATTTGTGGACATTTCTTTATTGACAGTGGCATCCTTTTCTGTTGTTGTTGAATTGGTTTCCTGGTGGATCACACCATGTGAAAGTCTCCAAGCCAGACTGTAGAAGTGGTGATTAGCCTCACCCATCCGACCACGTATTTGTGGAGATTGCTCTCTGCACCCTCTCAGTGGGATGGGCTGTGAGGAGTCATAGTAAAATAACTTCTGGTGGCTTAAAAACATAATTGACGTGTGTGTGTGCGTGCGCACACACAACACTCTTTGTGTAGCCAAGAATGAAAGACATAAGAATGTAGCCTATGGCTTTCATTCTTTAAGATAGGTACACTATGTTAATTGTTTCTCATAGAACTCAAGCGGTGCCTTACATGGTCTACCTGATTGTCAGGCCTTTTGCATGATCATGGAATCTTGGACCTATGCCTTTTACTTGGAACACAGTAAAGTACCCAGTAGATCCACACAGTCAAGTTTATATAGCCAAGCCACACTGTTATCAGTTCATCTGAAAACATACAGTACAGCAGGGACATTTTCCACATGGCATTATTCTTCGGAAGTACTGTATAAAAAAAAAAGCAACGCACAACCACCAATAATGCACTTTTCTTCAAATGAAATGCTGCTAAAAGTCATTAGGAAAAAAGTGGAGGGCCCTCAACCACGTGAGTCAAGGTGCAACCAAAACATTTGATCATCATTGAAAAGGAAAAGGCACAACGCTTGCTCACAATTATTAACTATTAAAAGCTTCTAAAATTAATTTAGTCATTTTTAAATAATCTGAAAACTAAGGATCTCAATAAGAAACACAAGGATACAGTACCAGTCAAAAGTTTGGACACCTAGTCATTCAAGGATATTTCTTTATTTTTACTATTTTCTACATTGTAGAATAATAGTGAAGACATCAAAACTATGAAATAACACAAATGGAATCATGTAGTAACCAAAAAGGTGTTAAAACAAATCAAAACACATTTTCTATTTTAGATTCTTCTTCTAGGCGGAGTTGCAAAGAAAAAGGCCATATCTCAGACTGGCCAATAAAAATTTAAGATTAAGATGGCAAATGAACACAGACACTGGACAGAGGAACTCCCGGAGTCGCCTCTTCACTGTTGACGTTGAGACTGGTGTTTTGTGGGTACTATTTAATGAAGCTGCCAGTTGAGGACTTGTGAGGTGTCTGTTTCTCAAACTAGAAAATAAAATGATAAACTTGGATTAGCTAACACAACGTGCCATTGGAACACAGGAGTGATGGTTGCTGATAATGGGCCTCTGTACGCCTATGTAGATTTTACATAAAAAAATCAGGTTTCCAGCTACAATACTCATTTACGACATTAATAATGTCTACACTGTATTTCTGATCAATTTAATATTATTTTAATGGACAAAAAAGTAGCTTTTCTTTCAAAAACATATATTTTTTTTAGGAAAGTCAGTTAAGAACAAATTCTTATTTTCAATGACGGCCTAGGAACAGTGGGTTAACTGCCTTGTTCAGGGGCAGAACAACATATTTTTACCTTGCCAGCTCGGGATTCGATCTTGCGACCTTTCGATTACAAGTCTAACACTCTAACCACTAGGCTACCTGCCGCCCATTCCTCTTGTTTGAGGAAGGGGAAAAGGAGGAAGAGGGGGTTGAAGAGGAAGGGAGGCGAGGCGAGGAAGAGACTACATAAGTGACCCCAAACTTTTGAACGGTAGTGTATGCTGAGCACTTGTTGGCTGCTTTTCCTTCACTTTATCCCTCCTCACCCAAACCATCTCAATTGGGTTGAGGTCGGGTGATTGTGGAGGCCAGGTCATCTGACGCAGCACTCAATCACTCTCCTTCTTGGTCAAATAGCCCTTACACAGCCTTGGAGGTATGTTTGGTCATTTTCCTGTTGAAAAACAAATTATAGTCGCTGCACAATGCTGTGGTAGCCATGCTGATTAAGTGTGCCTTGAATTCTAAATAAATCACTGATGGTGTCACCAGCAAAACACCCCCACACCTCTTCCATGCTTCACGGTGGGAACCACACATGCAGAGATCATCCGTTCACCTACTCTGCGTCTCACAAAGACACAGTGGTTGAAATCACAAATTTCTAATTTGGACTCAAACCAAAGGACAGATTTCCACCAGTCTTATGTCCGTTCCTCGTGTTTCTTGGCCCAAGCAAGTCTCCTATTTTTATTGGTTTTGTTTAGCAGTTGTTTCTTTGCAGCAATTTGACCGTGAAGGTCTGATTCAGGCTGTCTCCTCTGAACAGTTGATGTTGAGATGTGTATGTTACTTGAACCACCTCACTCTCTCCTATTTAACCAGAGAATACAGTAACTATTAAAAGTTATAACATTCAAATTATCATCAGCGAGAATTAATGGCGCTAGTCAAGGAACAATTGAGGCCTGGACAAATATATTTTACTCTGTAAAGAACAGCTAAAGCCCCACGCATACAAAACCAGTTTGTTTTATTTATATATACACACACACACACACACACACACACACACACACACACACACACACACACACACCGTTCATTTGGAAAGCATTCAGACCCCTTGACTTTTTCCACATTTTGTTAAGTTACAGCCTTATTTTCACATCAATCTGCACCCAATACCCCATAATGACAAAGTGAAAAGTTTTTTTTTTTGAAAATGTTTGCGAATAATAAAACAACTTATTTGCATAAGAATTCAGACGCTTTGCTATGAGACTCGAAATTGAGCTCAGGTACATCCTGTTTCCATTGATCATCCTTGAGATGTTTCTACAACTTGATTGGAGTCCACCTGTGCTAAATTCAATTGATTGGACATGATTTGGAAAGGCACACACCTGTCTATAAGGTCCCCACAATTGACAGTGCATGTCAGAGCAGAAACCAAGCCATGAGGTCGAGGGAATTGTCCGTTGAGCTCCGAGACAGGATTGTGTCGATGCACAGATCTGGGGAAAGGTACCAAAACATTTGGGCAGCATTAAAGGTTCCCAAGAACACAGTGCCTCCATCATTCTTAAATGGAAGAAGTTTGGGACCACCAAGACTTTTTCTAGAGCTGGCTGCTCGGGCCAAACTGAGCAATCGGGGGAGAAGGGCCTTGGTCAGGGAGGTGACTAAGAACAGAGCTCCAGAGTTCCTCTGTGGAGATGGTTGTCCTTCTGGATGGTCTCTACAGCACTCCACCAATCAGGCCTTTATGGCCAGACGGAAGCCACTCCTCAGTAAAAGGCATATGACAGCCCGCTAGGAGTTTGCCAAAAGGCCCCTAAAGACTCTCAGACCATGAGAAACAAGATTCTCTGGTCTGATGAAACCAAGATTGAACTCTGGCCTGAATGCCAAGCGTCACGTCTGGAGGAAACCTGGCACTATCCCTATGGTGAAGCATGGTGGTGGCCACATCATGCTGTGGGGATGTTTTTCAGTGCAGGAACTGGGAGGCTAGTCAGGATCGAGGGAAATATGAACGGAGCAAAGTACAGAGATCCTTTATGAAAACCTGTTCCAGAGCGCTCAGGACCTCAGACTGGGGTGAACGTTCACCTTCCAACAGGACAACAACCCTAAGCACACAACCAAGACAACACAGGAGTGGCTTCAGGACAAGTCTCTGAATGTCCTTGAGTGACCCAGCCAGAGCCCGGACTTGAACCCGATAGAACATGTCTGGAGAGACCTGAAAATACCTGACAGCGCTTGAGAGGATATGCAGAGAAGACTGGGAGAAACTCCCCAAATACAGGTGTGCCAAGCTTGTAGCGTCATACCCAAGAAGACACTAAGCTGCAATCGCTGCCAAAGGTGCTTCAACAAAGTACTGAGTAAAGGGTCTGAAGACTTATGTCAATGTTTTATTTCAGTTTTTTATTTGTAATACATTTGTTACTTTCAGGCCCAAGGTCGAGGGGTGGTATGGGGGGGAATTGAAGGGGAGACTCAGGAGATGGAGGGATGGGAGGGGGACTGAAAAGCAACTTTGGTTGCTGTGTAGGATGGGGTGGGGAATGGGTTGGGGTTATTTTTTTATATGCATTTCTTTAAAAATAATTTTACCTTTAACCCCCCTCTGAAAAGAAAAATGTCAAAACAAAATAAAAAGTTGGTCAAACATGCCACATAGGCTCTTGAAGCCTCTAAAAACAACATGGGAAACTGTTGAGCGTGAAAAACCCAGTGCGCCTGGCACCTACTACCATACCCCGTTCAAAGGCACTTAAATCTTTTCTCACCCTCTGAATGGCACACACACACACAATGCATTTCTCAATTGTCATATGTTTAACAATCCTTTAACCTGTTCCCTCCCCTTCATATACACTGATTGTAGTGGATTTAACAGGTGACATCAATAAGGGATCATAGCTTTCACCTGGATTCACCTGGTCAGTCTGTCATGGAGAGAGCTAATGTTTTGTACACTCAGTGTAGACCAGGACCATAGTGTTTGTCATTTTAGTGCTGAACGTCGGATTCTGGTGAATGCTTTTTTGTAGATCTTTTATTAATGTTCAGAATTTATCGAAGGGCCAGTAGAACTGTATAAACGGACCGGATCTGGCCCGCAGGCCACCAGTTGAATAGCCCTTCTGTAAGTAGTGTTGTCCGTTTGTTGTTGTCTTTCCCAGCTCCCGAATGGTGCAGCGGTCTAAGGCACTGCATCTCAGTGCTAGAGGCGTCACTACAGACCCTGGTTTGATCCCGGGCTGTATCACAACCGGCTGTGATCGGAACACAATTGGCCGGGTTAGGGGAGGGTTTGGCCGGGGTAGGCAGTCATTGTAAAATAAGAATTAGTTCTTAACTGACTTACCAAGTTAAATAAAGGTTGAATAAAAAAAAACATATCTGCTGTTGTTTCCTGCTGCCCCACAAGATGGTGGCATATAGTTTAGTTAAGAATGCAGTGGTCCACTTACATATTACAATATCACTAAGAGATGTCTCTATACTGTATATAAGGGTGAAAAATAGAAAGAATCAGCTTGTGTGAATGTAGGCAATTAGAAAGTCACACAGGACACTAAATGGTTCGCTAGCCTCCGCTTTAATCAAATCAAATATTTTTTTTGTCAAATGCGCCGAATACAACAGGTGTATACCTTACCGTGAAATGCTTACTTACAAACCCTTAACCAGCAATACAGTTATAAAAATAAATAAAGTAACACAATAAAATAACAATAATGGGGCTATATACAGGGGGTACCGGTACCGAGTCAATGTGCAGGGGTACAGGTTAGTCAAGGTAATTTATACATGTAGGTAGGGGTAAAGTGACTACGCATAGATAATAAACTGCGAGTAGCAGCAGTGTAAAAACAAAGGGGGGGGGTCAAATGGCCACCAGTCTGGGTGGCCATATGATTCATTGTTCTTATGGCTTGGGGGTAGAAGCTGTTAAATAGCAATTTGGACCTAGACTTGGCGCTCCGGTACCGCTTGCTGCGCGGTAGCATAGAGTCTTGACAATTTTTTGGGACATTCCCCTGACACCGCCTGGTATATAGGTCCTGGATGGTAGAGTACGTTGCACTCTGTCCAACATCTCTTTTATGAACTTGGAAGTCCTGTCACAATCTGCCAATAGACAAAACATCCACCTCTTGTATGAGATTGGAGCTCTGATGGACAGACATGTTAACACTAGGTGAAAGCTAAACTAAGGAATAACCCTCAATGATCACCTATAAAGTGTTTCGGACTCGGAGGCCACCTTGCTACAGGGTTAGGAAGAGTGAAATGTCATCCATTCTTTGTCTACGAATCTACTTCGATTTTCTATGATATTCAATTTTCATCCACGAATATCAGGATGGAAGCAATAATCAGAAACATGCCAAAAGTAGACTTTCAAGAAAACAATTGGCAACAAATGCACATTAAGGACATAGCTTGATTAGCATACTGTGCCTCATACATGATAGTTTTACCCATGGGCAATGATAGGTGTTCACCACATGAGGGCAACACTTTCAAAAGAGATATATCAAACCAACATTTCTTTACCTGTAATTAGAAAGGACAATTCTGGCCTGTGATGAATACCTCCATTATAGGATGCACCCCCCCCCCCCGCAGGCCTCGCCACTAAAACATGTTAGAAACAGTCAGCCGTGAGTGACAAGTTAAAGAGATTCTCCGGTACTTTGGTGTACTTATTAGCCAGTCGTTTTGAATGTAGCAATCACAAGCCAAAAGTGGTCCCCGAAATAGATTATATGTGCCCCACATCATTGCTCTCTCTCTGCTGCGTCCACTGAGCCATTGGGCCCTGTAACCTCATTGGATAACACTGGGCAGGCCACTTGCTAGCTGTCACTCAAATGCGCAGGGCAGAAACTCATTGGCTAGAACTCGAATTGCTAGGGGGCTGGCCCACTTGGAGGGAAATGTAGGGAAAATTGCACGGCACAGCTTCAAGAAAACAGTTGCTTTCAAATTAAGGATTTTGTGGCTAATTGAGGTAAAATGGTAATTCCGCTCATAGATTATGCATGTGTAAACTACACATTGACACATCAGCCCAAAGCGGGAGGTTTAAAAAAATAATTTTTTAGTCGCCAAAGTACCGGAGATTGTACCTCGGTAACGCCGGCAAAATTAATTATCTATGGGAACTATACATCCCAGTATGTTTAGCTACAGTGGTGGCGGTTTCACATGTCGTCATGACTGAACCAAATGGATCGTGTTGCTCTGTAACTCTGAATCTAAAGTCGGATTGGCACTCTGCATGTACACCTAGGAACAGCTGTGCACGCGGTACCAGAGCTGGTTTCTGTGAGAATGGCGAGACCTGTGTGGAATGTGGAGGCAGACAGTCGGGCCCCAATTCAAAAGTACTGTAGTACATACACAAAAAACATCCACAGGTGCAGCCAGGGTAAAAATACTGCCTTAGGAAAATAAATACCTGCACAACAGCTGTTGGAATGCTGCTGAATTTAAGCCTGATAAAATCTCTTAGTGATTGATGCATTGCTATTAAAATGTAAGAACAAGCAAAGAGTGTGTGGGTATTTGTGTTCTTCCTTAGACCGCAAAGCCTTCCTCCACCTTACCCTTCAGACAGCATAGAGGAAAAAAAGAGTAGAGAAAAAAAGAAGTCCTAGTGGTCCCAACATTTCGATTGGAACATGTTCTAAATCAAATCAGTTTATTTGTCGTTTACACATTTTAGAAGGCGTTTTAGCAGTGCAATGAAATTCTTCTGTTACTAGCTCCTAACAATACAGTCAAATGTCCAACAATGCTAATGTAAAAAAGAAAAGAGAAAAAAAAGGCAAGAAATCAAGAACTGATGGACAAATCCATTTAACATCCCAAATAGCACTGTAGCAGTATCAAAATGCAAAAATATAAACGCAACATGTAAAGTGTTGGTCCCATATTTCATGAGCTGAAATAAAAGTTCCCAGAAATGTTCCATCCACTCAAAAAGCTTATTTCTCTGACATTTTGTGCAC
This sequence comes from Hucho hucho, assembly GCA_003317085.1. NCBI lineage: Eukaryota > Metazoa > Chordata > Actinopteri > Salmoniformes > Salmonidae > Hucho > Hucho hucho. The sequence continues at coordinate 180,706 of QNTS01001264.1, read as the reverse complement.
ACATTTGTTTACATCCCCGTTAGTGAGTATTTTTCCTTTGCCAAGATAATCTACCCACCTGACAGGTGTGGCATATCAAAAAGCTGATTAAACAGCATGATCATTACACAGGTGCACCTTGTGCTGGGGACAGTAAAAGGCCACTCTAAAATGTGCAGTTTGTCACACAACACAATGCCACAAATGTCAAAAGTTTTGAGGGAGTGGGCAATAGGCATGCTGACTCCAGGAATGTCCACCAGAACTGTTGCCAGAGAATTTGTTAATTTCTCTACCATAAGCAGCCTCCAACATCATTTTAGAGAATTTGGCTGTACGTCCAACCGGCCTCACAACCGCAGACTGTATGGCGTTGTGTGGGTGAGCGGTTTGTCAACGTTGCGTTGGGGTTATGATATGGGCAGGCATAAGCTATGGACAACGAACACAATTAAATTTTATAGATTAGCAATTTTAATGCACAGAGATACCGTGATGATATCCGGAGGCCCATTGCCATTCATCCATCGCCATCAACTCATGTTTCAGTATGATAATGCACGGCCCCATGTCGCAAGGATCTGTACACAATTCATGGAAGCTGAACATGTCCCAGTTCTTCCATGGCCTGCATACTCACTAGACATGTCACCCATGTGTGGGATGTGAATGACAGCGAGTTCCAGTTCCCGCCAATATTCAGGAACTTCACACAGCCATTGAAGAGGAGTGGGATAACATTCCTCTGGCCAAAATCAACAACCTGATCAACTCTATGCGAAAGAGATGTGTCGCACTGCATGACGCAAATTATGGTCACACCAGATACTGACTGGTTCTGATCCACATCCCTACTTTTATTTTAAAGATATCTGTGACCAACAGATGCATAGCTGTATTCCCAGTCATGCGAAATCCAGAGATTAGGGCCTAATTCATTCATTTCAATTGACTGATTTCCTTATATGAACTGTAACTCTTAGGTGGTGATATATTCCGACAGGATGCTCTCAATGGTGCATCTGTAGAAGTTCATGAGTGTCTTAGGGGCCATGCCGAATTTCTTCAGCCGCAGGAGGTTGTAGAGGCGCTGTTGCACTTCTTCACCACAATGTCGGTGTGGCAAGACCATTTCAGGTCATCAGTGATGTGTACGCCAAAGTGCTTTTGATCCTATCTACTGCGTCCCCGTCGATGACGATGTAGGCATGCTCCCTCTTCTGTCTCTTGTAGTCCACAATAAGATCCTTCCTTTTTATTGACGTTGAGGGACAGGTTATTTTTCTGGGATCACTCCGCCAGCGCAGGTGTGTCAGTGTCTGTGTGTGATTTCCCAATTTCTGATGTTGGAGCAGACGATTGTGAGTTTGTGTTGATTTGACATTTTAAAGGAGCGACTGCACATCCTGATTCGGCCTCATTTTAGATTTGGTTCTTTAAGAAATGCTAGCAGCCATGGTTGAATTCAAAACGGGAGTTGATTTCGGTGTGTGGTTTGATGCGGGTGTCTCTTGTGTGTGTTCGCAGGTGTGAAGAGTTAGCCAGTTAGCCTCAGCCGGCTGGTGTGCGACCGTGGCGAGGTTGACCTATTGACCTTTTTAAAATGTAGTCCCATGTACATTGTGTAATTTACTGATGGTCCCTAACTAGCCCCATAGGGATGTCAAACCAAAATGACCATGGGGATTACGATCAGGTCGCGTGCAGCTGCACTCTGAATTGATGATTACTTGGGTGCTGAGGGCATGTGGGCAGGATTAAAATAAACCCAACCCATGGAAAACTTTTACGGTACCCTTCATTCCATGACATACAATCTTTTCCTATCATCTCACAAATCTTAGTTTTGGACGAGACTGACTTTATGACCAAAATTATCCTATTTACACATTATACTAAACTTTGACACTAGAATAAATGTTTGACTCATACCAATGACACAGGCCGTTTGAAAAACGTTGCTTTTTAGGGGCAGTCGCTCTTTAAATCTGCATGTTCCAGCAGAGGTGCAGTGGTATGTGGTAGCTAAGCCCTTCTGGCTTCCCCGGGGGCAGGTGTTGTGATGAGTTGATCTACTTGCTGAAACAGATGGATGGAGAAGTGCCATAGCACGCTACCAAGAAAAACACTGGAAAGAAGTTGGATAAAGAAATAGTTGAGAAAAAGAAATACACTGCTACGGAATGACGTTGTTGTAGTGATGTGCTGTCAAATATTTCCAAAACGGTAGTATGAAATTAGGGAGGAGTTGTGAGGATAGATGAACTCCATTTAATGTAGGTAAACATTTGTTGTCAACTCACAAAAGGACTGCTGTTTAGTCTGCAACACATAGATAGGACGCTTACGTCTGAGTTGAGACTCTGCTTGTCTCTCTAGTACTTTTCATATTGTACACTTTATGTTGAATCTGTCTATTTGTACCTGTCCCTGGAGAGAGACCCTGCATGTTTGAACAGACCAACGCATTTTTTTGTTATGGACACTAAATCAAATGCTTTTGCGTCGTCTGATCATAAGTCAGTGGTTCCAAATGTTCAGTGGGTTAGAACAGGGGTTTTCTAATCTGTCCTCTGGGACCCCACTCCGTTCCAAGGAATTTTAACTATTCCAGAGCTACTCCAACAAATTATCAAGCCCCTTGACTACATGAATCAGGTGAGCTAGTTCAGCGCATCGAAATCCTAGTCCTGGGGACCCAAATGGGTGCACATTTTAGTTTTTGCCCTAGCACTCGCACACCTGATTTCAAGTGAAGAATGAAGCGTTAGGAAGGGGAAAAAGTGCAACCCTTTGAGTCCCCAGGACCAGGTTTGATTTCAATTCCCACATGACTAGTCTGTAGATTGTCTGTAGAGCATCTACAGATGGACTATCCAATTAGAGTGTTACCACGTCTGCTGAAAGCATATTAATCATACTTCAAAACATAGTTATTATGCAACAGTGACCTAATGAGGAATGCACGTCTGGCGTCTGTTTTGATTTGACATACAGTACCAGTCAAAAGTTTAGACACACCTACTCATTCCAGGGGTTTTCTTTATTTTTACTATTGTCTACATTGTAGAATAGTAGTGAAGACATCAAACCATGAAATAGCATATATGGAATCATGAAGTAACCAAAAAAGTGTTTAACAAATCTAAATATATTTTATATTTGAGATTCTTCAAAGTAGCCACCCTTTGCCGTGATGACAGCTTTGCACACTCTTGGCATTCTCTCAACCAGCTTCATGACGTATGCATTTCTGGAAGCATTTCGATTAACAACAGGTGTGTCTTGTTAAAAGTTATTATGGCAAGAACAGCTCAAATAAGCCAAGAGAAATTACAGTCAATCAAGATATGAAGGTCAGTCAAGAACTTTGAAGTTTTTTCAAGTGCAGTCGCAAAAACCATCAAGCGCTATGATGAAACTGGCTCTCATGAGCACCGCCACAGGAAATTAAAACCCAGAGTTACCTCTGCTGCAGAGGATACATTCATTAGAGTTACCAGCCTCAGAAATTTCAGCCCAAATAAATGCTTCAGAGTTCAAGTAACACACATCTCAACATCAACTGTTCAGAGGAGACTGAGTGAATCAGGCCTTCATGGTCAAATTGCTGCAAAGAAACCACATCTAAAGGACACCAATAAGAAGAATATACTTGTTCGGGCCAAGAAACACGAGCAATGGACATTAGACGGGTGGAAATCTGTCCTTTGGTCTGATGAGTCCAAATTTAGATTTTTGGTTCCAACCGCCGTGTCTTTGTGAGACAGAGTAGGTGAACGGATGATCTCTGCATGTGTAGTTCCCACCGTGAAGCATGGAGAGGATGTGTGATGGTTTGGGGGTGCTTTGCTGGTGACACTGTCAGTGATTTATTTAGAATTCAAGGCACACTTAACCAGCATGGCTACCACATCATTCTGCAGCGATATGCCATCCCATCTGGGTTTCACTTAGTGGGACTATCATTTGTTTTTCAACAGGACAATGACCCAACACACCTCCAGGCTGTGTAATTGCTATTTGACCAAGAAGGAGCGTGATGGAGTGCTGCATCAGATGACCTGGCCTCCACAATCACTTGAACTCAACCCAATTGAGATGGTTTGGGATGAGCTGGACCTCAGAGTGAAGGAAAAGCAGCCAACAAGTGCTCAGCATATGTGGAAACTCCTTCAAGACGGTTGGAAAAGCATTCCAGGTGAAGCTGGTTGAGAGAATGCCAACAGTGTGCAAAGATGTCATCAATGCTGGCTAGAATCTAAAATATATTTTGGTTACTATATGTGTTATTTCATAGTTTTGATGTCTTCAGTATTATTTTACAATGTAGAACATTTTAAAAAATAAAGAAAAACCCTTGAATGACTAGGTGGGTCCAAACATTTTGACTAGTACTGTATGAGAGCGCTCAGGTTGTACACCAACAGGTTTGTGGAAAGGTTATCACAACACAGTGCTATTTTCTGATCTTTTGACCTCCAGTGCTTCTTGAAACCCCCCATTCCTTCTGCTAAGAGTAGGTAGGGCACTTTAGTTAATGCCACCTCCCAACACAGAGAGCTGTAACAGAACAGTAATCACCATAGCTGTTAACGGTTATTTGAGTCATGTGTGGAATAGTACTGGGATTCAAAAGTGACTGTACCTGTAACGCTTTGTTTGGAGTTCTCTGCACATTTGAAGGCGATGGCGAAGTAGTGATTCATTTCAAATTCATTTGTCACGTAAACCTGTGACATTCAAGCTCGAAGGGGATGTAACAAACAGTTACATGCACAGTAGTATCACAGTAGGTTTGGCCTGGCATCATTTGAAACCTGTTGACTTAAAGTAACCTTTAGTTTTCAGCAACTCTTCATTCACATTGTAAACACAAACTAATCTCTGGTTAAACATTGTTGCAATGTGCGTAAGTCATTTTTTGCGTCCCGGTATACGTTTTAGGTTGGACAGTGTGAAAGAAAATTGGCCCACCACACAATGTATAATATATGTTTGTCAAATACTAATGTACTAACTATTCACAAGAAGATGTATACAGTTTTTGGGCCATCATTGTTACACTTCCCAATTAGTGACACAACCCAGCCATTGACACACTGCTGGTGAAGCATGTAGCCTAGCTTCTGTTCACTTTTCTTTTTACAGTACACCCAATTCTGCATACCTAAAGTTCACCTCTATGATTTCCAAAGCTCACCTAGATAATCACCACCTCTTGACAAAACAGTCTTTTATCACACTTCCATGATTGGTCAATGACTATTATTAACTTGTGCCATTCTGTTTGTCTCCTACCTGTTAGGTCTCTGGATGCTTCAGCTGTTCGCAGTGCAGCTTTAAAATACTCTGAGGGCTCTGATTCAGAAATTCAGCAGATAGTGGCTGATCTGGAGTCAGACAGCGAGATGAAATTATACCGTTCCACTCTCATGATAAGACCCTCTCCCACCCACGAGGGCATGCATGAATCAAAACAAGTCTCCCAGGTCACCGACAATGACACCACAGACTACACTGAATACAGTAAAAGTACTATCACTGACCCCAATAGAACTGAAAGTGACCTAGGTCCAGTCACACCAGAATACAAATGGAGCAACCGGTATGAGGGGGTGCAAACCGCTTTCGACCCCACTGGGGTGTCTTGGCACTCTGACTCTCAGTCGGATGAGTCAAGAGTGTCCATGTACAATGGATTGAACTCCTCCCTGTCCCCCTCCCTCCCTGTGTACAGACAACACCTCACCTCCCCCGGGCCGCCATTCCAGGAACCTGGCCTGTCCTCCCTCTCCTCGAACATGCCCGGTTCCCCCGGCAACAGTCACTGGCTGAGCGACAGGAGCGAAGTTCAGCTGAGCCATGAGAGTAGTGAGCCAGAAACAGGCAGGAGGAGGGAGTGGGAGGAGGAGCTAGCCACTGCACCTGCAGGACAGAGAGAGAGAGGGGTAGAGCAAAAGAGTGGAGCAGGAGAGTCTGTGGCAAAGAAGATAAAGTCAGGGTGTGATCCACAGTCGCTCCCAGTCTCAAACCTCTCCTCGGCGGGTCAGTCCATTGACGACGTGGACTACAGCAGAGACAGCAGTGACTTCTTCTCTGGAGTGTACAAGGCCACACGCGTGGAGCTGCTCCCTGACCGCTCCTCCTCAGACCCTTCTTCCTCTCCCGTGACCCCTGACCCGGGCTCCCCCTATCACGGTGACATGGAATGCCTGGTGGACACCCTGAAGAGCATGAACCCTATCCCGCTCCAGAGGCAGAGGAGCCTGCGTGGGACCACCGCCCCCTCCATATTCTCCTCCCTTTCCCCTATCGTGGAGGATGCCTCCTGCTCCACCCCCACCAACACCAAATCTCCCCAATTGCCCCCTGGGTCTTCGCTGGAGGTTCCTAACGACCGTTACATCCTGCCCACAGACCTGGGCCTCAACCGGGGTGCCCACAAAGAGATGCGCTCCCCTCTGGAGTTGATGAAGCTCCAGAAGCTCAAACAGCAGCAGGAGCAGCAGGCTGGGGACCACCATTGGAACCGTGAAAGCCTCAACCTCCCACTCCGAGCCTCGGCTCTTAACAGCATCCTCGTGAGGAAGAGCTCCTTGGACAGTGACTCATCCTCAGAGCACTCGCCGTCCCCCATGCTAAATGGAGGAAGCAACAACCAGTCTCCAAACCCCTCGCGCCTGGACAACTCGTTCCTCTTCTCCAGCTATCGTTCAGCATCGATTGATAAACCACAGGAGAACGGCAAGGCCCATAGCCCAGGCCAGCGGCCCTCTCTGTTCCGTACGGGCTCCCTACCGGACATAAGGCCTAACCAGGACTGCATGAGCTCAGGGGTTGGAATGAGTATGGCCGGTGGGCCTGGGAGCGGACTTGGATTTGAATCTGGAGCTGGAACCGGAACTGACCCTTCAACCCCCTTCCGCTACGAACGTTTCTCCTCCCTGATGTCTGGCTCCTTAACCGGAAACAACACAGACACCAACTCCCGAATGAGCAGGCCCCCTCCCCTCCCTAGCTTCACCTCTACCCTTGGAAACCTTCTCAGTCCCACAAGCTCATCTCTGGACATCCACAGGTCGTTCGCCAATTCTAACGACTCCCAGTCCAAGCTCAGCCAGGGACTGGGTGGTATGGGCTCTATTGGTCTGGGTCTGCAGAGGAGCTTCAGTAACGAAGGCCTGAACTCACCACTGTTCAACATGGGGTCCTCCCATGGAGGGTCTGTCCATGGGGGATCTCACTTCAGTCCAGAGCCAGAGCCAGAGAAGAACCTGGTGCCCAAGTATAGAGCTTTCCCCGACGCCTATGTGAGTACTGACCTGGGGTTTAATTTAGCATTGGTTTAGATGCAAGGTTTTAGTTGGAGAAGGTTTCAGGAAGAGATGTGTGAATACTGGGATCATGGGGATGGTAAAAGGAGTGTGAGAGAATTCCTGACAGAGTCTTATGGGAAGGGGTCTAGTACAGGGGGAATAGGGGCATTTAATAGGACTGCAATTGGATTGGATTTGTCTTGGACACTTATTTCACCATTGGCCTCATTACTCATTTTTTTTATGTTTAAGTGAGAGATTGTGAGAACACAGTGTGAGAGGAGAAGAATATAGGAGGGATAGGAAGAAATGGAATTCAGCCTAGGTTTTCAGGATGTACATGTTTTAGATGCCTACCAAGCATTTTATCATTCGTTGACATGGAAGTTTTGAAATACAGATGAGTTTAGGAAGAGATTACGTGACAATCTGATTTGAGAAAAAGTGAAAATTCCCAGTGAAGTTTCCTGATTTTCTACCTTTCACTTTAAGGTGACGCTGATGCCCTTTCTGAATGAAAGGGTGAGGGCAGTGAAATGGTACCGGATTCTGATGAAACACAATAGATCCATGGCTAGATGCATTACATCAGCCACAATATCCATGCTCCCCTCTCATGTAGCTACTAGCTCTTCCCAGCTGCATTCATAATACACATTTGCAGGTCTCTAATAAATGCAGTAACAGAAAACAACACAGGTGAGCAAGAAAATAACGGGAAATGTTTTCATAAGAACTTCTCCAGAAGCTGCTTGTCTTGCTGGGGTTGCTGTGGTTATGGAGCATGTGGGTTAAGCCAAAACATAATTCAGGACCGGTCATGCCAACACACACATTCACCCAGGCACGCATGCCTCACAAACCTCAAGGCTTGGATCACACGCTAAACTCATGATATAACAGTTCTTCCACAGAAGAACATGGCACATTACCATTTTAATGGTTTCACAATCATTCACTATGGCTTGTTTTTACAGTTTACACCACAAGACTCATCTCAGGAGTTACAACAAGGCCACGTCCTTATGTTCCCTCAGTAATGACATTGTCAGGCATATAGCAGTCACACGGGTGCATGTACATACTGACATTAGGATATACTGAGCACCACTCATCCAGTGGAGCTTTATTTTACACCATTCGACCATTCGAGATGTTGACACTTATCCTATGCAAACTGTGTTTTGCAGAGTTGGCACAGTGCACGCGTGTTTTGTTTGTGTGCTGGTCCGGATATCTAATGACCCTGCCTCCCCTCAGGCCACAGGTAGACCTGAGCAGCTCATGTTTCTGTCACTGAGACCATTATTGACCCTTTCACCATGTGATTTGGCTCCTCAATGGAACTGGCTCTCTGACCTCAGTTATATAGGTCGAATCCTTCTATAAATCTGAATGCGAGATCCACATGGGGGACTCAAGTTGACATTAATCTATGATTTACGCAAGAGTTTCCGTGCATGCATAGCCTAGATCTCAGCTAAGACCTCGGACAGAGAACCGCAAGGGCAGTTCAGTAACCTGTAATGCTAGTGGCTATCTGACTTACACGAATGCTACGTCACCAGAACAGGTACAGTGAGTGGCCTGTTATCATGTGGGTGTTGCCAGGCAGGTGTTTGGAGACTAGTTCACCACCCACTGTTGGCTTTTACAGCCTCATCCTGCTTTCCTTCTGCCAACAGGGAGGAAAAGGGAGGGAGAGATGGAGAGAGATAGACAAGCAAAGGGAGAGTGAGAGATCAAGAGAAGGAGAGATAGAGATGGGAGGGTGAAAGAGAAAGTCCAATGCACGCAAAGACATACCTATCAAACACAACGGTTGGAGTTTCTGGGGAATTTGAATATACAGGAATTTACACAATCTTAATAAGATGTGTCTATGGCAACAGGCCTTCGACACACTGTACATCTATGTCTGTACATCCATGACATGAATGAAAGCTACCCATCCAGATAGCATTAGGGGCATAATTCATCTTGGCACAGTGTTATCTGTTCTCGGCAGCACTTATCCACCCAGCGATCGAATCCTGCTTGGGCTGACACACCTAGTCTTTTCATCTTTCGTTTACCTCAAGTTTGACCTTTGTTTACTGGTGGATCTGACAGAGCTGAGTCGACAGCCTGGCCCGGAGAGGAGGAGGAGGAGGGGTGGTGGAAGGGGGAATATGATTAAGTCTTCTCTTTCTTTCCCCCGTTGTTCTGTTCATCTCTCTCTTACACAAGTCTGTGCACAGTCTGAACGTATCATGCTGAGACTGCAAGATGTAATCTGTAAGCACATTTCCAGCCTGCAGTGCTTGGCTGGAGGTTGACTCTTTGGAGGTGAAGAGGCATGGGTACATGATGGAAGTGACAGCGTTCTAGGGCCGTGACAATACCAGTATCGCAACACCAAGCAGACCAAACTCTGTTGTCCTTTAAAAACCTGCTGTATGTAAAATATTGTGAGCTATAGCTTGGAAAATAAATCAATGTGACTGATGACAACATAATGATGTTTGTTTCCATAAAGAAGGTAAAAAGTTAAATCCGCTTCGTGTTTTGTTTCCTTGCCACAATACTAAAGAGTATCACCATACTGGTATCGTCCTGGACCTACGAGCGTTCACTCAATTAATCAGAGACACAGGGAGAGCGAGATGAAGAATGGGATGTGCTGTACTATAGTTAAAGACAACCTTTTTTTTTATTTGTATTTTATTTTATTTAACCTTTTTATTTAACTAGGCAAGTCAGTTAAGAACATATTCTTATTTACAATGACGACCTACCAAAAGGCAAAAGGCCTCCTGCGGGGACACGACAAGAGACAACACAACACTACATAAAGAGAGACTTAAGACAACAACATAGCAAGGTAGCAACACAACATGACAACAACATGGTAGCAACACAACATGGCAGCAGCACAAAACATGGTACAAACATTATTGGGCACAGACTACAGCACAAAGGGCAAGAAGGTAGAGACGACAATACATCACGCAAAGCAGACACAACTGTCAGTAAGACTGTCCGTGATTGAGTCTTTGAATAAAGAGATTGAGATAAAACTGTCCAGTTTGAGTGTTTTGTTGCAGCTCGTTCCAGTCTATCAGCTGCAGCGAACTGAAAAGACGAGTGATCCAGGGATGTGTGCTTTGGGGACCTTTTAACAGAATGTGACTGGCAGAACGGGTGTTGTATGTGGAGGATGAGGGCTGCAGTAGATATCTCAGATAGGGGGGAGTGGGTCAGTGGGTCTTGCAATGGGCGTACAGAGATGACCAGTTTACAGAGGAGTATAGAGTGCGGTGATGTGTCCTATAAGGAGCATTGGTGGCAAATCTGATGGCCGAAGGTAAAGAACATCAAGCCACTCGAGAGCACCCTAACCTCCGATCTATAAATTACGTCTCTGTAATCTAGCATGGGTAGGATGGTCATCTGAAATAGAGTTCGTTTGGCAGCTGGGGTTAAAGAGGAGCAATTACGATAGTCTAGATTTAATTTTAGCCTGTAGCTTTGACATGTGCTGAGAGAAGGACAGTGTACCGTCTCCCAAGTACTTGTATGAGGTGACTACCTCAAGCTCTAAACCCTCAGAGGTAGTAATCACACCTGTGGGGAGAGGGGCATTCTTCTTACCAAACCACATTACCTTTGTTTTGGAGGTGTTCAGGACAAGGTTAAGGGCAGAGAAAGCTTGTTGGACACTAAGAAAGCTTTGTTGTAGAGCGTTTAACACAAAATCCGGGGAGAGGCCAGAGAGTCTATGACTGTATCTGCATATAAATGGATTAGAGAGCTTCCTACTGCCTGAGCTATGTTGTTGATGTAAATTGAGAGGAGCGTGGGGCCTAGGATCGAGCCTTGGGGTACTCCCTTAGTGACAGGCAGTGGCTGAGACAGCAGATGTGAATGTGCCAGGATTTCATCATGTATTGGCAGAACAATTGCCACAATGCATGTCTAATGTGCCACTCAAGCGTATTTTACCGATGTCACAAAATCCTGGACTACGTTATAGGGTTTTAAAAAACAAACATGTTAGTGCCTACAAATGCATTCTTAGTGATTTTCATAGTGCCTCAGTCACATTCACTGCGGTCACATGGGTCGTACTAGGGTACGGATGTTAAAATCCCTCAATCTCCCGTTGGCGCCCATTCAAATTAGCCCCAAGGGTGCCTTGTTAAATCTTGTCAATTCTCTTAAATTAAATACCATGACTGTTTTATCATTAGCAGGGAATGTTGTTTGAAATGTCTGATACTATAAAAATAAAGAGTCACACACTCCATATATAAACTCCCAGTTATTTATTGGGTAAAACACCAACGTTTCGGCATCACTGTGTCTTACCCAATAAATGACTGGGAGTTTATATATGGAGTGTGCGACTCTCTTCATTTGTATAGTTTATTCGCCGTTAGTCAGCACCTCCAAATAAAATATTTTTTTCTGGGTGTGTCCCAACTCATGTTTTTTATTTGAAACGTCTGATACGGGCGGCAGGTAGCCTAGTGGTTAGAGCGTTGGGCCGGTAATCGAAAGGTTGCTAGATCAAATCCCCGAGCTGACAATGTAAAAATCTGTCGTTCTGCCCCTGAACAAGGCAGTTAACCCAATGTTCCTAGGCCGTCATTGTAAATAAGCATTTGTTCTTAACTGACTTGCCTAGTTAAATAAAATACAACATACTTTGGTGATGTTGTTATCAACCTACTGCATACCCCTTCAAAATATAAATGTTTGTGTGCTATTAGCGTGCTAACACTCATTTAAGACCGATGTCGAATAGCTAGCATAGCTGGCATTCACTGGTTGAAATTGAAGTAACTTTTGAGTGTAATTGAGTTGACTGGTGACTATGACATGAATATATATCATTCATGATGTTTGGATGGAAGCTATAATCCAGTTATAATATATATAAACAGTTTTTACTATTTGTGTCGTTATTGCTTGAACTCAGGCTTGGCTGCACTGCTTTCAATCCGTACTCTTCCGTCCCTGCTTGTGTGAATTTTCGGTAAAAACGCCACTTTGCCGTGTGGACCTATGCCTGGCATTTCAATCAACATCACATAATGATGTCTCACTACTATTGTGTGAGTTACAGTCATTATATAACTCTTATGCACTGAGATTACAAAACATGAAGAACACTTTCCTAATATTGAGTTGCACCCCCTCCGCCCTCTTTGCCCTGAGAATAGCCTAAATGTGTCGGAGCATGGACTCTACAAGGTGTCAAAGGCGTTCCACAGGGATGCTGGCTCATGTTGTCTCCAATGCTTCCCACAATTGTGGCAAGTTGGCTGGATGTCCTTTGGGTGGTGGACTTGAAACATAAGGGAAACTGTTGAGCGTGAAAACTCAGTGCGTATGGCACCTACTATCAAATCAAATTGTATTTGTCACATGCGCCGAATACAACAGGTGTAGACCTTACAGTGAAATGTTTACTTACAAGCACTTAAGCAACAATGCAGAAAAATAAGTGTTAAGTAAAGAATAAATAAAAGTAACATGTAATTAAAGAGCAGCAGTGAAATAACAAAAGTGCGGCTATATTCAGGGGGTACCGGTACAGAGTCAGTGTGCGGGGGCACCGGTTAGTCGAGGTAATTGAGGTAATATGTACATGTAGGTAGAGTTAAAGTGATTGCATAGATAATAAACAGAGAGTAGCAGCAGCGTAAAAGAAGGGTCTGGGTGGCCCTTTGATTAGCTGTTCAGGAGTCTTATGGGTTGGGGGTAGAAGCTGTTAAGAAGCCTTTTGGACCTAGACTTGGCGCTCCGGTACCTCTTGCCGTGCTGTAGCAGAGAGAACAGTCTATGACTAGGGTGGCTGGAGTCTTTCTCTTCTCTGACACCGCCTGGTATAGAGGTCCTGGTTGACTGGAAGCTTGGCCCACTGATGTACTTGGCCGTGCTCAGTACCCTCTGTAGTACCTTGCTGTTGGAGGCCGAGCAGTTGCCATACCAGGTAGTGATGCTCTCAATGGTGCAGCTGTAGAACTTTTTGAGGATCTGAGGACCCATGACAAATATTTTCAGTCTCCTGTGGGGGAATAGGCTTTGTCGTGCCCTCTTCACGACTGTCTTGGTGTGTTTGGACAATGATAGTTTGTTGGTGATGTGGACACCAAGGAACTTGAAGCTCTCAACCTGCTCCACTACAGCCCCGCCCGATGAGAATGGGGGCGTGCTCGGTCCTCCTTTTCCTGTAGTCCACAATCATCTCCTTTCTCTTGATCACGTTGAGGGAGAGGTTGTTGTCCTGGCACCACACCGCCAGGTCTCTGACCTCCTCCCTATAGGCTGTCTCATCGTTGTCGGTGATCAGGCCTACCACTGTTGCGTCATCGGCAAACTTAATGATGGTTTTGGAGTTGTGCCTGGCCATGCAGTCATGAGTGAACAGGGAGTCCTGGAGGGGCCCCCGTGTTGAGTATCTGCGTGGCGGATGTGTTGTTACCTACCCTTACCACCTGGGGGCAGCCCGTCAGGAAATCCAGGATCCAGTTGCAAAGGGAGGTGTTTAGTCCCAGGGTCCTTAGCTTAGTGATTAGCTTTGAGGGCACTATGGTGTTGAACGCTGAGCTGTAGTCAATGAATAGCATTCTCACGTAGGTGTTCCTTTTGTCCAGGTGAGAAAGGGCAGTGTGGAGTGAAATAGAGATTGCATAATCTGTGGCTCTGTTGGGGCGGTAGGCAAATTGGAGTGGGTCTAGGGTTTCCGGGATAATTGTGTTGATGTGAGCCGTGACCAGCCTATCAAAGCACTTCATGGCTACAGACGTGAGTGCTACGGGTCGGTAGTCATTTAGGCAGGTTACCTTAGTGTTCTTGGGCACAGGGACAATGGTGTTCTGCTTGAAACATGTTGGTATTACAGACGTAGTCAGGGAGAGTTTGAATATGTCAGTGAAGACACTTGCCAGTTGATCAGCGCATGCTCGGAGTACACGTCCTGGTAATCCGTCTGGCCCTGCGGCCTTGTGAATGTTGACCTGTTTAAAGGTCTTGCTCACACCGGCTGCGGAGTACGTGATCACACAGTCGTCCAGAACAGCTGGTGCTCTCATGCATGTTCCAGAGTTACTTGCCTCGAAGCGAGAATAGAAGTAATTTAGCTTGTCTGGTACGCTTGTGTCACTGGGCAGCTCGCAGCTGTGCTTCCCTTTGTAGTCTGTAATAGTTTGCAAGCCCTGCCACATCCGACGGGCACCGGTGTAGTACAATTCAATCTTAGTCCTGTATTGACACTTTGCCTGTTTGATGGTTTGTCGGAGGGCATAGTGGGATTTCTTATAGTCTTCCGGTTTAGAGTCCCGCTCCTTGAATGTGGCAGCTCTATCCTTTAGCTCAGTGCGGATGTTGCCTGTAATCCATGGCTTCTGGTGTGAGTATGTACATACAGTCACTGTGGGGATGACGTCATCGATGCACTTATTGATGCGGTGTACTCCTCAATGCCATTGGAAGAATCCTGGAACATATTCCAGCCTGTGCTAGCAAAACAGTCCTGTAGCTTAGCATCTGCTTCATCTGACCACTTTTTTATAGACCAAGTCACTGGTGCTTCCCGCTTTAGTTTTTCCTTGTAAACAGGAATTAGGAGGATAGAATTATGGTCAGATTAGCCAAATGGAGGGAGAGGGAGAGCTGTGTATGCGTCTCTGTGTGTGGAGTAAAGGTGGTCTAGAGTTTTTTTCCCCTCTGGTTGCACATTTAACATGCTGGTAGAAATTAGGTAAAACGGATTTAAGTTTTTCTGCATTAAAGTCCCCAGCCAATCGGAGCACCGCCTCTGGATGAGAATTTTCCTGTTTGCTTTTGGCCGTATATATCGTACCCCGTTCAAAGGCACTTATCTTTTGTCTTGCCCATTCACCTTCTGAATGGCACACATACATACATACACAAGCCATATCTCAAGGCTTACAAATCCTTCTTTAACCTGTCTCCTTCCCTTCATCTACACTGATTGAAGTGGATTTAACAGGTGACACCAATAAGGGATTACCTGTACAGTCTGTCATGGAAAGAGCAGTATGCTTTATGAATTATGCAGGTCAATTGTCTTTAGCATGGACTAGTGTTCTTTATAACAATTTTCCTGTCGCAAACTGAAAAGGCACACTCCGCACATAAACAATCTGGATAATTACCACAGTAACTAACACTCAATCACCTTTGACAAAAGGACCTTGGCAGCGCTGTGTCGTAACCAGACAGCTGAGGACACTAAATGATGATCCCTCTATTGTGGGACTGCTCACTTCGTCTCTCAGCAGTTTCAGTCAGTTTACAGATACACGTTGTGTGTTTAATGACTGCACAAGTTGACTTACGGCTTACACAACGCACCTGCAGCATTTTGAATATGTTCCGTACCAGACTGTTTTGACTATGGCTCACTGAGTCTAGAAAGGCATCTCCCTCAGCAAGCCAAGGAGCAAGAATAAAAGAGCATGAACCTTTCTTGCCTTGTAATCTTCAATTGCACTTAATAACGTTATTTTATTGATGTTGGCATGTCTCCTTTGATACATTTGACAAGGTTTCAGTTTGTTGTTCCAATGTTGGGATTTGTAATAGGCTATTACATTTCCAACATACATCTGAGATGGCTGGGGGGGGGGCTTTTCCCTGTGAAATGGCAATGGCAAAGCCAAGGTAGTATCGGAGGTTTTTTAAGCTGTGGCTCAATCCTCCCCTCGGCTCATTTTCAAGTGAAGTCAACAGGTGTCCTGTTACTGTTTCGAATGCTCAAGCTGAATGAAGTCGAGGGCCACTATGTTATAGTTCAAGACTCATTTAGCCACAAACGTTTCAGGGTGCAGTGTAAAGGCAGCAAGTCTCACTAGACAGTCATACTAGGATAAGCGATGTGTGGATTGGAGCAGCAACACATTCTGTTCATGACCTGATAATGATATGAAAGTACCACCTACTTCCTGGATCATGTCGCATGCTATTTTTGAATGGCCTTCAAGATTGTCTTCAAATGTATGAAAATGCGGTCCCTTAAGGTATATATAAAATTCTGTATGTATTCAGGGATGCATTTACTTCTACCTGATGCCTTTCATTAAGGTTTCCGATAGTGGTTTCTTTTCGTAAACAAAAGCCTTCATCAATTAATCCACTGATACGAATCGAATTGTACATATCTTAATTGACCAAGTCTTTTTGATGATATGATTTTGAAGCCCATTCAAAAACAGGATTGGATATGATCCAGGAAGTATTTGATATTTGATTCCAGAGTATAAAGAGATCTAGAGGATAAGTTCCTATTTCCTATGAGCTCCTACTGCAAAGAGTCAAGCAGACATTTGATACCCTAATGACTTGCACATAGAGACACACACACACACACACACATACACACAAAACAAACACAAACTATCTACCTGTCCACCCAGAAAGGTGAAGGACTACAGACCACAGTGTGGACACATTCTATCGCATTCCAACTACATGCCACTAGTCCCCCAACTACACGTCATTGAGAAACAGGTGTAGCCAAGGAATGCCAAGGTCTGGTGAGATGAGAACAAATGACACAAGAATGCGTCTTTCTCACTTCCCTCTGGGAGAGGTTGTTGTGCTTTCAAAATGGCCTCTCCCCTCTCCTTGTCATCCTCAGAACCAGTTCTCCTAGATGAAGTAATGCTGAAATTGTTAGTCATGTGTGTCCTACTGGCTGAAATAGCGTGAAATAGATAAACGGTAGTAAATCACTGCAAAGGGTATTCCCCCTTTTGAATGGTTAATTGTGTGGACAAACACACACACACACACACACACACACACACAGTAGTTCATTGTTGTCTGTCTCATGCCTCTCAATGTGAAGTTGATGTTTGCATTCTCTCAGGGAGTAATGGGACATGGGTGTTCATTTCAAAACGGGTTGACAGGGGGCCCGGGGGTTTTGGGTTTAACATTTCTGTAATTGTTTGGGTACTATTGCTGCAGTAGTTGAGGTATTTTGAGGTTTGGCATGTTAACTATTTAGATTTCAATCCCTAATGTGTTGTCCAAGACAAGTTAAACATGACATACTGTCAAAGTCTAGTGATGCACTGTTAATAAAAAAAAAAATACATTTTAGTCATTTAGCAGATGCTCTTATCCAGAGCAACTTAGTTAGCACATTCATGATTGATAGGTAAGATAACTATGTGCTATTTATAGTGGTTTGATGAAGAAGGAAATGACTAGATGGCTGTTTTCTCTTTGTGTCTGCAGCTCACCAAGGAGAAAGAACATGGAAAGCTCAACCCTCGGCCAGGAAAGGTGAGTGTCTGTCTGACTGTGAAACAACTACACCTCTATCCCTCACCTATCGTCTTTGTCCTACAGTATACAAGTTGTCCTAAAGTAAAGGTCAATGTCCCATTGCGACGTTTTTTAGATGTAATGAAGGATGACTGCTTACCAGGTTAGCCGTTTCGACTTGAACCTTGAGCACCCCAGTGTTCTTTAATGTAGGATTAATGAGGATAATTCAAAGTGAATTAATGGCTTCACACTTCACCGTACCCCAAAGTGACAGTTAGTTGCCAAAGGCAAGTAATTAAGGATGAGGAGAGTTATCTCAGCATGGTAAAGCTGAGGAAATGAGATGAGTATGATTCGAGTATGATGAGTATGAGATTTACTCAGCCAAACATCGTTCTCTATTTAGATCCAAATGTTCAACAGCCTATCAATCAGAACTGTGTGGAAGTGGAAATATGCAACGTCTTCACAAAGAAAGCCATCAGCTCTGAGGTACCGGAACGCATTAGAAAAAAGCAGAAAGCATTGCATGCTAGAGGCGAGGCATTTTAATAGCCTAGGGTCTGGGAAAAATGTGCCCTTTTTCTAAATTCATTTCATGACTGGAGACTTTGCCAGAATCTTTTTTTAATACTGTACAAATGATCGAAATAACAGGCTACTTTGACACTGACAAACTGCCAATCTGAGATCAATTAAAACGATCTTGAATCCATCAATAGCCTAGGCCTAGGTGTGTGTCGAATCATATTGTAGTCTACAATACGAGGAGAAAATTATAGTTCTAAATATGCTTTCCAGTTTCACTGACTCACCCAATGATGCGCAGCTCACTCGCCGGTGATGGCCGACGCTTCTATGCCAAAAGCCTATATCTTGCTCTTGTTTAACGAAGAGGCAACTCGAATGAACTTTGATCGCTTTTATTCAAATTTCCGGCAGGATCCGGCTCAAACACTGGGCGTACTTGATGGGCATGTTTTATGTTTTCGTTTTATTGTTGGTAAGTTTCAGTCTCTCATTATTAGCCATTTACTTCCTCTTTGGCAGAAGTTACATCCATGCCTTGCCAATGCTTTTGTGCTCTAGTCAACGATCCTGTCCTCAAACAATTACTGTGGTATTTCAACACTGAGTAACACTAGCTACATACCTGCCCTATTTGCCTGTTGCCATTAAGATTATGAAACTAGATAAATGTCAAGCTTGCTCCTGCATGCTCCAATTAGCTTTTCTCCCGACTGTATCCGTCAACATGGAATTCGTCAATGGCACCTACAGACTTGCTTGACCTTTAGCTCTGACAGGTTCTGATTAAAGAGCCTGGCTGTGAAACACAATAGCATACCTTACCTGAACGTTCACATGGCTAACAACACAAAGCGCTGTATCTAAGTTGCATCACACTCTTTTTGCTGTTTGCTGCCTCCAGTGATTGAGGAAAGAGCTGGATAGTGTTACCCTGGTCATAAGATCAGTTTGTTCCTTTAATGTATGGTAAGAAGTGGCGGGCGCTCAACAAACATGAGTCAACTGTGCAAACCAAAAAATGACGACATGGTTGAAAAGAAACGGGCGCAACGCTCGCTCACCGTTAACAATGTGTTATTTTATTTGAGCAGCTATTAAAAGCTTGACATTCCCTTTTACAATGGCCTTCATCAGGACGTTTTGGCTAAAGCACAAACAGATCTAGGATAGCGGATGGAGCATGGTACATGGTACAGCATCAGTGTGCTGTTTTAAGCTGAGCATCTCTAATGAAATGGTGCTGTCTTTTCCAGATGTTCATCTTTGACCAGCCAGGAATGTGTGGCCAGCGGATTGAGGTGCAGAGTGATGTCATTGATGCCACACCCTGGCAACTACAGGAGACTATCTCTATCAGGGTTGTCAGGGGAGGGTAAGTATTCAAATGCACGCTCGCTTGCTCACTCACTCAGTCACTACTGTAGTTCTAACTGCTCATGGACTTTAGACTTGAGGGGATGCACACACCCACACACATGGGTATATGACATGCAGGCACACACAAACAGTCAGTTGTGAACAGATCAACAATGGATGTATTCACCTGTTCCAAAGCACCTTATGTGCCCTGGAAAAAACACAGAGCCACCGAGAGAGGTGCCTATATTTTACTGCCTCCAGCAGCAAACAAAATCAAAGGTCACATTTGGCCCAACCTCAAAGCAAGAAACAATATTTCAACTATCCTGTCAAGGTTATTAAAGTATCTCCAATGTTGCCAAATCATGTAGATCTTGAATGCCCCCTTATCACCCACTGAAATACACGGAACTGAACACCAATGTCTGAAATTGGGACACGCTTTAAGCAGTAATCCACACACACAGACACACACACAGACACTAATCCATAGAATTATGATAAAGATAATTGCAGTATGATCTCAACCAAGTACCTGGTAGTAATACGCACTATAATCATTTTATTAATCCAGAGAGGGAATGGATTATTTATTCTAGGAAATGGAGCAAAGGCATGCAGTCTCTCACACCCCATCCCTTTCTCTGTGCTGCTGTGACTTTTCACGGAGATCTCTGGAGAGGGGATTAAGATATTGGAATGTTCTATTGCAATATTTGCATATCTGTATACCTGTCTCTCCCTTTTGTTATAATTTGCATACTCTAAAATAAATGAAAATAATCTCTCACAACCTATTACTGTACACTCTCTTAGAATAAAAGGTCCTATCCAGACTTCGGTCGTCAGTTGAATGGTGTTTCCTCTAACACTTTGGTACGGCCGGCTTCCGGATTAAGCGAGCTGGTGTTCAGAAGCGCGGTTTGGGGCTTCCGGCGGTCTAAGGCACTGAATCGCTGCGCTTGAGGCGTCACTACAGCCCCGGGTTTGATCCCAGGCTGTCACAGCTGGCCGTGACTGGGAAACCCATGAGGCAGTGCACAATTGGCCCAGGGTCATCCGGGTTAAGGGGAGGGTTTGGCCGGCCGGGATTTCCTTGTCCCATCGCGCTCTAGTGACTCCTTGTGGCGGGCCGGGCGCCTCCAAGCTGATTTCGGTTGCCAGTTGTACAGTGTTTCCCCCGACACATTGGTGCGGCTGGCTTCCGGGTTAAGCGAGCAGTGTCAAGAAGCAGTGTGGCTTGGCAGGGTCGTGTTTTGTAGGACCCATGGCTCTTGACCTTCGCCTCTCCTGAGTCCGTACGGGAGTTGCAGCGATGGGACAAGACTGTAACTACCAATTGGATATCACGAAAAAGGGGTAAACATTTTATAAAAAATATAATAATAAGGAAGCGTGGTTTGGAACTTGTTCGACTATCCTCATGTCTTCCATGTAGAACTTGCATAACTGGATAGATATTTACACTTACCCTTTCATATCTTGAGTAGTGACACCCGTGTCATCCTCAGTGTGCTAGTGTAGAGATCTACTCGTGCGTCCATTGTTAGAGCAAAGGTCAATCTATTCACCACCTGTGCCTGTTTAAATCACTATTGAAATAGTTCATGCATTATGTTCAAATTAATCTTGTTCACACCATGGATCCTTACTTTTCATTTTCCTGCCTTTCCATTCCTCTCTTCAGCTGGGTCTTGTACGAGAAGCCCAACTTCAAAGGGGAGAAGATCGCTCTGGACGAGGGGGACATAGAGCTCACCTATCCCTTCGACGCCCCTGAGGAGGAAGAGGAACAACAACCGCAGCAGCAAAATGGAGTGGACGGACAGAAGGAGGGAGGAGAAGAAGTGGTGGAGGCCAAGCCGGCCAGGAGGTTCATCATAGGATCAGTACGAAGAGCAGTCAGGGTAAGAAGATTATGATTAGCCATAGAGCATTGTTTCTCAAACCAGGCCTTTTTGAGTAACCGCTAATTCCAAAGGCTTTAGGCATGTTAGGTTCTAAATTCTAGTACGAATCCAGTCAGACACCAAAGGAAGCTCAGACTAGACTTATTACACCCAAACTGGATGTTGCGGCTGCATAGCACCTCATACAATTCACACAAGCATGTATTTATACCTTCCGATAAGGCGGATTCTTTGTTGCTGGGTAAGAACTGAGTCTCGACTGTGACCCTTCACTTACCTCCTTAGAAATATGAACATAAAACAATTACATATCTGGACATACAGACACTTCCTGTACTTCCCTTGTCGCTGCATTAACACTTTCCAGCTCCAACATCATAGCCAATAACAATTACTACTAATAAGCGGATTATGCAATTATAAATGAACTCATTATGCAACTAAAACAGGCTCAGGCCAAATAGTCTGCAACAGGTTGATGGATGCCACAAGGCAAGAGTTTGGCATGAGTTATGCCAATCTGATTAGGTGTGGTTCAGTAGAAGATGTGTTGACAGACAAATGCCGTCCTCTTTGTTAGAGCCTGTCTCACAAATGCGCTTCTCTCTGTGAAACTAGCACCCTCTACTGTCAAAGTACCGTACTTGACATTTCTCTCTGCCCCCACAGGACTACAGTGTGCCAGAGATCAGTCTGTTCCCAGAGGAGAATGCAGAGGGGAAGAAGGTGATCTTCAGAGACACGTCAGATGACGCCAGGATATTCGGCTTCCCCATCAAAGCCAACTCCATCATCATCAACGCTGGACTGTGGGTAACAGAGTCGGCTCTGCCAACTACTTTTCAGGAGGAAAAGGATAAAACTTTTATGAAAGTAGATGATTCAATTTTTTGATACTGTTTATTTTGGCGACGTAATGACATGGTTTTGTGAGCTCTATCTTCTGTTATGATATCCCTGTTCTGATTGGATTTTCTCTCTTCAGATGGCTGGTGTACCCTCAGCCTTTTTTCCAGGGCGTACCACGTGTTCTGGAGGTGGGGGGGTTCCCCAACCCTGCAGCCTGGGGCGTGGAACAACCCTACGTGGGCTCAGTGCACCCTCTCAAAATCGTAAGAATCCCCTCCACCTCCAGAACACCTTTCACCTTTCTAGAATTGTACAGACAATTAGGACAATGTAGACGGTTTAGATTTACATTTAGTAGAATACACATTCCCATGCAACATCATTTTACAGGGGAACAAGGTAATGCCTTGCATTATAGATTACATTTTGTTAAGATTTAATTTAATAAATGATAATTTTTTAAATTTTTTTACAGGGTGAACCGAGAGTGGAAAAACCCGGTGAGCCAAAGGTAAGAGATACGGCAATGCTATGGCCATGATACGGAAATGAAGGAACGAGTCAATCGAACAGTCAATCAATTTAATTACACAGAACCGCGAAGCAAATGCTGCATATTTTCCCCTGTTGTTTCCAGCTGGTTCTGTATGACAAGCCTTACTTCACTGGGAAGATGAGGACGATCTACACCAACATGAGAGACTTCATGACCAGACTGGATAGACAGCAGACTGCCTTCATGTACAGCGCTGGATCCATCAAAGTACAGGGAGGCTGGTGAGTAGACTGTGTGTGTGTGTGTGTGCGTGTGTTTGTCTTACTTCCTGCATCTCATCTTCTGTCTCCTTGTACTTGTAGCTGGGTGGGCTATGAGAAGGAGGGTTTCCGGGGCCACCAGTATCTGTTGGAGGAGGGAGAGTACCACAACTGGAGGGTGTGGGGGGGCCACGATGCCGAGCTGCGCTCTGTCAGAGTCATACGAGCGGTGAGTGGGCCATACCATCACGTAACACCCCCATCTCTATCAGGACCTTGTATCTTGTATCCAGCTGCTGCAGGAATGACCATGTCCTAAATGGCATGTTTATCATACACTGAGTGTACAGGTGAAAGCTGTGATCCCTTATTGATGTCACTTGTTAAAACCACTTCAATCAGTGTAGATGAAGGGTGTGAGACGAGTGAACACTAGAAATCGATGGACCCCCTTCAAGCTAATGAGCAGTCGTTCTGACTGCAACATTCTAACAGTGTAACATTAGAATACGATTTTGTATTTTATTTCAAATAACACAATAGCATTTTCATTAGTTTGTTACTGTAGGCTATATGTAAAATTCATTTTATTCATGGAGTGCGTTTGTTAAAACTATGGAACAGAAAGCATATGCGTTGGAACATGGTAACAGCTTATTTTTATAATGACAAAATCAAATCAAATACCCCAACCACCAAGAAGCGAGGTCAAATGATGAAAACATCAGTAGCCTGATCATTAGAAGCACCAAGTGGCCTTGATAAATAGTGAAATTCGTCACAAAATAAATAATGGCATTATATTGAATACAAGTGTCAAAAATAGTAAATTGTTGTCAGCTCGTGCTTACATTTTGTGCGTCGTTACGCAATGGCATCAGTTGGATTTCATTTAGCTGTTACTCCTTGTCCCAACAGTTGACTCAAATCTTCAGAACTTTCACTTGCTTGACACACTAACATACTATTGTGTGGTTGTAGTGCGAAATAGTATCCGGTTTTCTCTTTGTGTTCCCGTTGTCTTGTCATTCTTCAGCACTGTTGTGGAGTACAACAGCTGTGCAGGTGCCTTATTTTGTGCAGAGGGAGGGAGCTCCCGTCTCACTTTGTTCATGGTGCCGGCCAGGCTTGTTTTCTTTGCAAACAAGTTGTTCACCAATGACAGTGAAGAAATTGTCCATGGTGACATTTCTCCCCTCACCAACGTAAGGTTCCACAAGCCTCAAAACCACATTTTCTGACACTCACGCCTGCTGCCCGACGTGGATCTTTTCCCAGATATTGAAAGACGTTCAGCATGTACAATAATGCACGCTCTCACTGTGCAGCCTACTCCAAAGTAGGTCAGAGTAGACTGATATGACTGCTTCGATTCAGGTGACTGATATAGGTTACATACCATTTTAAGATTATAATTAGAATGAATCAATACAATAGAATGGCCCGCCCTGTTCTTCATTCACAATTATGCTTCTCCACATCATACTTTACTTAATTTATTTCATCTGTTATATGTGTGAAAATAGTTTCGGTATAGTTCAGTTTCAGTTTCAAAGCAATTGTCCGGGGGGTTATCAACTGGGCACTGCACTTTCAACTGTTGGAAGAAGGAGTGGCGCAGGCCCTACTGTTGGGAGAAGGAGTGGCGCAGGCCCTACTGTTGGGAGAAGGAGTGGAGCAGGCCCTACTGTTGGGAGAAGGAGTGGAGCAGGCCCTACTGTTGGGAGAAGGAGTGGAGCAGGCCCTACTGTGGGAAGGAGTGGAGCAGGCCCTACTGTTGGGAGAAGGAGGGGCAGTGGGGGAAAACCATTCCAAAAAATGACATGCCCTCCTAAAACTGGTTGTAACTCCAGTTCTGTTTGTGATATTAAGATTCTAACAACGGCAGTGTGTTACATAGACTTATTTAGGAAAAGTCAATGACAGATGGCAGAACAAACCAAAAAATTCAAAATTACTGCTATAGCAGTTCTAGTGTTAAATAAGGATTTTTAAGCCTTGAGACAATTGAGACATGGATTGTGTATTTGTGCCATTCAAAGGGTTAATGGGCAAGACAAAAGATTGAAGTGCCTTTGAATGGGGTATGGTAGTAGGTGCCAGGCACACCGGGTTTGAGTGTGTTAAGTGTGTCAACTCTTAAAGCTGCTGGGTTTTTCACACTCAACAGTTTCCCGTGTGTATCTAGAATGGTCCACCACCCAAAGGGCATCCAGCCAACTTGACACAACTGTGGGAAACATTGGGCCAGCATCCCTGTGGAACGCTTTCGACACCTTGTAGAGTCCATGCCCCGACCAATTGAGGCTGTTCTGAGTGCAAAAACAGGGTGCAGCTCAAACCTCAATATTAGGAGTGAGTGAGACGGTCATGGGACAGGGGTCACATTGCCTTTCAGGAATCTGCATTTTCTGCCTTTTGAAATAATTTAATCTGAGTTTCATATTGGAAGTCAGTATATTTCTGATGTACGAAACTAGTCCTTTTCCATCCATTATTTGGAGCGAACCCCGACTGAAGATGAGCAGAATGTACAATAAGAAGCATTTTAGATCTGCGTTTACAAAATGCAGAAAGATATTTTTTCTGGGTTTTATCTTTTCTTTTCTGCGTAAAAAGCGCAAACGCGACCCCTGTGTCATATGGTTTACGTCGTTTTCATGCTCATAAAACCATTCAATCATTGACCACTCGTGCCCTGTGGATGGGGGCATTGTCATCCCTAAGCATGATGGGATGTTAATTTCTTAATTAACTCAGTAACAACACTTGTGTAGAAGCACCTGCTTTCAATATTTATTGACTGAAAATATAAACGCAACATGTAAAGTGAAATAAAAGGTCCCAGACTTTTTCCATAAGCACAAAAATATTATTTCTTTCACATTTAGTGCACACGTTTGTTTACATCCCTGTTGGTGAACATTTCTCCTTCACCAAAATAATCCATCTACCTGACAGATGTGGCACATCAAGGAGCTGATTTAACAGCTTGATCTTTACACAGGTGCACCTTGCGCTGGGGACAATAAAAGGCCACTCTAAAATGTGCAGTTTTGTCACAACACAATGCCACAGATGTCTCAAGTTGAGGGAGCATGCAATTGGCATGCTGATTGCAGGAATGTCCACCGGAGCTGTTGCCAGAGAATTTCATGTTAATTTCTCTACCATAAGCCGCCTCCAACGTCATTCTAGAGAATTTGGCAGTACGTCCAACCGGCCTCACAACCGCAGACCACATCTAACCACACTAGTCCAGGACCTCCACATCTGGCTTCTTCACCTGCGGGATCGTCTGAGAACAGCCACCTGGACAGCTGATGAAACTGAGGAGTATTTCTATCTGTAATAAAGCTAACTCAGTAAAATTGTTGAGTAAATGCGGGATACAAAGAAAATATAAACTCAACAATTTCAAGTGTTTCCATTATTTTGGCCTGTATTATATCTAGATGACCCAGGCACAGGGACATACTCAGGTTAGGCTTTTGGATTGGGGTTAGGATTAATATCTAGAATTTACTTGTCCCCTTTTGCCATAGAGCACTGTGGCCATTCACTCAAAAACAAATGTAGTTCCATTGAACTAATCAGTGTGAAATACTTTTGACCAGAAACGAAACAACAGATGGTTCTGTAAGGACAGTGGAACACACCACATCAAGACCTCACTGTGTCTGTGGGCGCCAGCGTGCTTACTGTAGCTATTCCTTTCCTGCTGGTTAAGTTTAGGATGTAGCTGGTCCTAGATCTGTGCCTAAAGACAACGCCCTGGAGCCACAGTATGTGACCTCTGACCCCTCTGTACCCTGTAGGACCTGACGGAGCCCATGCTGGTGATGTATGAGCAGCCAGACGAGGAGGAGGTGGTGGAGCAGGAGAACACCTTTGAGGTGACCGAGGCCATTCCTGACGTGGAGCTGTTTGGCTACCACACCACCACGCGCTCCATTCAGGTCCTCAGTGGAGCGTAAGTACACATGCTTGTGACGAGCAGCGTTATAGTCTAACGGGGTATAGTCTAGTGTTATATACAAGGGTGAAAGTATAATACATTTCTTCCCGGTATTGGACCTCCTATGTGTGAAGCCCTTGCCTAATCATAGAATTCTATATAGAACCCCTGTTAATTCAATAGGATCTCTGTGGGTTCTGCTAAAGATTTGTCATTTAACTTTTTTTTTAAATGTCTGACCTTTTTATTGTGGCATCAACACAACCAGTCATGATGTTTTCATCTGATTGTCAAACAATCACTTCAAAGGGCTTCTTTACTAGGCTACCCGCGCACGTTCTTCCACTGGCAACATATTTCCAGCCTCCAGCCAGCGGGGAATGGAAAGAGACATCCTGTTACACAAAACAGCACAAAGTGTAATGACATTGGTGACTGTCATTAGGCCAGAATGTATAAGTCCACTGCTGTCCATACACGTCTCTGTGTCAGCAACTCATCTTGGCAAAATGTCAGTGTTCTCGTCGACCACATCGCATTTTGGGTCGTACAGTTTTCTTGACATTTCCTTTTCATTTTTATGATAGGCTCATGTTTAACCAGTACAGCATACCCCCACTATGTATCTTTCTGGGAAGTTGTACCGGATCGTACCGCCTTACTTTCACCCCTGCTTATATAGTAATAGCATAGTATATAATGCTTGTGTGTCAGAGGCCTGATAAGAGAATAAGAATATGATCATCACTAGAGCCAATATAGATATGGCTCTGATAATAACTTGATCCTGGCTGATAAGTTATTAAGAATACGATCATATTTGATAATACCTGGATTTATTACGTTATAGGCATAATAAATGAAACATTAGTTCCCTCCAACAGTGAATGAAGGATGTTAGAGTATTAGTGGAGGTTTGACTCAGCGACCATTGTTCTCTCCTTCAGATGGATAGCCTACTCTCACGTGGACTTCTCTGGTGACCAGTATATCCTGGAGAAAGGGTTCTACAGGAACTCTGCTGACTGGGGCTCTTCAGACAACCGTATCTGCTCTGTCCAGCCCATCCTACAGGTGAGTACGAGCCCTGGAGACTCTTTTCTACGGAGTTGACAGTGGAGAGACGGAAACAGACAGGCAAATGAACTGACAGGAGAACACCCACACTGTTTCGATGCTCCTTTAATGTTCATGTTGCAATGTTTTGATCGCTTTGTCAGCCTGAGGAAAAATCTAAAGGATGTTTGACATTGTGATGTTTACTCTGCACTCTGTTGTCTTGTGTCTGTTTCAGGCTCCAAGTGAAAACCAGGGCAACGTCAGAACAGAGGTGAGGCATCTTGTACAATGGTATATCCTTCTGCGGTCACGCATCTCTTTTCACTTGAACTATGTCTACTTCAACTATGTCTACGGTAAATGTGACCGATTTTTTTTTTTTTTTTTTTTTTTTTTTTTTTTTTTTTTTTTTTTTTTTTTTTTTTTTTTTTACTCTTTCTTCCTTCGCTGTCCCTGTCCTTCTCAGGTGATGCTGTACACGGAGCCAGATTTCCAGGGTGAATGCCATCTGTGTGACAAGAACCAGGAGTCCCTCTCTGACAAGCTCATCGCCAAGTCCTTCAGAGTGGTGGGAGGAAGGTGGGACAGGACCAACACACACAGAGCTAACATTCTGGCAGTAGCCAAAGAGAGGAAAGCATGAAGGAGAATTTAGGAGGTTACACTGCACTCTTAGAATAAAAGGTGTTATCTAGAACAAAAAAAATGTTATTCGGTTGTCCCCATAGGAGAACCATTTGAAGAACTCCTTTTGGTTCCAGGTAGAATCCTTTTGGGTTCCATGTAGAACAATTTCCACAAAGGGTTATACATGGATCCCAAAAGAGTTCTATCTGAAACCAAAAAGGGTTCCACCTGGAACCAAAGAGTTCTCCAATGGGGACAGCCGCCAGAACCCTTTTGTAACCCTTTTTTCTATGAGTGTGGAGATGTAGATACATCTTGTTGTTGCCCCGGAAAAACACACCTCATTCATCTTGTCAAGGGCTTGATGATTAGTTGACAAGTAGAATTCGGTATGCTTGTCCGCTGCCACAACAAAAATGTGTACTTTTGGGGGTACTAAAAGACCAGAGTTGAGAAACAGTGGGATGGAGGACTTACTGTAGAGATGAGAGATGAGCAATCACGGAATTATTACACTGACAAACTTATCGCCAAGTCCAGACTGGTGGGAGGAAGGTGGGACAGAACCAACACACACACATATATATACATATATATATACATATAAATGCGCACACACACACACCAACTGTAGTTGACAAAGGTCTAAGAGGGAAAAATGTAGAATTAGGAGCGATGGAAGGATACACAGGCTTAGAGGAGATGTAGAGGATGGTATGGAGTGATGATGAGCCTCCACATTATTATAACTGTACTGATGAGGATGTGGAGTTAGTAAATTCGTTTTAAATGGGTTTTGTGTGCTCCTCTGTGTTCCAGTTGGGTGGTGTACGAGGGCCGTGAGTATTCAGGGAACCTGTACACCCTGTCAGAAGGAGACTACCCCAACTTCACCAGCATGGGCTGTCCTCCGAACTGTGTCATACGCTCGCTGAAGACTGTCCCGCTGGTAAGAACAATCCTTATATTCTCGTATATAGACTGGCCTTTTCACCTCCCTCTCACCATCACATTTCACTTTGTCTGTCTGTCTCTCACCGTTTTATTTTCAATCACTTAATGAATCAATTTGCTGTTCATCATAGTATTTAGGTATATTTGGCGTAATACCCCTAGCCTTCTCTCTCCCCCTCCTCTTCCCCATACCATTACTCCTCTCAACCCCATAGCCTGACCCACTGTAACACTGCTCCAGCCTATTCAACCTAATGTGTTTGTACATCGGGGGCGGGGGGTGGGCAGAAGACATCCCGTGTGGACTAATGAAGTATATCTTAACACTGTATATCTTAATCCCCTTGTTTCCCCAGGTATTCTCAGTGCCCTCCATCTCTTTGTTTGGTCTGGAGTGTTTGGAGGGCAGGGAGATCACAGTGGACACAGAGGTGGTCAATATGCTGGAGGAGGGCTACAACAACCATCTACTCTCTGTCAGAGTCAACCGAGGCTGGTGAGTGTGCGCGCATGCGTGTGTGCATGCGTGTGTGCGTGTGTGTGTGTGTGTGTGTGTGTTATTCTGAGTGTTGACATTATGTGATCTTGTTTAGCTTTCTCACCCTATACCTCACTTGCGCTCTTTGCAGCTGGGTGCTGTGTGAGCACAGTAACTACAGGGGGCGCCAGCTCCTATTAGAACCCATTGAAATCACCAACTGGCCCAAGTTCAGTCAGCTTCTCACCATTGGCTCAATGTACCCAGTACGACAGGTTCGTATCCCACTCTACTTCTTACGGTCTACTTCTTTACTTCATTCCAGTTATAATACTCTGTAAGAAAAAAAAAAGGTTTGCTTAGAATAGTGATCCTGACTAAAT
>QNTS01001264.1:130832-149377 GCA_003317085.1 Hucho hucho | reverse complement strand
TTACTCTTTCTTCCTTCGCTGTCCCTGTCCTTCTCAGGTGATGCTGTACACGGAGCCAGATTTCCAGGGTGAATGCCATCTGTGTGACAAGAACCAGGAGTCCCTCTCTGACAAGCTCATCGCCAAGTCCTTCAGAGTGGTGGGAGGAAGGTGGGACAGGACCAACACACACAGAGCTAACATTCTGGCAGTAGCCAAAGAGAGGAAAGCATGAAGGAGAATTTAGGAGGTTACACTGCACTCTTAGAATAAAAGGTGTTATCTAGAACAAAAAAAATGTTATTCGGTTGTCCCCATAGGAGAACCATTTGAAGAACTCCTTTTGGTTCCAGGTAGAATCCTTTTGGGTTCCATGTAGAACAATTTCCACAAAGGGTTATACATGGATCCCAAAAGAGTTCTATCTGAAACCAAAAAGGGTTCCACCTGGAACCAAAGAGTTCTCCAATGGGGACAGCCGCCAGAACCCTTTTGTAACCCTTTTTTCTATGAGTGTGGAGATGTAGATACATCTTGTTGTTGCCCCGGAAAAACACACCTCATTCATCTTGTCAAGGGCTTGATGATTAGTTGACAAGTAGAATTCGGTATGCTTGTCCGCTGCCACAACAAAAATGTGTACTTTTGGGGGTACTAAAAGACCAGAGTTGAGAAACAGTGGGATGGAGGACTTACTGTAGAGATGAGAGATGAGCAATCACGGAATTATTACACTGACAAACTTATCGCCAAGTCCAGACTGGTGGGAGGAAGGTGGGACAGAACCAACACACACACATATATATACATATATATATACATATAAATGCGCACACACACACACCAACTGTAGTTGACAAAGGTCTAAGAGGGAAAAATGTAGAATTAGGAGCGATGGAAGGATACACAGGCTTAGAGGAGATGTAGAGGATGGTATGGAGTGATGATGAGCCTCCACATTATTATAACTGTACTGATGAGGATGTGGAGTTAGTAAATTCGTTTTAAATGGGTTTTGTGTGCTCCTCTGTGTTCCAGTTGGGTGGTGTACGAGGGCCGTGAGTATTCAGGGAACCTGTACACCCTGTCAGAAGGAGACTACCCCAACTTCACCAGCATGGGCTGTCCTCCGAACTGTGTCATACGCTCGCTGAAGACTGTCCCGCTGGTAAGAACAATCCTTATATTCTCGTATATAGACTGGCCTTTTCACCTCCCTCTCACCATCACATTTCACTTTGTCTGTCTGTCTCTCACCGTTTTATTTTCAATCACTTAATGAATCAATTTGCTGTTCATCATAGTATTTAGGTATATTTGGCTTAATACCCCTAGCCTTCTCTCTCCCCCTCCTCTTCCCCATACCATTACTCCTCTCAACCCCATAGCCTGACCCACTGTAACACTGCTCCAGCCTATTCAACCTAATGTGTTTGTACATCGGGGGCGGGGGGTGGGCAGAAGACATCCCGTGTGGACTAATGAAGTATATCTTAACACTGTATATCTTAATCCCCTTGTTTCCCCAGGTATTCTCAGTGCCCTCCATCTCTTTGTTTGGTCTGGAGTGTTTGGAGGGCAGGGAGATCACAGTGGACACAGAGTTGGTCAATATGCTGGAGGAGGGCTACAACAACCATCTACTCTCTGTCAGAGTCAACCGAGGCTGGTGAGTGTGCGCGTGTGTGCGCGTGTGTGCGTGTGTGTGTGTGTGTGTGTGTGTGTGTTATTCTGAGTGTTGACATTATGTGATCTTGTTTAGCTTTCTCACCCTATACCTCACTTGCGCTCTTTGCAGCTGGGTGCTGTGTGAGCACAGTAACTACAGGGGGCGCCAGCTCCTATTAGAACCCATTGAAATCACCAACTGGCCCAAGTTCAGTCAGCTTCTCACCATTGGCTCAATGTACCCAGTACGACAGGTTCGTATCCCACTCTACTTCTTACGGTCTACTTCTTTACTTCATTCCAGTTATAATACTCTGTAAGAAAAAAAAAAGGTTTGCTTAGAATAGTGATCCTGACTAAATCACTGCCATTGTGAGTCAGTTGGAACATTTTCTACATAGAGACCTAATTTATTAAGTCTTATAATAAGACATCATAAAAGCTCATACATGCTTATACAAGGTTATGAAGCCCTTACGCTACTTCTATTTGCTTTGACATGTGACTGTTTCCATTTCCCTGCAGAAGCGGCGCTTTTTCCGCATCAAGAGCAAGGAGCGAGGTCACTTCCTGTCCATCCAGGGCGGCGTAGAGGAAATGAAGTCGGGACGCGTGGTGGTGACCGAACAGGTGGAGGGCATGAGCGACATCTGGTTCTACCAGGAGGGCCTCATCAAGAACAAGGTATTACTTACTAGGAATAAAGCCAAATAAGATCATTTTCTTTCACCTTTCTGAGGAACCCCTGGGACCCTCACGAAACCCCATGAGTTCCTGGATTCCAGTTCTGAAGAGCTGCATTTCTGCTGTTTTTTTTGTTTTTTTTTTATATAAAATGTTGTTTGATACCTTACTGGCACTTGATTGATACATTTATCAATCACGATTATTGATTGATTGGCCACAGAGTGCTCACACCTGTTTGTCCAGGTAGACATTAGTCTCTGATTAAAAAGCAAAGATGGACACTAGCATACACTGTAGCCCTTGAGGACCGGAGTTTCCCACCCCTGGTCTTAGATTCACATATACATTGACTGTTGAATGATCTGCTAGTCCTATAGTAATCAAAATACGTATGGAACTTATTGTGTCTTTCCACTGAAAACAGAGTTCTACATTTCTTATGTCTGTCTTTCTCTAGTTGGCTCCTACTATGAGCCTGCAGGTGATGGGGAATATGGAGGCGGGGGCGAAGGTGGTGCTGTGGTCAGAGACCCGGCAGCCTGTCCAGACCTGGTCAGCCCAGATGAGAGGCACCATCCCCAGCCTTACCTTCCCTGGCATGGTGTTGGACATCAAGGGTGAGACACTACTGTCATCTTAGGAGGGAAATTATAGGAACTACACACACATGATTTGTGCTTTCATGCAATTCTCCCCCCCCCATGTTCCCAAAAAAAGTCACTGGGGAAATGTTTGGTCTTGTGAGCGGAAACTTGAACCGTTTGAGTATTTTGTGCAACTTCCGGCACATTTACAGTGAACACTGAGGCTGTACGCTTACAGTTTTAGACAGTAACCAATAGGCTATTGTGGCTATTTGAGCATAATGTAGGCCTACCAATATAACCAATGTCTACTTGCATGTGACTTTTTATAAAAATGTTATGTTATGAAGGGCTTGACATGAATTAATTATTTCTTACTTGGTCTGTAACATTATGGGCTAAACAGGTGCATTTTGTTGTGCTGTATGATGCAAGAAACCACTTTACAAAATAAGTCATTGTTATTTACATACAGAGAATTAGACAATGTAGGCTGCCCATTGGCTTATTTGCACATTCAAGCCTGTCTCAAAATACAACACTGCCCCTTTAATTAAGCTTTTTACGTGACTAGCTTTTCAAAGACATCTTGAACTGTAGCCTACACATGTTGTGCTCTTGTAGGAAGCAGTAACTCCACATTGCTGACCTATACTGAACAAAATTAGACCTTTTCCATGATTTGGAGCGAACCCTGACTGAAGCCGAGCAGAATTTACAATAAGAATCATTTTAGATCTGCGTTTCCTTTTCTGCGTGAAAAACACAAACGCGACCCCTGTGTCATATGGTTGACATCGTTTTCATGCTCATCAAACCATTCAACCAGTGTCATCCTATGGGGGCATAGCCATGGTAGCTAAAATAATGGCCTGCCCAGCATTTTTAGACGTGACCCTAAGCATGATGGGATGTTAATTTCTTAACTAAGGAACAACACTTTTGTGGAAGCACCTGCTTTCAATATACAGTGCATTCGGAAAATATTCAGACCCCTTGACTTTTTCTACATTACAGCCTTATTCTAAAATGGAATAAATTAGTAAAAATGTATCCATCTACACAATGCTCCACAAGTAAGTATTCAGACCCTTTGCTGTGAGACTCGAAATTGAGCTCAGGTGCATCCTGTTTCCATTGATTATCCTTGAGATGTTTCTACAACTTGATTGGAGACCACCTGTGGTAAATTCAATTGATTGGACATGATTTGAAAAGACACACACCTGTCTTTATGAGGTCCCACAGCTTGACAGTGCATGTCAGAGCAAAAACCAAGCCATGATGTGAAAGGAATTGTCTGTAGAGCTCTGAGACAGGATTGTGTCGAAGCACAGATCTGGGGAAGGGTACCAAAAAATGTCTGCAAGAACACAGTGGCCTCCATTCTTAAATGGAAGAAGTTTGGAACCACCAAAACTCTTCCTAGGGCTGGCCGCCCGGCCAAACTGTGCAAACCCGGGGAGAAAGGCCTTAGTCAGGGAGGTGACCAAGAACTCGATGGTCACGCTGACAGAGCTCCAGAGTTCCTGTGTGGAGATAGGAGAACCTTCCAGAAGGACAACCATCTCTGCAGCATTCTACCAATCAGGCTTTTATGGTAGAGTGGCCAGACGGAAGCCAGTCCACAGTAAAAGGCGCATGACAGCCCGCATGGAGTTTGCCAAAAGGCACCTAAAGGCCTCTCAGACCATGAGGAAACAAAAATGATTTAATCAATTTTAGAATAAGGCTGTAACATAACAAAATGTGGAAATAGTCAAGGGGTCTGAATACGTCCCCGAATGCATTGAACAAAAATATAAACGCAACATGTAAAGTTTTGGTCCCATGTTTCATGAGCTGAAATAAAAGATACCCGAAATTTTCCATAAGCCCAAAAGCTTATTTCTCTCAAATATTGTGCACAAATGTGTTTACATCCAATGTTAGTGAGCATTTCTCCTTTGCCAAGATAATCCATCCACCTGACAGGTATGGCATATCAAGAAGCTAATTAAACAGCATGATCATTACACAGTTGCATCTTGTGCTGTTTTGTCACACAGCACAATGCCACAGATGAGGGAGCGGGCAATTGGCAGGAATGTCCAATATTCTTTTACATTTTTTTGTTCAGTGTATATAGCTGGGCTAATAACTCGCTAGCTAGCATACAATATCAACAAATGTGCACACGCACTGATCTGAAAAGCACATTCACTCGCGGGTGATTGAAAGACTGCTCGTGGGCTACCCCCGCCAATGGAAAGAATTCTACTCTGTTGCTCTCTGGCTCTGCCTACAATACAATCACAGACTCAATCTTGTAAAGTTAGATATATTTTGGTTTGTTGCATTGAAAAGGGGCTGATATAATGTTGATTCAATCACAGAAAAAAACATTGATTTATATCGTGTAAACTAATGGGGTGAACACAGTGAAGTTCAATCTCTTGCGTCTCCAAGCGGCCTGGCCTTTCTACTGGAGGATGTGCACGGCAGCTTAGAGGGAACATTACTGCGCCCCCCCCCTGTATTTATGGGATGTGATGGGCACAACATATATAGGAAATAAAGGCTACTGTTAAGATAAAGATGTAGTAAATAGGCATTGTTGATAAAAATAAAAATAATCACATAACCTATTGATAAGCATGCTGTAAATGAATGATATAATTGTATCTCTCAGGTGGCAAGCAGTACGACAGAGACCATGTGGTGATTTTACCAGAGAGTGAGGAGAGGCCTTGCCAACAGTGGGAGTTGGAGCTGCTATAACGTTCCAATAACGTTCCCTCAACCCACACCCTTCACCCGCTCTTCCAATACAATACATTGCAATATCCCCAACCCCTCAGAACTCCTGCTTTTCAGTCTGTGGAGATGGACATTAGGAAGCACCACCTTGTCATCACCAGGCACTCTCAAGATGATCTGAGAACATCTTCATTGCAGTTAAAGGGTTTTTCTTTAATTCTGTGAAAAATCCAATGAGGATTTTTTGCCTCTGTGAGGACCGCAGCATACGAACGACTCAACAATAAACAACCAATGCCTTTTGAATCAACTGGAGAGGATGGGAAGGATAATGCTTCGCCCCCCCACCCTCCTTAAATATGTATATTTGGATTATTCTATTTACAGACATTCAACCCTATCAGATTCTTCCTTGACTTGGATGGTATGACCCGGCTTACCCACACACAGTAGTGGACTGAACCATTCACTTTAACTCACCAATGATTATTGGGAAGGTCAAAGTTACATCTACTAAATGGTACATGATCTGTGGCTATATGCAGTATATTTAAGATGGATTCATATAGGAAGCCAAATCTATGCACATTATTTTCTGAATTTACTTAATAATTTTTTTGTATTTTGTTTGACTATGCAATGTACTACGTTTTGGGAAAACATTGGATGGGAAGTGTATTCTTTATGCAGTATAATACATACACAATACATATAATGTATAATGCAGTGCAATAACCCTGTGGGCCTTTATGCAGTTCCTCTCTAATGCTACAGTATGTTCATCAAGGTGGGGTTTCTATTCCATTATGGTATTACTTCTGTATTTGCATAGATATTAATCATGCATTGCTGTTCACTGTCAACATACAGGTTACTCTATTTGTTATATAACACCAAATGCCTTGCTTCTCTGTGCATTCTTTGATACCAAAAATATGTGAATGGAAAATATCAAGTATACATATTCAATAAAACATATCAGTTGTTGAAGTGTTGCTAATCTAAAATGTGTCTTGATCTTGCCTAGATCTTCAGTTATAGATCAGTTACAGTATGCTGTCATGTATTCTGGGTCATCCTGTTATGTTGTTATAGTGCAGATCGGTCAGGGGTGAGCAGTGGTACTGTGTCTGACTATCATCTAGATTGGCTATCAGGATTCACACAGACATAATGTAGAAACACTGAGCAAGCTGTCCTGAATACCATGGTGATGTGCGTACAAGATGCAGGACTGTTAAGAGTGAGACAAGTCAACTGATCGTATGTGGCCCTACTCTGTACAGAACAGACTATGCACAAGTACACACTTGTAGCTCCAGGTTAAATACATAGGTTTTATTAGTAGTCTAATCCTTTACAATAAGGCACATCTCAAGCCTGCATTTATACATACAGTACCATGAACTAAATGACAATAGAGGTAAGACGTTATGATACAAGTTTAAATGGTGACTTTTATATCCAACAAGCTAACGTGGAACAATCGTACATCATATCCATCCAACCGATACACACCGTAACTTCCCATTGTTGACAGTGGCCACACACAGTAAAACCCACATATCTAATTTCACTCTGCTCCAGGAACAGAGTGCAGACAATATGCTAGGCACTAGGCGGACACAGTAAGGAAGAGAGTGGAACTTTCCAAGTGCCTCACCAAACCAGGTAAGCATTGTATTTGTAATGGAAACCCAGCTGCCTCTTTGTCTAGTAAATGTATGTATCAGTAATAATGTGTAAATGTATGTATCAGTAAAAATGTGTAAATGTATGTATCAGTAATAATGTGTAAATGTCTCTAGTGCCCATGTCATTGTAAATCACCTGCTTGTTTCATGTGGCTGTAAATATGCGTCCCTTTTACTTTGGAGCCGCCCCCAACGCACCATCCCCTCTGTGTCGCTCTCTCCCTCTGTCTCCCTCTCCTTTCATCTTTATGACTGAGTCACGTGGAATGTTTTATAATTCGCTCGCTCGCTCGCTCTCTGTAATGTTAAACGGGAGGAACAAGATCAGAGCTGTTGAATGGATATCTGATCTTAGGGGGTTTTACATGCCCTGGGTGTTGAATGGCTTCTTTATTGGACTCAGTCCATTCTAAACATTAAGGTTTCAGTTCTTCTTGTTTAAGTTAAGAGGCAGCACCAAGATTTAGGGGCTACAAGTTAAGTTAATAAACATATTGGTCAGAAGGGTCAAATCAGATGTTTCCTTCTGTTTTAGTATTGTCCTGAAATTAATTTGGGCTTTGTTTTACCTGGATTCTCCTCAGAATTTGATACATGTTCCCTCTTACAATTCTCTCACAAAGGAAAGTCTTTTGATTATTTTCAGTCAAAACCGGACATTTCGTTTCTGTGGTAAGGTTGAGGAAACCTCATAACCGTTCAAAGACAGCTTTTTCCTTTGCAAGAAGGAACTTACCCCGGACACCTGGATAACAGATTTGATTGAATAGACCAGGGTTTCCCAAACTTGGTGCATGTTTTGTTTTAGCTCTAGGACTACACAGCTGATTCAAATAGTCAACTATTCATCAAGCTTTGATCATTTGAATCAGCTGTGTAGTGTTAGGCCAAAAACCAAAATGTGCACCCCTTTGGGTCCCGAGGATCGAGTTTGGGAATTGCTGGAATAGACCCTGTGTGCTAGTTTGGTATGTTGAATGGTGAGGTTAGTTATCTTGTGGCTCATCTTGTAGATTCTTCTATTAAACTCAGCTATTCATGATACCATTCATGATATCTTCCTTTACCCGAATCAAAATATTCCCTGCTTAAAGATACCATATGTATATGAAAACAAACCAGCCCTCCAATTACTATTATGGACCCTTATTAGTTATACTTTTATGGTCAACTATGTCAAGTCAAATGTATTTATAAAGCCCTTTATACATCAGCAGATGTCGCATGTTCAAGCATCACTTGGTCTAAACCAGATAGTCCAGATGTCTCCTGAGCTAGGAATGTTAGACATTTCCTAGTGATCTACGCGAGATGCCATAGATATCTGATGGACCAATGGCAATGACCTGAGGGTGAGTCCTGAACTCTCATTGGTTCAAAAATACGATTTTTGCAAGAGGAATTTGAGTGAAAGAGAGGGAGACAGGTGCAGTAAGGGCATGAGTTGTTGTAAGGGCAGTTTAGCTACTTGCTCACCTTTCGTTCTGACCACTGGTTTTCTTTGTCACAGGTAGGAACTATTACTATTATTATTTGTCTGAAAGCTCTTTTGACAAAAAATTGTAGCTTATAATGTGTATATTAATGACCGTATTGACATATTACTGATTGTGAGTGACTAGATTGGTTTCTGTCTTTTGGGCAGGCATCCTTTATGAATTCACATGTTATGTTGTGGGCTAAGTTCAAGTTTTACATGCACAAGTACAGTGAAATGCAAGCTCTATCAAACAAGTTATAAATATCAAAATAGTATAACAAATAAAATAAAAATATATAAAGAAAAGCCAAGAAATAAGAAAGAGGACATTGGTCACACTTTCTATGAACCACCTGTATATAATGCATAGTTAATGCATTTATAGTGCCTTCTACACTATAATGCATTTTAGACTTAATAAACCTTAATTACAGGTTGTGATTCTGTAAAACACCCTTCTATAAAGGCTATCAATGCATTCAAATGCATTTAACAACATTTAACAAATGCATTTCAATTTACTTTTGATAGCTCATGACTGCATTTGTGATCAATGCAGTCATGAGTTTTCAACAATGACACGTTCCGTCATTCCTCACGTGTCTTCATTCATGCATGAAACAGCGGTGTAGTTGTATTAAATGGTCTCTCGTTTCCTCTTTCGTAGGTGAAATTCAAACATGGACATTGAGTACTTGCCATCATATGTGAGTCTTCGGAATCTCTTTCCCCTTTGTCTGTCAATCTTTCATCTCTTCTTTATCTGTGCATCTTAGTTTCGTCACGGTTTCTTCACCCTACCTGTCCTACCGCCTCTTTTTCCTGCACTATGGTTGGCGATTGTATGTTCATAATTCTTACAATTCTCCATTGTGAAATGGAGGAGTGTAAAACCTTTAGGATAATGCCGGTTTCACTCCCCTCCCTCTCCCTCACAGTTCTCATCTTGTCACTGTTTTGCTGAGCTCTCTCTCACTCTCCTTTCTCACTCCCCCCTCACCTGTCTCCTTGTCCTTCCACTTAACTATTTTCTCCCGCCTCTTCCATTTTGTCCCCTTCCAATGCCTTTTCTCTGTCTTACCCTACCCCTCTCCCTGTCTCTTTCCCCTATCGTCACCCTCTATCCTCTCCTCCATTGGCCTTGCCCTTCCTCTCTCACTCATTCTTTTGCTGGTCTCCAAGGAGATGTCCTGGGGTACCTTGGGTACTATAAGGCCCTTCCTCAACTTCCATGCTAAGAGAGATGCTCTGAACATTCAGGCTGCCCTGGAACAGAAAGGTACAGCCTCAGTCATCATAACTCATAATGATTAAAGTACATGGGCTTCAAGGCTTGTTTTGTTCTACCCTTGGGTATTAAAAATGATTTGCATTATTTTATTTAATAAATTCTTAACAAGATCTCCTTTCCGGGCCTGATTACAGATGCACTTACTCTGATAAAAATCCTGACCAACCGCAACAATGCTCAAAGACAAATCATCGCTCAGACCTTCAAAACCATCACAGAGATGGTAACTAGTAACTACAATACTGAGACAAGGTTATCCACTTCAAATCCTAACCTCAACCATTCTAGGTAAAAATTCCAAACTGACCATAGTTCAGACACACTGACTATGTGTTGTCCCCCTGAATCAGGAGCTGTCCTCTGGGCTGAAGAAGGCCCTGTCTGGGGAGTTGGAGAATTTGCTTTTGGCCTTGGTGATGACCCCACTGCAGTTTGAGGCTTATCGTCTGAGACAATTCATGCAGGTGAGGGATGGTGGGACAGAGGGGGACAGGAGAAAGAGGGTGGAAGGGAGGGATAGAGAGAGAGAGACTTTTTAATAAAACAAATACCTTTATTGGCCCAATAATTTACATCACTTTAGTACACTCTTTACTACATTGTAACAGTACTAAACAGTTCAAACCAAGCCACCCCTCGTTGTCCACTGTACACAGAACCCCACACCTCTACAAGGGCCCCCAGATGGTTCACCAGCCCACAGTAAGCATGATCCAGTGTCAGCCGAGCTCTGGGGTCCTTACACCCCACCCCCTGCATCTCATACTTCCTGGTCTTCCACACTGCCATTTTTGCCTGCCCCAATAAGGGCAGGCAGGGGTGGCAGGTAGCCTAGTGGTTTGAGTGTTGGGCCAGTAACCGAAAGGTTGCTGGATCGAATCCCCGAGCTGACAAGGTAAAAATCTGTCTTTCTGCCCCTGAACAAGGCAGTTAACCCGCTGTTCCCCGGTAGGCCGTCATTGTAAATAAGAATTTGTTCTTAACTGACTTGTCTAGTTAAATAAAGGTTAAATAACAAATAAAAAACAGGAAGTTTACTAGGCAGTCCATTCGGCTGTTAGCCACGCTAAACCTAGGCCCTCCAACATATAGGTCCCAAGTCAGCCCCAACCCTAGCCTTGTACACAACCAGGACAGAAAACAGCCCTGTCAGTCTGGAACAAAAGAAAAACAGATGCTGCACTGTCTCCTCCTCCCCACAGAACAGACACCCACTCCCGCTGATGGATCAAGGTGCGACACATATCTGTTTGTAGCGGTAGCCCCATGAATAATCCTCCACTGTAGATCAGCAGTACACTTCTCTATGGCAGTCTTATACAGGGAGTGCCAACATTCTCTCAGAGAAGCGCCCGGCCACCCCGTTGCTCTCAGCTCATGCAAATTGTCTTATTGATCCACCTTGACAGCCACCGCATGCATACAAAGCCTTTTTGCTGGTTGTACAAAATCCCCCCAGCTCCGGAGTCCTGAACAATACAATCAGCTCCTCACCCTCCTGGTGTTCCCCTGCAACAGCAGCTGGGGGAAAAGGAGATAGATGGTAAAAGGAGCTAGATCAATGTCATTCGTGGTTAAACAGCCCAGTCTCTGTGTTAAACATTGTCCACCAGCCCCTCCCAGTTTCTCTCCTGAAATTCTGAGGTCCAACAAGAACACCCCTAGGAACTTCATCCCTACTCTGCCCCACTGTAGCCCCTCAGTAAGTCTAGAACATCCTGCTCTGCCCCACTGTAGCCCCCCAGTAAGTCTAGAACATCCTGCTCTGCCCCACTGTAGCCCCCCAGTAAGTCTAGAACATCCTCCTCTGGCCCATCTCCCCATAATCAACCCTTCACTCTTCTCCCAGTTCACCTCAAACAACAGAAAAGCCATGCTAACCTCCTCAGGGAGGGAGGGAGGGAGGGAGGGAGGGAGGGAGGGAGAGAAGGTGCATGGAACATTGATCAGACATACTGTAAAGGTACAGATGAGCAACATACAGTAATTGAAATGTGAAAGTGTATTTCTTATATACAGGGCATTGGTACAGATGAGGAGGGTTTGCTAGAGATTCTGTGCACCAGGTCACCCAAGGTGCTTGCCAACATCACCTCTACCTACAAGGAGCGTAAGTTACAACAGTTCAAGCATATTATAAAGACCGTTGCTGCAATCCCTTCATAACATCACATGGCATAATTGCTCTTTCATCAATACAGTTCTACTATGATATGTTCTAAGGAAGTAATCACCAAAGTATTCAGAGGCCAAAGAATGTTCCCATAACTTCAAGGGTGTGTGTTTAGAGTATAATAAGGATCTAGAGACGGACCTGAAGGGTGAGACCAGTGGGGACTTTGCCAAACTCGTCCTGGCCTTACTCAAGGTAAACCTTTGTCCCTCTCCCCTCCCTGACAGAAATCCTCTTCACTGGAGCCTTGTTAAAGACACCAACATGTTACACTTATTAGAAGATCCTCTGTAAGATTGTCTGCTAAATGACTAAATTGTACATGTACATTTTAACCCTTGTGTAGTCTTAACATTCTATGTACTCCCCTTGTCCTAAGGGTAAAAAATGAACCGCCTTCACTAAACCTCTAAAATAAAGCAGCTTAATTGAATTTTAAACCCCAAATCTATTTTGCATGAAGAAACAACCTGTCATTCATCACAAACTTTGTGAATATCTGGGTTTTCCCTCTTCACAATGCAGAAAGACTGCATTTAATCAGTGGACACCACTCGTTTTTGTTACAACACACCTGTCATAATTGTTTTCTTTACTAAAGTAGAGGTTTATTATTCTTATTGCTAAAGGTACTGCATAGGTGTA
The DNA here is from genome assembly GCA_003317085.1 of Hucho hucho. NCBI lineage: Eukaryota > Metazoa > Chordata > Actinopteri > Salmoniformes > Salmonidae > Hucho > Hucho hucho. Next base: position 136,437 of record QNTS01001264.1, on the reverse strand, counting down.
AACATACATTTTTTTAGCAAGAGAGCACTTGTACAGCCTAAGAAATTAGCAGAAATGTGCAGAAATTAGTTTTGAATGCATTTTATTGAAGGGAAACAATAACAGTCTTGAACTTTTTTGGCAACATAGTGACATATTCTTATATACTGTACAATGAGGAATTCAACTACAAAATACTAGTCTTCTCCCATTTGTTTAACCATTGCCCCATCCCACAAGGTGTATAAACAACAACAATAAATAAGAATAAAATAATAGATGTAAAACAAAAACGTGAAGAACATAAATCAATCAACTCTGATTAACACATGTAGGACAGTATGCAAGTGTGTGCATGGACTTTGCAGATGTATTTCTCACAAGTGCAGCACACAGTATTTGTTTTACAGTCCTTCTTTGGGGGAATTGGAATCTCTTCCTCTTGCCAGCCCCAGCTGCAGCCTCAGGTGGATCAGGACAAGATTCAGCCCCCTGAACAGCTTTCACAAGCGCTACAGAGGCTGCTGTGTGGGGGAGGCGCTCCCTTCTTTGAATGTGTGGGGTTATACGTGCCTTTCCCAGCTGCTCCAGGAACACCCTCCTCTTGTTACGCTTATCAGGCATCCAGGTAGGGTCGATCTTGTTCCATATCACAAAGGCATTGCATGACGACACATCAATGATGTTATGGAAGATGACCAGGGGCCAGCGGGCAGTCATCCTCCTGCAGCTGTAAGTTCCAATCACCTTGTCCAGGTTGTCCACTTCTCCTTTGTTGTGGTTGTAGTCCAGGATGATGGCTGTCCTCACGATCACTGATCTCAGCCGTTTTGTGCAGTGTGCTCAGGAGGACCACATTCTTGTTCCTCTTTGGGAGGTAAGAAACTAGAGTGGCGGTGGGGGTGAAGGCAAACTTTGATGAGAAGGCCTCTCTCCCCCTTGTTGCGAGGCCTCTCTCCCCCTTGTTAGAGTGTAGGGGGAGTTCAGGCTTGTTCTTTCTAACTGTGCCAAACATGGTGATTTTCCTCTTCAGGAGCTGCTGGCTGAGTTCAATCAGTAGCACATAATCTACATTTCTCATTGTGTGTGTGTTTTTGTGGTGTGTAACTGATTTTACAACTGCCGGGTCAAAAATGACCCTAAGACAATCTTTGTGCCCTGGTGGTGTACAGCTTTCATGGAAATATGAACAAAGGCAATGTTTCACTTTCTCTAATATTGGCGTCGCTCTAGGAAAAGTCATACAATTTCAAGTTAAAAAATATCATTTAGGGGGTTTTCTCTGCTGTTAAACATAGTGGCTGGCCATTTTTTACCCTTAAGACAACAGAAGGGTTAAATAGGCAAAACAATCGAATTAAAAATGTTTAGAAATACTGATCTTGATCCCACTTCTCTTTTCTCTATTCCTCTACTTCTTCACACTCAATAGAAGAAAAAGGTAGTAGGGATGGTGCAAAGAGACACAGAGGTACGTACAGTAAATAAAGCACTAGTGTACTGCACCGTGTATTTTTGAGTGATTAAGCAGTGTGTAAATGTGTGTGTGTGTGTGTATGTCTGTTTAATCTTATGTGCTTGTGACTGAGCAGGCTCTCTCTGAAGCTATCAATCAGGCGAAGGCAGATCCTGGACCATGGATCACCATTCTGACTACCAGAGACTCTGAACATCTTAACCAAGGTGTGTGTGTGTGTGTGTGTGTGGTTTTACTGTGTATGCGTGTGTGTGGGCCTTTTTTAGATGGTACTTTATGTAACATAGTTGTGTTGTGTGTGCAGTGTTCATCAATTTGGAGAGTGAGAAGCAAGAGACAGTGGATGAAGCAATAGAGAAAGCATTCAGTGGCGATGTGAGACTTGGGCTGAAAACATTGGGTAAAACACTGGAATGTGTGTGCATGTGTGTGGGTGTGCATCCCTGTGTGTGTGTCATGTGTTTAATGTGTCCATTCAAATGTGTACATTTATAATGCATCATTACTAATGAAATGGATGTCCAATGAAAACAGTTATGCGCCCACAAGCAGCAGAGCACAGAGTGCACTGTACATACAGTAGAGGTATGTGAATACGTGCAGGGACTCACACACAAAGGATCACTAACCTTTCTCTCTGGTAACAGTGCGTTGCATACAGAGCCCAAACCTCTACCTGGCTCAGAGACTGGAGACCATGAAGGTAAGCGTCAACATGTTCAGAACGCATGAGTCCATCCGTCCGTCTGTCTGTCTTTGGGGGTGTTTGGTTGGTGAAACTCTGTTTGTACCCTCCAGGCAGCCATAGTCCAGGGGGTGATGGTGTCCCACAGTGAGGAGGATCTGCTGTGTGTGAGAGTGGCTTATCTCAGACAGACAGGCACCTCACTCTACACAGCCCTACAGGTCAGACACACACATACGCGCGCACAAATACACACACACACACACACACACACACACACACACACACACACACACACACACACACACACACACATATACAATCATATGTATACTGTATGTGTACCCAGTGGTGTAGTGGGGTCTATATGCAGGTATACCCACTTTTTTCATTGGCATTGCCTATACTCATGTCTTAATCCCAACTGATGCGTATCAAAGTATTGTAGTAGAGGTATACGCCGTCTCATATATTATATTACGGGCGACAATTTTAGTACTCATCAATGCATTCTCTACCAGAACGTTGGTTGGCCCTCTTTGATGTCACGTAGGTTAATACATTGCTATGTTTTCCCACTGTACCTAACATCATTACTAAACTTTAGACATATGAGTTACCACCCCCGGTCTCAGGGATGGTTAACTCTGGAAATGTATTTGGTCTCTATGAATAAGCTTTTCGTTTTCTTGCACCTTATTTGTGGAACAATCATCAAATGTTCCGAAATGTGAGGTTCTGGTGCCTATAGAGCAATTCAGAAAGCTGATTGAGGATGTTATTACTGATGAATGTGTTCGTTTTTTATGGCCATTTTTTTTCTTCCTGCTTGCTTGTATTTTCTGTAATTTCTGTAATTCAGGGCTCATCCGTGAAAGAGACCTTGGTCTCCGTATGACTCCCTAATAAAATAAAGGTTAAATAAATAAATATATTATGTAGAACAATAGAGAAATCATGCACAAAGTAGTCTACACAAATGTAGCTCTCAAACCCTTCTTCTCCGTACGTAAGTTTTTCAGTCCTTACATCGCCCACTGTAACGCTGGTGACAGGTGTGCGCCATGACGAGCAGCCTGGTGACCTCGAGGCCGGAGAGGGAGCACACGTGACAAGAACAACAGTTTTCAGCTATGCTAACATAATTGAAAAAGGGTTTTCTAATGATAAATTAGCCTTTTTAAAATGATAAACTTGGATTAGCTAACACAACGTGCTATTGGAACACAGGAGTGATGGTTGCTGATAATGGGCCTCTGTACGCCTATGTAGATATTCCATTCAAAATCTGCCGTTTCCAGCTACAATAGTCATTTACAACATGAACAATGTCTACACTGTATTTCTGATAAATTTTATGTTATTTTAATGGACAAAAATTTAGCTTTTCTTTCAAAAACTAGGATATTTCTAAGTGACCCCAAACTTTTGAACGGTAGTGTACATTCCACTATACATGTTCTCACCTTGTCCATTAATGGGCCAAAGAACCCAAAACATGAACTTTTGCCATAGCCAGTTTGCAAGAGTGCAAAGACACTTTGACCATTTAAGATGTTCCTCAAGACCTCTTTTTTTGTGTGGTCTGTGCAGCAACGGGAGATTCATATCTTGGAGAATGCTATTCAATTCTTTGTCTTCCATTGTTACCTTGTTATGTACCTTGCTACAATTTATTCAAACTTAAATAATTAGAAATTAAGTCCAATATAGGCGTATATAGTTTGAAAATAGGATGGAGTAATTATGACTTTGTGGCTGTGTTAACTAGTGATGACCGTGCAACAAGGATGGTCTACCAGTCTCTTAACATCCAATTTGTGAGAGTGAAAACCTGAAAGAAATAAAGGAAAAATGATATTTTTTCTCACACAGGGCGCCTTTCCTTCACCGGGCTGGCCATTTGTGAAATTTTGGGCAGAATTAGAGTATACCCACTTCTCCAGGCACCACTACACCATTGTGTGTACCCACCAGATGTAATGCACATTTAGACTCCCACATGTACACACACTAATCTGCATGCCAGTAGCACACCTGTTTGAGGAATTAAAAAAAAGTTTCGTTTTATTTCCTGTAACAAATACAGTAGAAATGCATGTCAATGAAACGATCTATCTACAGTATCTCAACCAAGCAGTATAACCAACAGTCTTTCAAATCGAATTACATTTTTTTTTAAATGTTCCAATGTTTTTCAACAGAAACAATTCAAAGGAGATCACCTACAAGCACTGCTGGCTATCTGTCGATCTGAAGACTAAAGGAAGGAGTTTGTGTACAGTTTCACGTTAGCTCAGCCTACACATTACTATTCACATTTTAGTATTTACAGTATACAGAAGTAGGATCTTAATTTGAGCCAGTTTGCTACAGCAGGAAAATAATCCTGCAGCAACTGTAAATGTGAATTGTTATGTGGATTATAATTAATAAAAAATATTGTAGGGGTTGATATGTTTTTCGTAAGGAAAAATCAAGTCTGAAGTCAAGTGAAAATTACAAACTTCAGAAGCCTTTTTAAACCTCAAATACACTACACGTTTTACATTCCCTGCATTGCAGAAAGGTTCTCCTTCAACGGGGTGATCAAATGAAGATCCTACATCTGTATTCCTCTATGTCTCATTCCTACACGATAATACAAGAAAATAAAACATTGTCCTATTGCTAATGCTTATAATGCCTAATATGACGGTAAAGTCACACCTTCTACTCGTTTTTTCTATAATTACTTGAAGTGTACTTCCATACATACTTTTATTAAAATAAAAATTGGATTACAATCAAGTATATTTTCTACAACATTCATTCCTTCTAATCTGTGCATTTAAAAAACTAACAGTCAAAAAGACGTCTTCTAGACCAGTGGAGGCAAGTTCCTAAAACCGGCAACAAATATCTGCCCAAAGAATTTGACCCTTTGGTGATTGTTTATAACAAATTCAAGTTTAAGAACAACTTGCTTCTCTCCTAATGTGTCCATATGCAAAGTTTAACCTCTAACATGAAACATCAATGACTGGTGTTCCAGTAGAGGAAAATACATACTTCCAGATACATGTTTGCTTTGCTCAGTGGCTTTGGTTTCATTCATAGCCAGTCAGTCTACTTATCCTGAGCAATACAAACTCCAGGCCAGAGGGGGTGCACCGCTTAGAACCACAAGATGTAGAGCGGAGGAGGCACCACAGAACACAACAGAGATGCTCTGGTTGCTGGGCTGCCACTTGGTATGGTGGGTGGGACATGTGCTGCTGTTGTAGGAGCAGTGGTTGTAGTAGGAACAGGAGCAGCGGTTGTAGGAGGAACAGGAGCAGCGGTTGTAGGAGGAACAGGAGCAGCGGTTGTAGGAGGAACAGGAGCAGCGGTTGTAGGAGGAACAGGAGCAGCGGTTGTAGGAGGAACAGGAGCAGCGGTTGTAGGAGGAACAGGAGCAGCGGTTGTAGGAGGAGCAGGAGCAG
>QNTS01001264.1:99488-121941 GCA_003317085.1 Hucho hucho | reverse complement strand
CTCTCTTTAGAACTCAATATGGAGCGTACCACCCACTTACCCCCTATTTGATCCTCTCTTTAGAACTCAATGTGGAGTGTACCACCCACTTACCCCCTCTTTTGTTTCTCTCTTTAGAACTCAATGCACCTTATTTCTTTATTATACCATGCAGAAATAGATTAACAAACACACTGAGTGTACAAAATTGAGTGCCTTCAGAACAGACTCAATTCGTTGGGGCATGGACAAGGTGCCCTAAGCGTTCCACAGGAATGCTGGCCCATGTTGACTCCAATGCTTCCCACAGTTGTGTCAAGTTGGATGGATGTCCTTTGGTTGGTGGACCATTCTTGATACTCACAGGAAACTGTTGAGCGTGAGAAATCCAGCAGCGTTGCAGTTCTTGACACACTCAAACTGGTGCGCCTGGCACCTACTACCATACCCTGTTCAAAGGCACTTAAATATTTTATCTTGCCCATTCCCACTCTGAATGGCACACATACAGAATCCATGCCTCAATTGTATCAAGGCTTAAAAATCATTATTTAACCTGTCTCCTCACCTTCATCTACACTGATTGAAGTGGATTTAAAGTGACATCAATAAGGGATAATAGCTTTCACCTGGATTCACCTGGTCAGTCTACACTACCGGTAAAAAGTTTTAGAACACCTACTCATTCAAAGGTTTTTCTTCATTTTACTATTTTTTTACATTGTAGAGTAATAGTGAAGACATCAAAACTATGAAGTAACACACATGGAATCATGTAGTAACCAAAAAAGTGTTCAACAAGTCAAAATATATTTTATATTTGAGATTCTTCAAATAGCCACCCTTTGCCTTGATGACAGCTTTGCGCATTCTTGGCATCACCTGGAATGCTTTTCCAACAGTCTTGAAGGAATTCCCACATATGCTGAGCACTTGTTAGCTGCTTTTCCTTAACTCTGCGGTCCGACTCATCCTAAACCATCTCAATTGTGTTGATGTCAGGGGATTGTGGAGGCCAGGTCATCTGATGCAGCACTCCATCACTCTCCTTCTTGGTCAAATAGCTCTTACACAGCCTGGAGGTGTGTTGGGTCATTGTCCTGTTGAAAAACAAATGATAGTCCCACTAAGCCAACACCAGATGGGATGGCGTATTGCTGCAGAATGCTGTGGCAGCCATGCTGGTTAAGTGTGCCTTGAATTCTAAATAAATCACAGACAGTGTTACCAGCAAAGCACCTCCACACCATAACACCTTCTCCTCCATGCTTTACGGTGGGAACTACACATGCAGAGATCATCCGTTCACCCACACCACATCTCACAAAGACACAGCGTTTGGAACCAAAAATCTCAAATTTGGACTCATCAGACCAAAGGACAAATTTTCACCGGTCTAATGTCCATTGCTTGTGTTTCTTGGCCCAAACAAGTCTCTTCTTCTTATTGGTGTCCTTTAGTAGTGGTTTCTTTGCAGTAATTCTACCATGAAGGCCTAATTCACACAGTCTCCTCTGAACAGTTGATGTTGAGATGTGTCTGTTACTTGTGAACTCTGTGAAGCATTTATTTGGGCTGCAATTTCTGAGGCCGGTAACTCTAATGAACTTATCCTCTGCAGCAGAGGTAACTCTGGCTCTTCCATTTCTGTTGCGGTCCTCGTGAGAGCCAGTTTCATCATAATACTTGATGGTTTTTGCAACTGCACTTGAAGAAACTTGAAAAGTTCTTGACATTTTCCGTATTGACTGACCTTCATGTCTTAAAGTAATGATGGACTGTTGTTTCTCTTTGCTTATTTGAGCTGTTCTTGCCATGATATGGACTTGCCAAGATTGTGCAAAGCTGTCATCCAGGAAAGGGTGGCTAATTTGAAGATTCTCAAATATAAAATATATTTTGATTTGTTTAACACTTTATTGGTTACTACATGATTCCATATGTGATATTTCATAGTTTTGATGTCTTCACTATTACTCTACAATGTAGAAAATAGTAAAAATGAAGAAAAACCCTTGAATGAGTAGGTGTTCTAAAACTTTGGACCGGTAGTGTATATCATGGAAAGAGCAGGTGTTCCTAATGTTTGTACACTGGGGTATAAGCTTGATAAGATGATAAACCTTATCATAGTTAAAGATGATACACCTTTTTGTAGTTAGTTTCTATCAATGTTGTCAGTACACCTGTACATGGATTGATAAGTGTAGTCACACTGTATGTGATAGATTTTGATAATACTTACATTGTTAATTCATAACTTTATCTTAAATTAGATTAGAATATATTTGTTTTTCCTTTGAAGGAACTTTTGGAGTGGACAATTTTTATACATTGACCTTAAAGTGCCCTAAAAAGCTAAACAATGGAACTGATATTAAGATTAATAGCAAGAGAAATTCAGATAAACCTATTTACTGTGATAAAAGATTATACTTTTAATAAACTATATGATACATTAATATGTAAATATTTAACTGGGTCACATAGCAATACGAAAAAAAAAACATTTTATTTGGGTACTGATCAACATTTGTACTATGAGAAAATAAATCATTCACAATTTGTATAGTTAGCTATTTTGTTCAAAGGAACTCACAGCTTGAATGATTATAAAACATCAATATATTTTAGGCATTGCAATAATACTCTATCAACCAGAGCATGTTAATTATGCATCTTGAAATACACAGAGGCCACACAAACATCAAGGTCATTGTAAAAAAACACATTGTCAGAGAAAAGAGAAAGCTGTATAGATCATTCTCCTGTGCTCTTCATTCAGTTTCCAACACACTCTCAGGATGGTGCAGTCAATGTGACTCTTGTCGTCTAGGTGGCAATCATTGCCATAGTGAACGCAGGATCAGGGTGGCTGTCGAACCAAACAGTAGAGTCAGGGAGTAACTGAAGACATGGCTGCCCCCTGCTGGTGTGGTGAGAGTGGTTGGCCATGTGGGTTTTGTGGTGGCAGTTGTTTGTCCTATTGTAGAATTCTTTAGGTCAGTTGTTTGTCCTATTGTAGAATTATTTTGGTCAGTTGTTGGTCGTATTGTAGAATTATTTTGGTCAGTTGTTGGTCGTATTGTAGAATTATTTTCGTCAGTTGTTGGTCGTATTGTAGAATTATTTTGGTCAGTTGTTGGTCCTATTGTAGAATTACGTTGCAGGGTTGTTGGTGTCGTATTCTGTTGGTTGAAATGGAATTATTTACATTAGGCTACATGTTAATTCAGCATTAATTCACCCATGTCTATTTGAAACTGAAATTAATTAGGGACAGTTTGAAATTTGCTGGGGTGGTATAGTTAGAAATTTGCTGGGGTGGTATAATTTCTTCCATCCTAGCCAAATTTCCTCTTCTGCTTGCATGCGTCTCCCCTATCAAGGTGTTTTGGTGCTTCTCTAAAGGCAGAAATCCATCTAGCATGTTGGGGGTGATGAAACAAGGGAACCCCATTCATTTTTAATGACGGGAAGAGAAGTGGGCGATGCAAGCATGCGTGAGGGCGCGTGAACAGGGTTGGGGAAAGCTGAACGTTTGTCACGTATTCCGCGACATCGCGTTGCTTTTGATCAATCGAAGCTCACTTTGGTTTCCAGACCCTACTGGAATGGCTTTTGATACCTAGCATTACAAGCCTGCTTGCTAGCACCAACATGAAGGTGAAGCTAGCGTATAGTGGGTCACTGCTGTTACTCACTACGCTTTTCCAAGCGCTTACTATACCACAGGTCAATATAGTCTACAAGTCTGACTGTCTATCCTGCCCTCTATCCACTATTAGGTCCACTGAGAGTCACATCTCCCCATCTTTCATCCTTTATTTCTCTTTCTCCCCCTGCAGAGCCTTGCTAAGAGAGTGGGATGCTAATGAGTTTAAAACATGTTCAGCTATTATTTCTGAATTAGGAATAAGTACATTACCTGTGCCATGGTGGAGGCCAGCAGGGCCAGTGTGCAGAGTCCCAGAACCAGGTACTTCATATTGCAGAGAGGCAAGGTGTTTTATGGGTCAGATACTAGAGGAAACTGCTGTCCTGGGTTAGTCCTGGGTCTACAATCCTGGGTTTGCTATCCTTGGTCTGATCTGGCTGTGTAGAGTCTGACTACAGCTGAGGGTGAGCCTGGTCTTATATAACGTCCATCCAGGAAACAACCTTGACCAGCCCACATTACAGAAGGGGGGCCGCCCATAAATGAAAAGTGTCCAAAGCCTTGCCCATTTATTTGCAAAGAACATATCTCTGTATTTCATCTGTAAACATTTGGATTATCTACAGTTGAAGTCTGAAGTTTACATATACCTTAGCCAAATAGATTTAAACTCAGTTTTTCACAATTCCTGACATTTAATCATAGTAAAAAGTCCCTGTTTTAGGATTACCACTTTATTTTAAGAATGTGAAATGTCAGAATAATAGTGGAGAGAATGATTTATTTCAGCTTTCATTTCTTTCATTACATTCCCAGTGGATCAGAAGTTTACATACACTCAATTAGTATTTGGTAGCATTGCCTTTAAATTGTTTAACTGGGGGTGAAACGTTTCGGGTAGCCTTCCACAAGCTTCCCACAATAAGTTGGGTGAATTTTGGCCCATTGCTCCTGGCAGAGATGGTGTAACTGTGTCAGGTTTGTAGGCCTCCTTGCTCGCACATGCTTTTTCAGTTCTGCCCACAAATTTTCTATACAATTGAGGTCAGGGCTTTGTGATGGCCACTCAAATACCTTGACTTTGTTGGCCTTAAGCCCTTTTGCCACAACTTTGGAAGTATGCTTGGAGTCATTGTCCATTTGGAAGACCCATTTGCGACCAAGCTTCAACTTCCTGACTGATGTCTTAAGATGTTGCTTCAATATATCCACATAATTTTCCTCCCTCATGATGCCATCTATTTTGTGAAGTGCACCAGTCCTTCCTGCAGCAAAGCACCCCCACAACATGATGCTGCCACCCCGTGCTTCACGGTTGGGATGGTGTTCTTTGGCTTGCAAGCCTCCCCTTTTTTCCTCCAAGCATAACGATGGTCATTATGGCCAAACAGTTCTATTTTTGTTTCATCAGACCAGAGGTTATTTCTCCAAAATGTACGATCTTTGTCCCCATGTGCAGTTGCAAACCGTAGTCTGGCTTTTTTATGGCGGTTTTGGAGCAGTGGCTTCTTCCTTGCTGAGCGGCCTTTCAGGTTATGTCGATATAGGACTCGTTTTACTGTGGATAGAGATACTTTTGTACCTGTTTCCTCCAGCATCTTCACAAGGTCCTTTGAAGTTGTTCTGGGATTGAGTTGCACTTTTCGCACCAAAGTATGTTCATCTCTAGGAGACAGAATGCGTCTCCTTCCTGAGTGGTGTTTATGCTTGTGTACTATTGTTTTTACAGATTAACAAGGTACCTTCAGGCGTTTGGAAATTTCTCCCAAGGATGAACCAGACTTGTGGAGGTCTACCATTTTTCTTCTGAGGTCTTGGCTGATTTCTTTTGATTTTCCCATGATGTCAAGCAAAGAGGCACTGAATTATGTCAATTAGCCTATCAGAAGCTTCTAAAGCCATTACATAATTTTCTGGAATTTTTCTAAATGTTTAAAGGCACAGTCAACTTAGTGTATGTAAACTTCTGACCCACTGGAATTTTGATACAGTGAATTATAAGTGAAATAATCTGTCTGTAAACAATTGTTGGAAAAATTACTTGTGGAATGCACAAAGTAGATGTCCTAACCGACTTGTCAAAACTATAGTTTGTTAACTTCTAGGGGATCAGTGCACGACTTGACCGTTTTGGAGAGCCTGGCGTGCCCAAAGTAAAATGCCTCCCATTCAGGCCCAGAAAATAGGATATGCAAATATTTGGTACCATTGGATAGGAAACACTCAGAATTTTCCAAAACTGTTAACCATCTGTCTGTGAGTAAAACAGAACGGATATGGCAGGCGAAACCCCGAGGAATTTCTGTCCTGGAGAAAGTGGTTTTCACAGAGTGCCTCATTTGGAACCCCTCCCTCATGAAAATGCCCATAAAAGGGCATATGAATGCAGTACCTATCGCTTCCTCTGGATGTCAACAGTCTCGAGAAAGTGTTTTGATTCTGTTCAGATGAATTAGAGCAGAGAAGAAGAGGAAATAAGGAAGTGTCCCTTTGGAACTCTATAGGACTGGACGCGCGCTCTCGGGAAGCGCGCACTGTGTTTTTTTCCGTCTTTAGAGCTCAGTTTATATTCCGGTTGATTTATTATAGTAAATATACGTAAAAGTGTTCCTAAGGATACATTTAAAATNGAAGACCTCAGCAGAAGTTCTTCAACAGGTAATTGATTTGTTTTCGCTGTGAAATGTGTTATGTGTGTGCCGCGCTGGCTAATGAATTCATGGCTATGGGAAAAGTATGTGAGGTGCTACCCTCAAACAATCAAATGTTGTGCTTTCGCCGTAAAGCCTTTTTGAAATCTGACAACGCTGTGATATTGCCAAGAAACAGAGCTTTTGATGAGTATGGAACACTTGTATATTGGTGGATGTTTAATAATTCAACTTTTGGATTTTGAATTTGGCGCCTTGCATTTCACCTGGTAGTGTCGGGAGTGGGGCGCTAGCGCCCCAATGATCCCTAAGAAGTTTTAACAAGAAATTAGTGGAGTGGTTGAAAAACAAGTTTTAACGACTCCAACCTAAGTGTATGTAAACTTCCGACTTCAACTGTATGATTGTGCAACATCAAAGGAGGTACATGCAAACTAAACTGTGCATTTATTTCTCTAAAACAACGTTGGAGGCGGCTTATGGTAGAGAAATTAACATAAAATTGTCTGGTAACAGCTCTGGTGAACATTCCTGCAGTCAGCATGCCAATTACACGCTCCATCAAAACTTTGGCATTGTGTGGTGTGACAAAACTGCACATTTTAGAGTGGCCTTTTATTGTTCCCAGCACAAGGTGCACCTGTGTAATGATCATGTTGTTTAATCATAATTTTGATATCTGTCAGGTGGATGGATTATGTTGGCAAATGAGAAATGCTCACTAACGGGGATGGAGTTAAGATCAGAATGAATGGTGGATTGGCCCCTGTGGGTGAAAATCCAGCACTTGAAGAACGAGGAAATTAGGAATATATGCATTGGCGACCTAGCTCAGTGCTTTCTGTGGTGGTGGGGCAGCCAGCGGAAAATACAGAGTATAGGGGTTGGTAATGTTCTCTAGTTGCGCCGTGATTGGCACAGTGTTCTGTCACTCGTGCTGACACAAATTCAAGCCCCTTGGTGCTGCCATATAGTTACATTAGGAGTGCCTATCCAAGAAGGCTCAAGGTCATTGGCCACAGATAAAATTACGTCAAATCACGTTATATCTACAGTAGCTTAGATTGGACTGATCATGTCAACATCTCGTGTTTCAGCATGATTATGCATGGCCCCATGTCACAAGGATCTGTACACAATTCCTGGAAGCTGAAAATGTCCTAGTTCTTCTATGGCCTGCATACCTGCATAAGGAAAACATGTTATCATAACTGATGATAAAATAGCAATAAAAACAGAATACATACTCAAATAAAACGTTTATTAAGTTAATAAGCCCAATTCAAGGTAATATGAAACTAGTTACACTGTAAAATGTGAACTTTATTACATTTACTGGAAATTGGGAGGGAATACAATGTAGCGTTGTTGACCGCAGAAAGAGTCAGGTAGCCATAGGTGGCTTAGTCATAAGGAAACAGAGAGTGGTGATGATGCCATTCGAATGACTTTCCGTATCTTGGAAGGTGGTGGTAAGTATTAGATACGTAATTTATTATGTGGTTCATGCCAACCACACCTAACTAAAAGCCAATTAGGCCTTACCCACTGGCTATTTTAGCCACACTCATTTCTGACAGGTGTATAAAATCAAGCACACAGCCATACAATCTCAATAGACAAACATTGGCAGTAAAATTGCCTTACTGAAGAGCTCAGTGACTTTCAACGTGGCACTGTCATAGGATGTCACCTTTCCAACAAGTCAGCTTGTCAAATTTCTGCCATGCTAGGGCTGCCCCGGTCAACTGTAAGTGCTGTCAGTGGTGCAATTTTGGTTTTAGAAGTTGGGGGGACACAGCCTACCCAACCGCTCGGAGGCATCCGCATGGTCCTAAAGCACACCGTTGCCTCGTTTTGTATCACATTCCAATGATAAAACTGGGGGGGACAGAAATGCAATTTCAGAATGTGGGGGGGACATGTCCTCAAGGAAAGTAGTGCCCCTGAGTGCTGTTATTGTTAAGTGGAAACATCTAGGAGCAACAACGGCGTATAAATGGCCTGTCCTCGATTAAAACACTCACTACTAAGTTCCAAACTGCCTCTGGAAGCAACATCAGCACAAGAACTATTCATCGGCTTCATGAAATGGGTTTCCATGGCTGAGCAGCCGCACACAAGCTTATGATTAGCATGCACGATGCCAAACTGGAGTGGTGGAAAGCTCGCCACCATTGGACTTTGGAGCATTGGAAACGCATTCGCTGGAGTGATGAATCACGCTTCACCATCTGCATAGTGCCAAATGTAAAGTTTGGTGGAGGAGGAATAATGGTCTGGAGCTGTTTTTCATGGTTCGGGCTAGGCTCCTTAGTTTCAGTGAAGGGAAATCTTAACGCTACAGTATACAATGACATTCTAGGCGATTTTGTGTTTCCAACTTTGTGGCAACAGTTTGGGGAAGGCCTTTTCCTGTTTCAGCATGGCAATGCCCCCATGCATAAAGCGAGGTCCATACAGAAATGGTTTGTTGAGATTGGTGTGGAAGAACTTGACTGGCCTGCACTGAACCCTGAACCTCAAACCCATCAAACATCTTTGTGATGAATTGGAGCGCCGACTGTGAGTCAGGCCTAATCTCCAAACATCAGTGCCCCACCTCACTAATGCTCTTGTAGCTGAATGGAAACAAGTCCCCACAGCAATGTTCCAACATCTAGTGGAAAGCCTTCCCAGAAGAGTGGAGGCTGTTATAGCAGCAAAGGGGGGACCAACTCCATATTAATGTCAATGATTTTGGAATGAGATGTTCGACAAGAAGGTGTCCACATTCTTTTAGTCATGTACTGTAGGTTATTTATCTGATGCTACAGAGAATAATGTTATCTGTTTTAATTAATGCTAATGCTATATAAGTCTATGTATTTTACACATACAGTTGAAGTCAGAAGTTTACATACTCCACCAATTTCTTGTTAACAAACTATAGTTTTGACAAGTCTGTTAGGACATCTACTTTGTGCATGACACAAGTAATTTTTCCAACAATTGTTTACACAATTCCAGTGGGTCAGTTTAAATACACTAAGTTGACTGTGCTTTTAAACAGCTTGGAATATTCCAGAAAATGATGTCATGGCTTTAGAAGCTTCTGACAGGCTAATTGACATCATTTGAGTCAATTGGAGGTGTACCTGTGGATGTATTTCAAGGCCTACCTTCAAACTCAGTGCCTTTTTGCTTGACATCATGGGAAAATCAAAAGAAATCAGCCAAGACCTCAGAAAAATTCTGGTTCATCCTGGGAGCAATTTCCAAAGCCTGAAGATACCACGTTCATCTGTACAAACAATAGTACGCAAGTATAAACACCATGCAACCACGCAGCCATCATACCGCTCAGGAAGGAGACGCGTTCTGTCTCCTAGAGATGAACGTACTTTGGTGCAAAAGTGCAAATCAATCCCAGAACAACTGCAAAGGACCTTGTGAAGATGCTGGAGGAAACAGGTACAAAAGTATCTATATCCACAGTAAAACGAGTCCTATATCGACATAACCTGAAAGGCCGATCAGCAAGGAAGAAGC
Source organism: Hucho hucho (assembly GCA_003317085.1). NCBI lineage: Eukaryota > Metazoa > Chordata > Actinopteri > Salmoniformes > Salmonidae > Hucho > Hucho hucho. The sequence goes on along the minus strand of QNTS01001264.1, from coordinate 112,122 downwards.
CACTGCTCCAAAACCACCATAAAAAAGCCAGACTACGGTTTGCAACTGCACATGGGGACAAAGATCGTACTTTTTGGAGAAATGTCCTCTGGTCTGATGAAACAAAAATAGAACTGTTTGGCCATAATGACCATCGTTATGTTTGGAGGTAAAAGGGGGAGGCTTGCAAGCCAAAGAACACCATCCCAACTGTGAAGCACGGGTTGGCAGCATCATGTTGTGGGGGTGCTTTGCTGCAGGAGGGTCTGGTGCACTTCACAAAATAGATGGCATAATGAGGTAGGAAAATTATGTGGATATATTGAAGCAACATCTTAAGACATCAATCAGGGAGTTAAAGCTTGGTCGCAAATGGGTCTTCCAAATGGACAATGACCCCAAGCATACTTACAAAGTTGTGTCAAAATGGCTTAAGGCCAACAAAGTCAAGGTATTGGAGTGGTCATCACAAAGCCCTGACCTCAATTGTATAGAACTGAAAAAACGTGTGTGAGCAAGGAGGCCTACAACCTAACTCCGTTACACCAGTTCTGTCAGGAGGAATGGGCCAAAATTCACCCAACTTATTGTGGGAAGCTTGTGGAAGGCTAGCCGAAACGTTTGACCCAAGATTAACAATATAAAGGCAATGCTACCAAATACTAAGTGAGTGTATGTAAACGTCTGACCCACTGGGAATGTAATGAAAGAAATAAAGGCTGAAATAAATCATTCTCTCTACTATTATTCTGACATTTCACATTCTTAAAATAAAGTGGTGATCCTAACTGACCTAAGACAGGGAATTTTTACTAGGATTAAATGTCAGGAATTGTGAAAAACTGAGTTTAAATGTATTTGGCTAAGGTATACGTAAACTTACGACTTCACCTGTATATAATCCATCCACCTGGCAGATGTGGCATATCAAGATGCTGATTAAACAGCATGATCATTACACAGGTGCACCTTGTACTGGGATCAATAAAAAGACACTCTAAAATGTGCAGTTTTGTCACACAACACAATGCCACAGTTGTCTCCAAGTTTTGATGGAGCTTGTAATTGGCATGCTGACTGCAGGAATGTTCACCAGAGCTGTTGCCTGGGAATTGTATGTTAATTTATCCACCATAAGCCGCCTCCAACGTTGTTTTAGAGAATTTTGCAGTACTTCCAACCGGCCTCATAACCGCAGACCACGTGTAACCACGCCTGCACAGGACCGCCACATCCGGCTTCTTCATCTGCGGGATGGTCTGAGACGAGCCACCCGGACAGCTGATGAAACTGTGGGTTTCCACAACCGAATAAGTTCTGCACAAACTGTCAGAAACCTTCTTAGGGAAGCTCATCTGCATGCTTATCCTCCTCATCAGGGTCTTGACATGACTGCAGTTCGGAGTCATAAACAACTTAATTGGGCAAATGCTAACCTTTGATGGCCACTGGCACACAGAAGAAGTGTGTCTTCACAGATGAAACCCGGTTTCAACTGTTCCGGGCAGTTGGCAGACAATGTTGATGGTGTCGAGGGCTAGCGGTTTGTTGATGTCAACATTGTGAACAGAGTCCCCCGTTCTGGCGGTGGGGTTATGGTATGGACAGGCGTAAATGATGGACAACGAACACAATTGTATTTTATCGATGGCAATTTGAATGCACAGAGACCGTGGCGAGATCCTAAGGCCCATTGTTGTGCCATTCATCCGCCGCCATCACCTCATGTTTCAGCATGATAATGCACGGCCCCATGTCGCAAGGATCTGTACACAATTCCTGCAAGCTGAAAATGTCCCAGTTCTTCCATGGCCTGCATACTCACCAGACATGTCACCCATTGAGCATGTTCGGGATGCTCTGGATTGACCGATTAATCGGCATGGCCGATTAGTTAGGGCCGATTCAAGTTTTCATTACAATCAGTAATCTGCCTTTTTGGATGCCGATTATGGCCGATTACATTGCAATCCACGAGGAGACTATGTGGCAGGCTGACCACCTGTTACAGGAGTGCAGCATGAAAAGGACCTTGTGGCTGCAAGGAGCCAACGTAAGTTGCTAGCTAGCAGGTAACTTATCTTACAAAAAACAATCAATCTTCACATATTCACTAGTTAACTACACATGTTTGATATTACTAGGTTAATTAGCTTGTTCTGCGTTGCATATAATCAAAGCGGTGCCTGTTAATTTATCATGGAGTAACAGCCTACTTCAATTTCGCCAAAAGGGTGATGATTTAACAAAAAAGCACAATCGTTGCACAAATGTACCTAACCATAAACATCAATGCCTTTCTTAAAATCAATACACAGAAGCTTATTTTTTTAAACCTGCATATTTAGTTAAAATAAATTTAGTTTAGCAGGCAATATTAACGAGGGAAATTGTCACTTCTCTTGCGTTCAGGGTATATGCAGGAGTTTGGGCTGCCTGGCTCGTTGCGAACTGTGTGAAGACCATTTCTTCTTAACAAAGACCCTAAAAAATTTCCCCGAATTTTACACAATTATGGCATAACGTTGAAGGTTGTGCAATGTAACAGCAATATTTAGACTTAGTGTTGCCACCTGTTCGATAAAATACGGAACGGTTCTGTATTTCACTGAAAGAATAAACTTTTGTTTTTGAAATTATAGTTCCGGATTTGACATAATAATGACCAAAGGCTCGTATTTCTGTGTGTTTATTATAATTAAGTCTATGATTTGATATTTGATAGAGCAGTTTGACTGAGCGGTGGTAGGCAGCAGCAGGCTCGTAAGCGTTCATTCAAACAGCACTTTACTGCGTTTACCAGCAGCTCTTAGCAATGCTTGAAGCACAGCGCTGTTAATGACTTCAAGCCTATCAACTCCCGAGATTAGGCTGGCAATACTAAAGTGCCTATAAGAACATCCAATAGTTAAAGGTATATGAAATACAAATGGTATAGAGAGAAATAGTCGGCGCGTCATAATTCCTATAATAACTACAACCTAAAACTTCTTAACTGGGAATATTGAGACTCATGTGAAAAGGAACCACCAGCTTTAATATGTTCTCATGTTCTGAGCAAGGAACTTAAACTTTAGCTTTTTTACATGGCACCTCAGACTGGGGCAAAGGTTCACCTTCCAACAGGACACTAAGCACACAGCCAAGACAACGCTGGAGTGGCTTTGGGACAGAGACCGTGGCGAGATCCTAAGGCCCAGTCTCTGAATGTCCTTCAGTGGCCCAGCCAGACCCCGGACTTGAACCCAATCTAACTCTCTGGAGAGACCTGAAAATAGCTGTGCAGCGACGCGGGTTTTTGTTTGTCCACCCGCCTCTTGAGGATTGACCACATTCTCAATGGGAGGTCTGGGGAGTTTCCTGGCCATGGACCCAAAATATCAATGTTTTGTTCCCTGAGCCACTTAGTTATCACTTTTGCCTTATGGCAAGGTGCTCCATCATGCTGGAAAAGGCATTGTTTGTCACCAAACTGTTCCTGGATGGTTGGGAGAAGTTGCTCTCGGAGGATGTGTTGGTACCATTCTTTATTCGTTGGCTGTGAGTGAGTCCACTCCCTTGGCTGAGAAGCAACCCCACACATGAATGGTCTCAGGATGCTTTACTGTTGGCATGACAGAGGACTGATGGTAGCGCTCACCTTGTCTTCTCCGGACAAGCTTTTTTCCGGATGCCCCAAACAATCGGAAAGAGGATTCATCAGAGAAAATGACTTTACCCCAGTCCTCAGCAGTCCAACCTTTTGCGGAATATCAGTCTGTCCCTGATGTTTTTCCTTGAGAGAAGTGTCTTCTTTGCTGCCCTTCTTGACACCAGGCCATCCTCCAAAATTCTTCACCTCACTGTGCGTGCAGATGCACTCACACCTGCTTGCTGCCATTCCTGAGCAAGCTCTGTACTGGTGGTGCCCCGATCCCGCAGCTGAATCAACTTTAGGAGACGGTCCTGGCGCTTGCTGGACTTTCTTGGGCGCCCTGAAGCCTTCTTCACAACAATTGAACCACTCTCCTTGAAGTTCTTGATGATCCGATAAATGGTTGATTTAGGTGAAATCTTACTGGCAACAATATCCTTGCCTGTGAAGCCCTTTTTGTGCAAAGCAATTATGACGGCACATGTTTCCTTGCAGGTACCCATGGTTTAGAGAGGAAGACCAATGATTCCAAGCACCACCCTCCTTTTGAAGCTTCCAGTCTGTTATTCGAACTCAATCAGCATGACAGAGTGATCTCCAGCCTTGTCCTCGTCAACACTCACACCTGTGTTAACGAGAGAATCACTGACATGATGTCAGCTGGTCCTTTTGTGGCAGGGCTGAAATGCAGTGGAAATGTTTTTTGGGGGATTCAGTTCATTTGCATGGCAAAGAGGGACTTTTCAATTAATTGCAATTCATCACTCTTCATGACATTCTGGAGTATATGCAAATTGACATTATACAAACTGAGGCAGCAGACTTTGTGAAAATTAATATTTGTGTCATTCTCAAAACATTTGGCCACGACTGTACATATGGGTAGGGTTAAAGCAACTTGGCAACATGATATATAATAAACAGTAACAGCAGTGTATGTGATGGGTCAAAAGAGTTCAATGCAGATAGTTAAATAGCTAATCAATAGCTAGCCAGACTAACAATTTAACAGTCTTATGGCTTGAGGGGGTAGAAGCTATTCATGGTCCTGTTAGTTCCAGAGTTGGTGCATCGGTACCGATTGCCATGCGGTAGCAGAGAGACAAGTCTATGACTTGGGTGGCTAGAGGTTGCTGGAGTCTTTGGCAATTTTTAGGGTCTTCCTCTGACACCGCCTGGTATAGAGGTCTGGGATGGCAGGAAGCTCGGCCCCAGTGATGTACTGGGCCGTAAGCACTACCCTCTGTAGTTTTGCTGTCCAATGCCAAGCAGTTGCTACACCAAGCAGTAATGCAGCTAGTCAAGATGCTCTCAATGGTGCAGCTGTAAACCTTTTTTGAGTATCTGAGGGCCCATGCCAAATCTTTCCAACCTCCTGAGGGTGAAGAGTTGTTGTCATTCCCTCTTCACAACTGTGTTGGTGTGTGTGGACCATGATAATTCCTTAGTGATGTGGACGCCGAGGAACTTGAAGCTCTCGGCCTGATCCACTTCAGCCCTGTCGATGTGGATGGTGTAATGCTTGGCCCACCGTTTCCTGTAGTGCACGATCAACTCCTTTGTCTTGCTGACATTGAGGGAGAGGTTGTTGTCCTGGCACCACACTGACAGGTCTCTGACCTTCTCCCTGTAGGAGAGAAGTGTCGTCAGTGATCAGGCCTACCACAGGAAAACTTAATGATGGTGTTGGAGTAGTGCGCGGCCATACAATCGTGGGTGAACAGGGAGTACAGGAAGGGACTAAGTACGCATCCCTGAGGGGCTCCCATGCTTAGGCCGGCCCGTCAGGAAGTCCAGGATCCAGTTGCAGAGGGAGTTGTTTAATTCCAGGGTCCTTAGCATAGTTATGAGCTTGGAGGCGACTATGGTGTTGAACGCTGAGCTGTAGTCAATGAACAACATTCTCATGTTGGTGTTCCTTTTGTCCAGATGAGAAAGGGCAGTGTGGAGTGCAATAGAGATTGCTCATCTGTGGATCTGTTGGGGCGGTATGCGAATTGGAGTTGGTCTAGGCTTTCTGGGATGATGGTGTTGACGTAAGCCACGACCAGCCTTTCAAAGCGTTTCATGGCTACAGATGTGAGTGCTATGGGGCGATAGTAATTTAGACAGGTTACCTTGGTGTTTGTGGGCACAGGGACTATTGTAGTCTGCTTGAAACATGTAGGTATTACAGACTGGGTCAGTGAGAGGTTGAAAATGGCAGTGAAGACACTTTCCAGCTGGTCAGCGCATACTCTGAATACGCGTCCTGGTAATCCGCCTGGCCCTACAGCCTTGTGAAATTTAACCTGTTTAAAGGTGTTACTCACATTGGCTATGGAGAGCGTGATCACACAGTCGTCTGAAACAGCTGGTGCTCTCATGCATGGTTCAGTGTTGCTAGCCTCGAAGCGAGCATAGAAAGTATTTAGCTCGTCTGGTAGGCTCACGTCACTGGAAATGTTAATATCATCCAACATTCTCTATGTGCAACTAGTTATGGTACTTGGGTTGCTATAACATTTGGTTTGAAGTGACTCTGAGGATGTAGGCATGCTTTTTAAAGCATTCTGCCATTGGCCCTTCCACTGCCAGTGTTTCACTAGCAGCGATGCTAATGCTGGCTGTGGGGTAATTAAATAAATTATATTTTTTGTCATTTTTTCTCAAGATCAATGGATGAGTCACTTAGTGTACCGCCCCTTTAAATGGCAGTTGTTTTTACCACATAAAACAGGCCAGAATTAGTATTTACTTCAAAATGTAAAAACCTAATTGGTACTACAATATAATGGTACTACAATACAGTACAATGGTACTACTTAACAAGTGTGTTTTTTATTTACAACTACAGTACAATCAAACATTTCTTTCTTTTTTTTGTGTGTGCTAGTGATTATGTTTTCAGCAATTTTGCACATGGTGATATGCATATTCATGGTCTTTTTATAAGGTTGAAGGGACCAGTCATTAGTAGTGGTGAAAATAAGGGAAGGGCTCAGTGCTTGTCATTTTGATCAGTCTGTTGAGAGTCTCAGTCCCAATGCATCTTCATAGCTCCTTCATACAATGTCCATGCCTAATGAATAGTATACACAGCTCACCTACTACAATTTCCACCTCTATACAGCACCTTCATTATTATTATTCACTATTACTAAGCCTGCACCTGTGAAACTGCACACAGACATGTTTTTATCAGTTGTTAGGGAATGACTGTGAAGTAGTGTACTCTTCCAGTAAAGTGTTCCACAGGGCTCTGTTCTTATTCCTCTACCATTTGGATCATTATGGCGATCAGGAGCCCCAGGAGGAGACTGCAAGAGCCCAACAGGGCTGCAGTGCCTCCATGAGGTGTGGGCGACATATGGTTGGCAGCAGTTATGTTGTTCTGGTTCGCTGTGGTATAATCAGTGGTCTGCAGGGACACATTGGTTGTGGTAGTCGTGGTGGTTACTAGAGTAGAGTGTGTGGACTGCGTACCAAGGGTTGTGGTGGTCGTTGTTGTATGGTTGGAGGCAGATATGGTAGGAGGTCCCATGGTAACGTTACTGCTGATGTTGTTATTGGAGGTTGTCATCATGGAGGAATCGATTGGAAATGTGGTGTTCTCTGAGGTTTGGTTGCTGACTGGGTTTGATGAGATGGTTGCTGGTACTCTCGTAATGCTTGAAGGGGTAACAGTTGTGCTGGTAGTTATGTTGGTAGCCTGTCAAAGATCATAGGAGAAAGATATATCAGATAACATATTATTATAACTCATGTAGCAAACAACGAGCAAGAAGCTAATTGAAATGCCCTGCTATAATACCCTTATATACAGTACGTCATGATACATAAATGGTCATGTATCTAAATGTAATATCAGTCATCATATGGCGTAACATACCTCATCATGGCCAATAGTCAATTATAATTTGTAGATTTCATGTCTGTCATTAATTATTACGTCGATTAATTTCAAGAAAAGACGCACTGATGAAAGTGCACTAATTAATTCCCACATCCACTATTCCAGGCTGTATCATAACTGGCCAAAATTGGGAGTCACATAGGGCGGCGCACAATTGGCCCAGTGTCGTCCGAGTTAGGGTTTGGCAGGGGTAGGCCGTCATTGTAAATAAGAATTGGGTCTTAACTGACTTGCCTAGTTAAATAAAGGTTAAATAAATAAAATCCACTAAGGTGATGTGTGAGACGTGGTTGGACTGTGTTAAGGCCACTACACACTTTGTGCAAATTGTCACGTCCTGGCCATAGAGAGTCCTCTGGAATTTTCAATGGAGGTTAGGCCAGGGCGTGACTAGGGTTATCTTAGAGACTCTATGTTTTTTTGTTTTTTTTATGGTTCCCAATTAGAGGCAGCTGAGTGTCGTTTACCTCTAATTGGGGACCATATTTATGTTGGCTAATTTCCCCACTTGTTTCGTGGGTCATTGTTTTTTGTGTATGTGCTACGTGTGCGACACCACTTCCGATTCTTGCTATTTGTTTGTTTATTTGGTATGTTTCACATTAATTAAAAGATGTGGAACGAAACCCGAGCTGCATTTTGGTCCGTTCATTCCGAGGATCGTGACACAAATAGAGCAAATGAGTGTCGTATATGGTCCGTTCCCAAATTGCAAACAGAGCAAAGGAGCGTTGTTTTCCCACGCAAAACCATGTGTGAAAATTATGCTCTGTCGTTGTGTTTGTGTGTAGTGGCCTTTAGCCAATGATTGACTCCAATTGTCTGATGGCAGAGATTAAGTCCTACCACACTGTCTCCGAGAGGTCGACAATGGCTCATGGCTATGCCACAAAAGGTCAACCACCCATGACTCTACTTGACTGCACCAGCCACACTGACTTTGCATATGGCTCCAGTTCTCATAGCTGATAGTTGCAGTCTGTACTCTGTGTTACATAAGTGTTCCCTGTCTCCTCTGCTTTTCATCTGGTCTAATCTAGTAGTCTGTTTTGTTTTTGCAGATAAGTCCTATCTCTTTGTTCCTCTCACCGGAGCTTTCCCATACACGAACAGACACCAGAGAGAGAGGAGAGATTGGTGACAGGGAATTGTTGCCTTAATTGGTTATTAAAAGCATTTAATCCTTCAAAGCTATCAATTATTTAGCAATCATGCAGAGGCCTAGATTTGTTCATTCTATCTGATTGATTAGAATACCTTAAATGCTGTAGTTATCAAATACGGTTAATTGTATAAATAACAGAACAAGCACTAGTGTCCAGAGCGTTTTTTTTCCTGTGCTGTCTAGCTCTGGGTTGAACACATATCTCTATGGGATGAACACATGTTTACTGCAACCCAGATCATTAGGTAACCTAAATATTTCTGATATGCATGATATTAATATTGTCATGTTTATTTTCAGTGCATTCGGAAAATATTCAGACCCCTTCACCTTTTCCACATTTTGTTACATTACAGCCTTATTCTAAAATGGATTAAATGAAAAAAATCCTCATCAATCGACACCCAATAATCCATAATGACAAAGCAAAAACAGGTTTTTAGAAATGTTCGCAAATTTATAAAAAATAAAGACTTATGTAAATAAGTATTCAGACCCTTTGCTATGAGACTCGAAATTGAGGTCAGGTACATCCTGTTTCCATTGATCATCCTGTTTCTACAACTTTATTGGAGTCCACCTGTGGCAAATTCAATGATTTGGAAAGACACACACCTGTCTATATAAGGTCCCACACTTGATAGTCCATGTCAGAGCAAAAACCAAGCCATGAGGATGAAGGAATTGTCTGTAGAGGCTAAGATCTGGGGAAGGCTACCAAAACATTTCTCCAGCATTGAAGGTCCCCAAGAACACAATGGCCTCCTTCATTCTTAAATGGAAGAAGTTTTGAATCACCAAGACTCTTCCTCGAGCTGGACACCCGACCAGACTGAGGAATAGGGGGAGAAGGGCCTTGGTCAGTGATGTGACCAAGAACCCGATGGTCACATTTTGACAGAGCTACAGAGTTCCTCTGTGGAGATGGGAGAACCTTCCAGAAGGACAACTATCTCTGCAGCACTCCACTAATCAGGCCTTTATGGTAGAGTGGCCAGATGGAAGCAACTCCTCAGTAAAAGGCACAGGACAGCCCTAAAGCACTCTCAGACCATGAGAAACAAGATTCTCTGGTCTGAGGAAACCAAGATTGAACTCTTTGGCCTGAATGCCAAACGCCACGTCTGGAGGAAACTTGGCACCATCACTATGGTGAAGCATGTTGGATGGCAGCATCATGCTGTGGGGCTGTTGTTCAGCAGCAGGGACTGGGAGACTAGTCAGGACCAGCGGGAAGTTGAATGAAGCAAAGTACAGGGAGATCCTTGATGAAAACCTGCTCCAGAGTGCTCAGTACCTCAGACTGGGGCAAAGGACCCTAAGCACACAGCCAATACAACACAGGAGTGGCTTCGGGACAAGCCTCTGAATTTCCTTGAGTGGCCCAGCCAGAGCCGGACTTGAACCTGATCGAACATCTCTGGAGAGACCTGAAAATAGCTGTGCAGTGACGGTCCCCATCCAACCTGACAGATCTTGACAGGATCTGTAGAGAAGAATGGGAGAAACTCCCCAAATACAGGTGTGCCAAGCTTGTAGCGTCATGCCCAAGAAGACTCAAGGCTGTAATCGCTGCCATAGGTGCTTCAACAAAGTACAGAGTAAAGGGTCTGAATATGTATGTAAATATGATATTTCAGTTTTAATTTGTAATAAATTTGCTAACATTAATAAAAAAATGTAATCCTTGTCTTTATGGGGTATTGTGTGTAGATTTTGGCAATGAGCATGCTAGCACATACCCGTAGACTGCCAGTCATTGCGTTAACGCTAGTTAGCATTTGCTTGCGAAACTACCTCTAACTTACTTATTTTTTTATTTGTCCTTTATTTAACTAGGCAAGTCAGTTAAACAAATTCTTATTTACAATGACGTCCTAGGAACAGTGGGTTAACTGCCTTGTTCAGGGTCAGATCGACAGATGTTTACCTTGTCAGCTCGGGGATTTGATCTAGCAACCTTTCGGTTACTGGCCCAACAACATTAAAAGGGTATCCACGAGTGCATCTGACTCTGGGGAAGTAGGTAAAGGGGCCTCATTGCCAAAAATCCCGAAGTATCATTGAATAAGTATGGTCAGAAGGACTTAGTATATATTTATGCTATCCTGTCATGTCATTCGTCAACATTACCTATAATAATACATTTTAGGCTACTAAACACATTGGCCCTCTGTATCTCAGTAGGTAGAGTACGGCTCTTGCCAAGACAGGATTGTGGGTTTGATTCCCAGGACAAACCGTACGTAAAATGTATGCTCACATGACTTTTTATCCAAAGTGAAGTCACTTTGGATAAAAACATCTGTCATATAGTATTATTATTATATACTACATTTGGGTTTGTAATATAATACTGTACCCTTCACTGTGACTTAAAATTAAAACAGAACACTTTTGACTAAGCAAAGAAACATCAGCTCGTGGACAGCTCATTTTTGTTTGCTATGTTTTAAATAAGCAAACTCAATGTGAATTTAAAATTATTATGGTTAGCTACTGCAAACATACATTTAAATAGACAAATTCCATATATTTTGCTACGTAATAGAATAGCCCTTGCTTGAATCTGTGTGCCAACCAGTGCATTTAAAGGGGAACAAAGATACAGTACAGTACACAGCGTCACCTACCTCAATGAAAACCAATGGCAGAAAGGCCAGAGAGGCAAACAGTACAAACTTCCCCATCTCTCTCCCAGTTGGTCTTCAGCGGTTTCCCCCTGGCTATGTGGCAGAGTCTGACCTTCTCTCTGGCTTTTTATACTGCTACCAGTTTCCCAAAAGTAATAATGTTTCATAGTCACGGACGGAGAGGCAATTGGGGACATCTAACGTCACGATAATCAAGTAGTAATTGGACTGACGCCAGTTCGCTCCATTAGGGTTTGGATACAGAGAGAGCAGATACTGAAATGTGCCTCATATGTAAAAAAGTACGCAAATTAGTGATGTGTCGTGAACATAACATGGCATAGCCCAGGGGGTATCTGAGGTTGAGGACACTAAAGAAGATGAATGTGATTTGACTAGGTAGGCAGCATCTCCCCTTCTACACGGTGAGCATCTGTACCACAGTTTTAGTCAGACCTGGGTCTCTCTCTTGCAGTCATGAAACTTTCTGTGTACTGAAGAGGACATAATAGTATACATGGCTCTATTGTTTTGGTGGCAGTGGAGGTTCGGATGAGACAACTTTTAGATTTGGACTTATACCCCTTTCATACACAGACAAAGTTTCCACAAATGTACCATGCCTGCTTCTTTTTAACCTGCTTTTTGGTATATCTGAAAGAGGTAGGGGGTAAAAATAGAAATTCTAATTAAAATCCACCTAAAGACCTAGTCATGATTCCTGCATTTTCACAGACCCTGTAACCAAAATACAGGTATTGGGTCTGTGTGAATGGTTCCTAGCTTTTTTGCAGGTAAATTCATTAACACTTATATTGTTTAACAACGCCCTAATTTTAACTGCAAACAGCCCCCATGGTTTAACAACACCCCCCACCCCTCCCAATTTTCCAGTTACCCACCGATATGTATTAAATGGGTATATGTACCTGCAAGAAAGGGGTAAATAAGAGGCTGTTTGAAAGCAGGTCATATAAACATTGAAGCCTTACATTTTTTACAGGTAATATAGCACATCTTCTGTCTGAAATGGGTATTAGACTCTGATGAATGTAATACCTGTTTCCAGAGAAGCCGCAGTTCTTCGTGCACACCATTAGCATAAATTCATAAACCAGCGCGGTTCACACAAAACCCATTTCACAGCGAAAACAAATCCCTTACCTTTTGAAGAACTTCTGCTGAGGGCTTCCCAAGTGTCCAACGAAGACATCCAATGGTTCTTTTGTTAGAAAAAGTCATTTATTATATCCATAAATCTCAGTTTGGTTGGTGCGTTATGTTCAGAAAATCCAACGTCGAATCGCCCATTGAAACGTGAAGAGAAC
>QNTS01001264.1:66403-89577 GCA_003317085.1 Hucho hucho | reverse complement strand
ACAGTAGCGAGGCTATATACAGTAGCGAGGCTGTATACAGTAGCGAGGCTGTATACAGGCACCGGTTAGTCGGGCTGATTGAGGTAGTATGTACATGTAGATATGGTTAAAGTGACTATGCATATATGATAAACAGACCAAGTAATCTTACTTATAGGTCTTCATGCTCTCTTCAGAACCTTGATGATCTCGAAATGTAGTCAGTTGGCAGTGGTGAGTGCTCTGGAGTTGAGTCAAACTGGGTATAGGACAGACTGGGAAGGATTAAAGTGGAATTGTTTCTTTTTTTTCAGTATACGCCTCCCAGAGGAAGCGGGCGCTTCAAGTCACATGGCTCGGGGCTCAACCTGTGGTGTGCTTTGCTCTCCGGAGCAGGGAGAAACTAAAAGGGTTGATCAGTGGGGTAGCGTTGAGCGTAGAGGTGGATCAAATGAAAAGGAATATTCATAGTGTTTGTGATGCCCGTCATTTGGTGAGATGTGGACCCAGTGGCAATAGCGAGACTGAGAATACCCTGTCTGTCTTGTTGAGATTTGACACAGTTTCTACCTGATAAGGTCGAGTTGGAGTGATGGAGTGGAGTGGAAAATCACAGAAGAAAGATGATGTAGTTGCAGCAGCAGAGAAATATTTGGATGTGAGAGATTTTAGTCTAGAAGATCTACAGGAAGTTTTGAGAAAGGGGTTCCATCCTCCCAGGCAGATGGGCCTGGTGTAGGGCCAAAGTAATGGGATGGGGTGGTGGGTTTTAGGGGATAGTGTTTAGGTGCTGGGTTAGATGGTGGTGCATTTGAAGTTTTTTCCATTCCCCTTTCTGCACTCAATAGACACTCTGCACACATCTAACATTTAAAATGCTATAACTTGTGACATTAATAGAATAAACCTTTTCTTTATAACAAATCTTTTTTTTTATGGATAGTACTGCTGAATTTAGGAGTGTATATGTCTTTATTCCACTGTCTTATTGAATGAGATTCTGAGCTTGGGAAATGGGATTTATTATGGTTTGCCTTAAATTCAAACTATGGACTGTCCCCCCCACCACTGCTCTCTATGCTTTACTATCCCCTGGTGGATAAATGTACTACTGCAGTCCAATAGAAGACGGACGTGACGTGCTAGAACGGCTAACGCGGTTGTCTTGTTTGAAAGAGGCTGTTGAGTCGTCGGAGCAACACATTTACAAATAAACCAGACACGTAGCTACGACAAATCACAATTGTAAGGACACAATTTTACACCGTAAGTTGATGTTTAAAAAAAATAAAAAAAATGTATTTCACTTGCATGCGTCATAGTATTTCATTCATCCTTTAAGCAAGCTAACGCGTTAACTAGCTAGCTACGGCTAACATAACAATCACTCCGCTAGTTGAATTCAGCTAGGCGGGACTCGGTGCTCTCCAAGTCTAGGCAGTTCATGGTTTTCTTTGGTATGCAACTCATTTACACGCGTTTCTATGTCGTGAATAACATTGCTGACGTTAGCTTAGTAGCCCTTGATTCGAGACTCTCGGTTCCATTACTTTGCACATACGAGGCGTTGAACTAAGTCGTCTTCTGTACTCAGTAGTGTGCAATTGCAGCCAATCGGCAGGAACGCCCCCCCTCCTCCTCTCCGAGCATATCATTTAAAAAAGGTTCAAACGGTGTGTTTTGAATTTGTGAGATCATTTTCATGTGATGTGAAAGTACAGGGATTTATGTTTCTAGAAACAAGTACCGCAATTGAGAATCGATTCACGTGTAGATGGGAGTATTTGGCTGTTTTGGCTTCCAGAGCCAATTCTCCTTTAAACAGAACATGCAAGGTCCTTGGACCATAAGGAGTCACATTAGGCTCCTTTAGTCCGTTATTGGGCTTGCAAATTAGTAGCTAGCACAACAAGGGTGCTGTTAATTGCATTTACATAGTCCTCTTTAAAATAACTGTTCTTTGTATTCAAGCTGGCCTTGCCTTTAAATGAGGACTCAACTCTTTTGCCAGTTCACTTCACTTATTTTGTGGGCCGAGCCATCTTTGCATTCACATTGCTCTGTTCAGAAAGGAACCAAGATCTTTTTCCAACATTCACTCAATGCACTGTGGGTTTTTACGAAGTGCAGGACAAGCCATTTCATCATATCATGTTATCGGACAGCTCGATATACCATATGCCTACTTAAATTTTGAAAGCTAATAGATTGCATATAGTTAAAAGATGAGGCATAATAATTGTAATCAGAAGATACTTTTAATATTATTGGTAACAGAATAAATAGCAGAAGAATAACTGCAGATTAAATAATGCTGAAATTTAAGAGCTGGAATGGATTTTGTACCCTATGTTGTGATTATCACCAAATATGTTGTCATCTTTTCACACTATTCAACCCCCACAATGGAATAAACAGCTTATGAAGCTCTCTTAGCCTATAGATCACATATTGCAAACAAATAATCTGAACTAAAAACTCCACACACATTTTAGAATTTCTGTGCATCCTTGACAATTGCTAATCATGTTTTTTCTGCAATCCTGCTCATCATAATGATGAGAAGGGGAAATGGTGTTGCAGTAGTCTAGTGTGTGGTGCGGGAATAATGACAAGCGAACCGGGGGAGCTTTGTGTTCTAATTGCCCTAAAACATGAAACAGAATGGAACTTTGACCCCTCAAGAGCTGCAAAAGAAGAAAAAAAAACTGAGACCATCTCGAGAGGTGGTCTGAGTTTGGTTCGCTTTTGTGGCTCTTTTGAGGGGCCGAGTTCCAACACTCACAAAATTTAGCGAAATGTCTGAAAGAGACCAAGTGTGAAAACACCCGTAGTCATATAGCAGACCACTCTTATCCAGAGCCCACAGTTTCATACTTTTTGTGCTGGTCCCCCGTGGGAATCAAACACACAACCTTGGCATTGCAGGTGCCATGCTCTACCAACTGAGCCACACGGGATAATGCCTCCCCCAAATATCTTTAGCTTGGTTTAACAAATCTTTAGTTAAGTAAAGCAGTATCCTTTTTATTTTTTATATTTGATAAAAGCTTCTTGTGCAAATGTGCAAATGAGTGCTTGCTTACCTGTGAACTCCATTGTGCCATTCCCTTCCTCCCCTTTGAGTCCCTCTTCCCCTCCCTAGGTCCCATATGGCTACACCCTTACCTCAAAAGGGGCCTGGTCTGGCTGGTATGCTCTCCCAGCAGCAGCAGTCCCACCTGCCCCCAGGCTCAGGTCCCGGCCAGCCCCCCATGCTCCCTCAGGGAGCTCTGAGAGAGATCTCCCCTGTGTTCCTCTGTCGTATCGGCCAGGAGACCGTCCAGGACATCGTCACACGCACCATGGAGATCTTCCAGATCACACGAGCCACACAGGTAATGCCAGTGTTGCCCAAAAGTTGGACACATTAATTGTATACATTATGCTTTCACATCATATGTTTTAATCTGTGTCTCATTTAAATGTCTGCTGTTAAGGGGGTTTGGGGAGAAATATTTAACCTGATGAAATGAATGATGTGCTGTCTGTCAGTCTCATCGAGTGTTCCCCCCCATAGATATTCAAAATAATACTGTTTATAGTGTGTGTATATATAAATACAGTACCAGTTAAGTTTGGACACCTACTCATTCAAGGGTTTTTCTTTATTTTTTGTACTATTTTCTACATTGTAGAATAATAGTGAATACATCAAAACTATGAAATAACACGTGGAATCATGTAGTAACCCAACATTTTTTAGCCATCCTTTGCCTTGATAACAGCTTTGCACACACTTGGCATTCTCTCAACCAGCTTCATGAGGTAGTCACATGGAATGCATTTGAATGACAGGTGTGCCTTGTTAAAAGTACATTTGTGGAATTTATTTCGTTCTTAATGCGTTTGAGCCAATCAGTTGTGTTGTGACAAGGTAGGGGTGGTATACAGAAGAGTCCTATTTGGTAAAATACCAAGTCCATATTATAGCAAGAACAGCTCATATAAGCAATGCAAAACAACAGTCCATCATTATTTTAAGACATGAAGGTCAGTCAATGTGGAACATTTCAAGAACGTTCAAAGTTTCTTCAAGTGCAGTCGATAAAACCAATCGCTACGATGAAACTGGCTCTCATGAGGACCGCCACAGGAAAGGAAGACCCAGAGTTACCTCTGCTGCAGAGAAGAAGTTCATTAGTGTTACCAGCCTCAGAAATTGCAGCTCAAATAAATGCTTCACAGAGTTCAAGTAACAGACACATCTCAACATCAACTGTTCAGAGGAGACTGTGTGAATCAGGCCTTCATGGTCGAATTGCTGCAAAGAAACCACTACTAAAGGACACCAATAAGAAGACTTGCTTGGGCCAAGAAACACGAGCAATGGAAATTAGGCTGTTGGAAATCTGTCTTTTGGCCTGATGAGTCCAAATTAGATTTTTGGTTCCAACCGCCATGTCTTTGTGAGACGCAGAGAAGGTGAACGGATGATCTCCGCATGTGTTGTTCCCACCGTGACGCATGGAGGAGGAGGTGTGATGGTATGGGGGTGCTTTGCTTTTCAAGGCACACTTAACTAGCATGGCTGCCACAGCATTCTGCAGCGATACGCCATCCCATCTGGTTTGCGATTAGTGGGACTGTCATTTGTTTTTCAACAGGACAATGACCCAACACACATCCAGGCTGTGTAAGGGTTATTTGACCAAGGAGGAGAGTGATGGAGTGCTGCATCAGATGACCTGGCATCCACAATCACCCGACCTCAAACCAATTGAGATGGTTTGGGATGAGTTGGACCGCAGAGTGAAGGAAAAGCAGCCAACAATGCTCAGCATATGTGGGAACTCCTTCAAGACTGTTGGAAAAGCATTCCAGGTGAAGCTGGTTGAGAGAATGCCAACAGTGTGCAAAGATGTCATCAAGGGTGGCTAGAATCTAAAATATATTTTGATTTAACACTTTTTTTTGGTTACTATGTGTTATTTCATAGTTTTGATGTCATCTCTATTATTCTACAATGTAGAAAATAGTAAAAATAAAGAAACCCTTGAATGAGTAGGTGTGTTCAAACTTTTGACTGGTAGTGTGTATGTGATTATATATACACACACACACTACCGTTCAAAAGTTAGGGGTCACTTAGAAATGTCCTTGTTTTCCATGAGAACATACATGAAATTAGTTGCTAAATGAATAGGAAATATAGTCAAGACGTTGACATGGTTATAAATAATGATTTTTAATTGAACTAATAACGGTGTCCTTCAAACTTTGCTTTCGTCAAAGATTCCTCCTTTTGAAGCAATTACAGCCTTGCAGACCTTGGACATTCTAATTGTCAATTTGTTGAGGTAATCTGAAGAGATTTCACCCCATGCTTCCTGAAGCACCTCCCACAAGTTGGATTGGCTTGATGGGCACTTCTTACGTACCATACGGTCTTCCCTAAATAGTTCTTGCATAGTTTGGAGCTGTGCTTTGGGTCATTGTTCTGTTGTAGGAGGAAATTGGCTCCAATTAAGCGCCGTCCACAGGGTATGGCATGGCGTTGCAAAATGGAGTGATAGCCTTCCTTCTTCAAGATCACCTTTACCCTATACAGATCTCCCACTTTACCACAACCAAAGCATCCCCAGACCGCCACATTGCTTCCACCATGCTTGACAGATGGCGTCAAGCACTCCTCCAGCATCTTTACATTTTTTCTGCGTCTCACGAATGTTCTTCTTTGTGAACCGAACACCTCAAACTTAAGATTTTTCTGTCCATAACACTTTTTTCCAATCTTCCTCTGTCCAGTGTCTGTGTTCTTTTGCCCATCTTAATCTTTTCATTTTATTTGCCAGTCTGAGATATGTCTTTTTCTTTGCAACTCTTTACTGTTGACATTGAGACTGGTGTTTTGCGGGTACTATTTAATGAAGCTGGCAGTTGAGAACTTGTGAGGCTTCTGTTTCTCAAACTAGACACTCTAATGTACTTGTCCTCTTGCTCAGTTGTGCGCCGGGGCCTCCCACTCCTCTTTCTATTCTGGTTAGCCAGTTTGCGCTGTTCTGTGAAGGGAGTAGCACACAGCGTTGTACAAGATCTTCAGTTTCTTGGCTATTTTTCACATGGAATAGCCTTCATTTCTCAGAACAAGAATAGCCTGATGAGTTTCAGAAGGAAGTTATTTGTTTCTGACCATTTTGAGCCTGTAACCGAACCCACAAATGCTGATGCTCCAGATACTCAACTAGTCTAAAGAAGGCCAGTTTTATTGCTTCTTTAATCAGAACAACAGTTTTCAGCTGTGCTAAGATAACGTGCCATTGGAACACAGGAGTGATGGTCGCTGATAATGGGCCTCTGTAACGCCTATGTAGATATTCCATTAAATATCAGCTGTTTCCAGCAACAAAAGTAATTTACAACATTAACAATGTCTACACTGTTTTACTGATCAACTTGATGTTATTTTAATGGACAAAAAATGTGCTTTTCTTAATTTAAGTGACCCCAAACTTTTGAACGGTTGTGTGTGTGTGTGTGTGTATTACACACACACACACCCTGCCGTTCAAAATGATACACACACACACACTATTTAGCGTCATTCTGTGGTTGTCCCCCCTTTCCCCATCTATCAGTTGCCTAACGGGGTGACCCAGAGCCAGGCTGTGTATCAGGACCGCTTCGGGAAACTCCAGGAGCACCTCCGTCAGCTGGCCCTGCTTTTTCGCAAACTCCGCCTCCTCTACGAGCGCTGTGTGGAGATGACCTCTGACCTGCAGGAAGAACCCTCAGAGGTAGGGCTAAATTAAACCTTTTGCTCTACTGAGCCTATCCAAGCTGTACTGGGGTGGCTTGGTTATGCATTCACCATAGTTTCTGGAACCATGCTGGTATGGATCATGTGAAAAATGAAATATCCGAGCCAGCACAGTACGATTCGGGTCGGCCCTCTAGTGAATCAGGCACGTTTGTCTTTCTGGCTATACCCAAGCTCTACCTGTCTGTCTGTACTTTGTCACCTTTGACAGTATATTGTCCTGTAGTTGTTTTGATGTGTGCCAATGATGTGATGAACTTAGTGTATAACACGTCTGTCTTTCCAGCTGGTGCCATATGTAAGAGAGGAGATGGCCCCTGTGAGAGTGGAGCCCTGCAGTCCGGCTATAAACCAGGAGAGACAAGAAGTGCTGGAGGTTTGTGAAGTGTCCACTTCGTCTGTATGTCACTGATTCAATATCGTTTGTTGGATGACAACCAATAGTTAGTACAGAGACGTTACATTTCCTTGATTCTGATTGGGTTCTGTGTGTCATGGTCCCTCCCACAGAAGATGAGGCAGAAAAACCAGGAGATGAAGATTCTGATGGACCAGATGAGGAACCTGTTATGGGACGTCAACGCCATGCTGACACTCAGGAAATGACATCACAGATGAACTCACCCCCTCCTTCACTGCACTTCACGATGCCCTCCCACAAGGGGCCATGGGTGTTTCCTGACCCAGAAAACTCTAGGCCCTAGTACCTCCAACCATTGTTGTCCTTGTGTGAGACAGACCGCTAGAAGCTTTTGGTGATCTACCTTTACAGTATGGTGCTTTCACAGACATTGAATGAACTGAGTTTACTTAAAAAGAAATTACTACAAATGTTTTGTACTGTCGGTATCTTTTTTTTTTTTTTGCCCAATATGAGTTCAGACTTGCCAAGCCTCAGGTGCATTTCCTGCCTTTTTTTGAGTGGTAAGCACTGACTCAGGACCAGCTAAACTTGAATTCAGTGTTGTGAATTCCACTCAGTGCACAAAAGGCTGATCTAGTATCTGCTTAAAATCTGCCCTTATTCTTTGTGTCCCAACTAGTGACTGTCACCTGTAAACTGAGTTGACAATGGGATCTCATCACAACTTAGCCACTGGCAGCTATTTATCTCAGGTGTGTGTGTGTCTTAGCATTATTATTGAAGTCTGCTTCCTGAGTGCTGGGCAACACACACCTGCTTACCTTAAGGGTTGAGAACCTTGCATGCTGACTGCTGAGGAAGTGTCAAGCGTGTGAATCTATTTTTGTACACTGCGCAGGATCTCGGAGAAAGCACAAGCAATAGGTTACGGAGTCTTTTTCTACAAAATAAATACATTGTAAAAACACCGATTTTTGTGAGAAATGTCTGCTTTGCCTTTGATACTTTTAAGGGTCTGGTGAATGCAGTTGAAGTAATGCTTTGTGATGTCAAGTCTACATGTGGGTTGAATACCACCGTTTGCACTGTTTTTATTGGTCTTACAGTTACGTGATGTGAAATGAACCAATCGCTTTGCGACATTCTCAACTCGCAGATGTACTGTAGAAATACACCAGCTGGAGTGCACTGAGCCATTAACTGTCCTCTTGGCACCTTCCTTTGATATGAAATTCTGTTCCACTCCATTCAAACAGCAATGGGAGTGAGTGACATCTTCAAGTGTTCATTCACCCATCGATGGACAACCAATCACAGGACATAAGGCTTCCTCCATATGTTTACTCCTCCAATAGCCTGTTGTCTCAGACCCCAGGAGGCGGAGTCTCTCTTAGCTTTAAGTCCCCTCCCTCTTTCTTTTATCACCAGGGTCGGTCTACATTTAACAACCAGACCAGGCCTCCACACGGTGTTTCCGTCTCGGTCCCTGTCAGGCACGTTCCAGGTCCTTGTACTTCTTGCGCAGGACAGACACCTGGTCCTTGAAGAGCAGGGGGTCCAGGCGGAACTGGGAGTGGACCAGGGGCATGTAGCCGAACCATCTGGCAAAGCTGTTCACACACTCCTGTCTCTGGGTAAAGTGCTCTGGGTTGGCCCACGGAGCGCTTATCTTCGTACCCTAGGCGGATGAGAGAAGAGGGTGAGTTTGAAACCCAGGTCGTCGTACGCACATAACATTTAATGTACAGATGGAATTATGGTTCTGTATACCGTGGGAATGTATACTGTAGACAATTACTGGTGTCACAATTTCTCAATCTTATCTATAGGCTGATAAAGATGTATGGCTGATGTACAGTATATTGCCAGTCAGAACTAGTGAACTGCTACAATTACGATGGCCAGTTGATCTCACGTCTGATACAAATAGGGTTGTTCTTATCTCCAGTCTGACAGAGTAGGACGAGATAACCGCCACTGTGACATACAGGCTGACATATACGGTCTGGGATAATCTCATCTTAATAAACCGGAGCAAGTTATTGTTACGCAGCAATAACCGACTATCTGTGGCGAGGGATTTAATGATTATTGTTGTGTAAAAATACATCGATAACAGGTTGAACTCTGTCTAACCCTTGTTAATAAGCGGTCTATCAAGTCATTCTGTTTTTGGTTGATCTTAAAATGTAAGAAAAATGTACTGTAACTAACTTTTTTGGACACCAAGACAACAAATGTTATGCTTTATATACAGTATCACAACTGCAGCAATAAATAACTCATTGGTCAGACATCCAGCTGATGGGAGTGGCCTCACCTGTGGGCTGGGCAGCTCATTGGTCAAATTCACCATTGATGGGTGTCGCCTCACCTGTGGGCTGGGCAGCTCCTTGTACTGCTTCCTCTGGGCCACTTTGATTGGTGGCAGGTGGGTGACGGAGGAAACCAGGAAGTTCATGAGGATGTCCTCACAGTTGGAGGTGCGGTCCACCAGCGCCCTCAGTGAGGGGGGAAGGTAGTGGGAGAACAGGTAGTGATAGTACCTGATGGAGAGGAAATGGAAAGGTGAGAGAGAACAAAGTGATCCCTAAAATGGCAAAGAAATAGTTGTTGGTTGGGATATTGAGCTGTATATTAAGCCTGGTAATACATTCTTCTAAGGGCAAAATGGAAGGGCATCAAGTGACCTCAAGTAGTAGCCACAGCTCATAGACCATCTGTTTAATGATCTTTGTTTGTTTACTATGTTTTTCTATTGTGTGTCAGTAGATCTACTGATCAGCTGTACATGATGGTAGTCATAGAAACAGAATCCATAGAAAGGGCTTGGAACCTCTAACCCTGGCAAATTGACTGGTTAACTTGAATGGGGAGGCCCGTTCTATGGTTGCCGTACCTGTGGTAAAAGGCTGCTCCCGTCAGAACGATGGAGTACTCGTTAGTCCACTTGGAGGTGTAACCCCACGCATGCTTCACCGGGTCCCAGAAGTGACTCCTAGGGGGGTAGCCCACGATGCGCTCAGGAAAACTCCTCCACACCAAGAAGGCAAAGTTCACCTGCGGGAAGACTGAGTACAGTTACATTGGTCAAGTGTGTGTGTTTTCTACCACAGTGTGTTGTTGTATAGGAAGGTCATACCTCACTGGTCAGCAGGACTGTATCTTCATCCAGACTCAGCACTGCCTCTGTCTCTATGGCCACGTTGGGCAGGAAACGACTGCTCGTCTGGAGAGAGGGGGATCGAGAGAGAGATGGTCATTTCCATTCCTTGTTAAGTTTGACAGTGGTTGGTTTGTGTGTGGGAAAATGAAGGAATGACCACTGAGGTCTGTGGTACGGGGAAAGAGGATGAGTCAATGTCACGGATGTGTGAATGACAAGCCGTGACAAAGGAAGGGTTAAGATAGATTCAGTGTGTTTTGTGGTTAGGGGGGGTAGACAGACAGAGGCAGACAGGAATGACTGTGTCATTAAGCCCCTCCTATAGCCTTACTTGGGATTTGTCATTGTCACTCACCTTCCTCCTACCGTCTGTCACAGTGAGGGGGACAGGCATGGGGGGCCATTTACTCCTGTGGGGTGGCGGCTTCTCACTGTTCCACAGGATGATGATCTAGAGGGGGAGGGAATAGAGTGACACAATAAGCATAAGGGTTAATAGGCTTAATGAATCAATATGGAGCAGTCTATTTGCTACATATGACCTCTTATTCACCAACAAGCTAAAACACACTCACCTGTGAACAGTATTTGGACTTAGAGACCACCTGAAGCAGCTTCATGATTGGCTGAGACTGGGAGACCAACGGAGAGACGGCATGGATGATGGCGGTGAACTCTTGACCTGGACTGACCCCTGCAGGAAGGAACGAGGAGGGAGGAGTTTCTACTTTTACTATCTACCTTGTACAGCGTTTCATATTTGAAAGTAACATATTTACTGTAGGAGACATATTAGATTTTCTTTATATACTAATGCTTATAGACTTTATGAAATATATATTTTTGTTTTATCATAGGAGACCCTATAGATGAGATATAATTATATGGATGACCCAGTCTAGGCAGGTAAGGTCGGAACCGGTCCAGTCTGGTGTGGTTCCCTACCTAAGCTGAGGTAGTAGAAGGGGAAGTAGGCCAAGTGAGTGGAGTACTCTGGCAGGACGAGCAGGCCTCCTGGTAAGGCGTTCCACATGTACTTATTTCTGGAGATGTGGGAGAACACCCGGTCTTTGATTATCTGAGAGAGAGAGAGCGATGACAAGGTGAGAACGTTTGAGGGGAGAACGCCCTGATGTACCTACTAGTTCAAACCTGAATTATCTATGTCCATATGGGCTGGCCAACTTTGTGTGTGTAACACTGAAGTAATCACCTCAAGAATACAAACACAGCAATCTTAAGTACATGCACTTCCTCACTTTGACCAGCTGGTGCCAGTATAAGAACAAACATCCAATCCAAAACAATCCCATACAAATGAACCGGAGGTGAATCCATTCTCTCTTAGTTCCTGGGCCGTGTTCATTAGAGCAACAACAAAAAAATGTCTCGGAAAACAAAAACAAGCATTGGACAATGGCCAGGTACTGTTTCAGTCCGTTTTCTCCCGTTTGGTGCTTAATGAACAGGACTCATCACCTACCTCCAGTGTGGTGAGGACTATCTTGTCCACGGAGGAGAAGTAGGCCTCCCACAGCATCTGGGTCCGCTGCCTCAGAGCTAGGACCCGCTCATTTCCCACCGCACGCACTGTAGACGGGACCTGGGAGAGAGGAAGACGAGGGAGAGAGGGTGCAAACTTAACAAGGGTGGAAGTTGAGTGAGGAGAGGAGGGAGGGTGCAAGTTGAGAAAGAGGAGGGTTGAGAGAGCAAAGGTGAGCGAGATATAAAAGAGAGAGCATAGCAGGCAAGGTCGATGTAGTATCGTGTTGAATACAATCAGAATTTTCAGGATGAAATGTACTTAATAGAACGACACTGCTCTCTACACTGCCTGGTAAAAGAATAACGGTTTCTTGCAGTATAATGTTCAATTTTTACCTGCGGCTGTAAACCTTTGGAACCACTTAAACAGCCCCTAGCAGTTTATACTCGACTCAACCCACTGGCAGTCAATAACCCTTACTATGGAGGAAGACAGGGAAAGTGGTCAGACACTAGCTACATTATTTCAACCCATCCAGAGTCAAATCCCCGATCAATGGTATTGTTCTGCAAGAGGGAGAGCTTGGGTTCAGGAAAGGTGCCCAGTAGCTATCCTAGCTCACCTACATCTGTTTATAGCACATGGTTTACCTGAAATCAACATTTCAGGCAAGTTCCATGTTACATGACGACACTACGCTCTAGTTGAGGAAAGTAAAAGGGGTTGCGCCATTGACCCAAAATGAAAATAGCCCAAATTCACCCCGTTCATTCTCCTAAACTATATACTATGAATGTGTCGGCTTGCTGAAGAAATAGGAAATATACCCAGTAGACTCACCTAACCTGTAAGCCTACACCATTACTTTGGATAAAAACATCTGCTAAATGGCCATGTGATTTGATTAGAATTAAATCAAGTTAGCCTAGCAGGGAAGTCTGCATCTTCTACAGTGATGTTAAAAGGCCAGTCAGGTAGTCTGTTGACTCCACCTAGAACCTAGTCTATCATATACCAGCTCTTCTAATGATAGGAGGGAGGCCCTTTGCTTCCTCAGGCCCCTATCTCCTCACTCTTTCTCTCTCCTCCAACTCTCATCTCTAGATCTGAAAGAGAGATTCACCTCTCAATAATCTCCTGACTCTCTGATGTGCTTGGACCCATTCAACCTTCTGTCACCAGCTTTATTCCCTCAAAACTCAATTGATTTTAACATGTCCTTTCCAAAACGGGGGGGGGCGTTTATTGGCTAGCTGAATGTCAGGTTATTTCCTGTATCAACTGGGATCAAACAGAATTGATTCCAGACCTGTTGTGAACGTGCGAGGCGCGCGCGTTACCTGCAGTAGCAATCGCTCATCTCCTTCTATGACAGCCTGGTTCCACTGGATGACATCAGAGAAGGGCAGTTCCCAACCATTACTGAGCAACACTGGAATACACGCCGCCTAGAGACAGCGAGAGAGAATAGACTGAATACTCTATTCTCAGCAGATGTACACGTAAGAGAATCTATCACCTGGGAAATGGGTGGGTCAGTGTGACAAGAACATAAACGGACAAGGTCAGTGGTAATGCTACCGTTGTTCATCTGCTCCGCTTGTGGAAGACAGGCCATTTTTCAATATAAATATGTTGTCTAGATTTCCAGTCTTCGTCTCTGACACATGCCACCATAGTAGCAGCTGGTACTTCAATAAGGCAGTCTGAGCAGAAAATGAAATCGATGACGTGTGTTTGTGTGTGACACTCTCTTGGGGAGGTTGCATGAGTCACAGCTACTATCTTGCCAGTCCCAGGAGCTCCTTGAGGCCCTAGAGAAAAAGAGATCACATTTCTGCTACATCTCTCTCACACACACACAGATTTAACAGACCCCTAGTCTGCTAATTAAGTACACGACACAGAGAGGATGGCGAGAGAGAGAGAGAGGAGGGGTATAATACATAATCTTTTTTTAAAGCTGAGTTTGATGTTGCCGTATCCCCTTGTTTACTGACAGCCAGGTTTTTGATGTTGTTATACTTTTCTTTTTTCAGCTCCCTCTTTCAATCTCTCCCTCACTCTCTCTCCAAGCCGCGGTCCTGGGTGTTGATGGTTTTATTTACTTTTCTAATTAAATCACAAGAGAGCAGCCAGAACCAGCTACCGACTGAGATCTGACGACTCCGACTGAGATTCCCCCTCTGGCGGTTTGAAGCTCCGCTAGTTGCCTCACCAGAGACCAGCCCTCACCAAGGCAGCCATGCAGATGACTCTAAGATACGCTAGGCTATGCTCCAGGTAACAGGGTCAAGCCAGATGTTGAGGGCTCCAGAGCTGACGTGAAGCCTGGGGCTCGCCTGAGCCACTTCCCCAGAGATATGGTGCTGTGAAGTGGACTGACTAAGAAGTATTCCACTGTCTGGATCCCAGTGCAGCTCAGCATGTGGGCATATGTGTGGTGTTGTTTCTTGGTTGTTTACATTGGTAGATGAAGAGAGGAGCATCAGGGTTATGTGCGTGTGTGTCTGTGTGTGTGTGTGTGTGTGTGTGCGCGCCAAGAGTTGGAACGCAGGCAGTAAGTTTCCTACCACACTGGTAATTGCACGTTCTTTTGTGGGCTGGCACGAAAAGTAAAAGGAGATCTGACAAATCTCAGACAGGCCTGAATGGAAAAGCAAAGGAGACAGAGGAATAGAGGGAAGAGAGATGGAGGGAGAGAGCGGAGGAGTGAGTGCGGAGGAGGAATGAGTTAGCTGTGTGAGAGTGAGCTTCCCTGCCAAGCCCAGCGTTCAGTGGATTTGCCCATTCAGCTCAGATCAGCAGTGTGGCAGGCTGGCACCCCTATGGAAGCTTCCGGACCATTGAGAGAGAAGGAAAGAGGGAGAGAGGGCCAGGGAACAAAAGAGTCTGGGAGGTTCATTGGTAGGTAAGACCATGAACACAGCTCCATCACCAAAACATCAGCATGGGTGGTAAATCCACACAGTTTGTACCATATCATTATTTCTTTAACTACATGGTTTATTGAAGCTTAGTTTGATGAAAGGTAAACCCTTTCAATGTTATATTTACCAAATACCCCCCTTTTTTTTGTTGCAAATCAGTCAACACCACCATCATGGTTAATGCCTTAAAACCTTAAATTGTACACGTTAGTAGAGCAAATAAGGATTTTCATACGACAGTGTGGCTATGATACTAATAGTGTAACTGCTAACGCAATACACGTCAACGCATAATCTTGACAGTTCAGAGGTGTATTCGTACTCGTAGCCTGGTCCCAGGACTTGGTCATAGGAGTTGGCAAGACGGCACAAACAAATCACATATCTGCGATCATGCTAGTGTATTTTGAGCAGTATTTAGCATTCTTCTAGGACCATGCTAGGGTGTTGTGATCCGTATTTAGCATCCTACCTGTAGAGACTCTAGGAAGCGAAAGGAGCCCAGGCGACGACCCCGAGGAACCAGGCAAAAGGTGGAGTTGTGGAGCAGCTCCTGGTAATCAAACCTGAGGCGAGAAAGAAAGAGAGTGGGATGGAGAGTTAGTGTTGGAGGACAAAAATTCTGCTTTTACAGAGGGAGCAGCATTCTCTTTTACAAGGGCTCTATTTCTACCATGACGATAAGAGGTTCTAGTGTCAAAATACTATTATGGTATGGTCAAGAGAGACCTATTGACATTAGTCTTCTGTAAAAAGACCTACTCAACACTGTCTGGGCACAATTCTGGCTGGGGAATAACATGCGCACAAGCATACACTCCCACACTCAATATGCTGTCTCGACCTCGGTTATGAAAAGCCAACTGACATTTACTCCTGAGGTACTGACCTGTTGCGCCCTCTACAACCACTGTGATTATTATTTGACCCTGCTGGTCATCTACCGTACGAACATTTGAACATCTTAAAGAACAATCTGTACTCGTATAAATCAGCAGGTAGCCTAGTGGTTAGAGCGTTGGGCCAGTAACCGAAAGGTTGCCGGATCGAATCCCCGAGCTGACAAGGTAAAAATCTGTCGTTCTACCCCTGAACAAGGCAGTCAACCCACTGTTCCCCGGGTGCTGATTATGGCAGCCCCCCGCACCTCTCTGATTCAGAGGGGTAGGGTTAAATGCAGAAGACACATTTCAGTTGAATGCATTCAGTTGTACAACTGACTAGGTATCCCCCTTCCCTTACCCTAATCTCTACCAGGCACAGCCAGAAGAGGACTGGCCACCCCTCAGAGCCTCTCTAGGTTTCTTCCTACCTTTCTAGGGAGTTTTTTCCTAGCCACCATGCTTCTATATCTGCATTGCTTGCTGTCTGGGGTTTTAGGCTGGGTTTCTGTATAAGCACTTTGTGACATCAGCTGATGTAAGAAGGGCTTTCTAAATACATTTGATTGATTGAATATGGTTGGAATAACTGGACCTGTTACATGATACAATTCTGTATTGTGTTTGTGTTAGAGAGCGCAACTGAAAGATATAGCTATACCATTCTATTGCCGAACTGTGTTGTGGGAAGTAAGAAAACGTCTCTATTGGTTAGACCCACACAGGGTCAGCTTCTATAGTTTGTATTTTAAAAAGGACAGTCAGTCACACTGAAAGACATTCTATCAAATCTAACTGTAACTGCAACATAACGGCACCCATATTCTGTGCACATTCCTCTCAGGACTTGACTCAAGGCTGTTGGTGGAAACCCACACTAGAAACCATGATATGAAGTGGCAATATTGGTAACTAAGATGACCTGGTACATGAACTATTTAATTTCAAAGTAAAAGTAAGGGTAGGTGGTTTACGTTAAGGTTAGGGGTTTGTGATTTATAATTGCGTTGGTGGTCAAAAAGTGAAATACTTTGTTCTCTCTGGTGTAGGCAGATGGGGATGATAGCGTTGGAATGGAACGTATGGCTTTTAATCAAATCCAATCCAACTTTATTTGACGTGCTTTACAAATGAGTTGCTCCATTCCAGCAACATACACTACATGGCCAAAAGTATGTGCTTGTCGAACATCTCCTTCCAAACTCACGGGCATTAATATGGAGTTGGTCCCCCCCCCCCCCCTTTGCTACTATAACAGCTTTCCACTAGATGTTGGAACATTGCTGCAGGGATTTTCTTCCATTCAACCACAAGAGCATTAGTAATTCATCCCAAATGTGTTCAATGGGTTTGAGGTCAGGGCTCTGTGCAGGCCAGTCAAGTTCTTCCACACCGAATGACACACATTTTTGTATGGACCTCGCATTGTGCACTGTCAGGAAAGAGCCTTCCACAAACTGTTGCCACAAAGTTGGAAGCACAGAATCGTCTAGAATCACTGGAACTAAGGGGCCTAGCCCGAACCATGAAAAACAGCCCCAGACCATTATTCCTCCTCCACCAAACTACAGTTGGCACTATGCATTGGGGCAGGTAGCTTTCTCCTGGCATCCGCCAAAGCCAGATTCGTCCGTCGGACTGCCAGATGGTGAAGCGTGATTCAGAGAACGCGTTTCTACTGCTCCAGAGTCCAATGGCAGCAAGCTTTACACCACTCCAGCCGACGCTTGGCATTGCGCATGGTGATTTTAGGCTTGTGTGCGGCTGCTTGGCCATGGAAACCCATTTCATGAAGCTCCCGAAGAACAGTTATTGTGCTGACGTTGCTTCCAGAGGCAGTTTGAAACTCGGTAGGGAGTGTTGATCATAAATCAGTTAAGGGTGTAAATGAACTGTTCAGGTTATGATGGGTTGACAGAGTGATCTGAAATCAGTGCATAGTAAGCATTAGAAATGCCCCCAGAGCGACCAAAAGAACCCAATGTTCCAACTGTGGCAAGCTGCCAATGTTTGGTGTGCATTCTGGTGCAAAATGGGTACCATGCATCACCCAGGTGGGTCCTTCACAGTTCTGAGCTAGGTAGTTCAGGTGACCTCCCCACAACCCCAACCCTCTAAATGTAAAACACGTTGAAACCCAGCAAAAAATATCTCATAAATGTAAGCCATTATCAAGCCAGTGGAACCGTTTTAACGGCCCAACACGTTGCTCACTGCTCTAAGTAAATAAACACGTTTCTTATGAAAGAGTTTCTATATCCTCGTCTCTCCTGCTCTGCTGGCAATAGTCTTGTTTACACGCTCAAGGGGCGTCAGCATAAAATATGGCCACCCCTAATCTAACCTGTCTCTGTCTCGACTGTACCAACCATTGTTTATTTACCACTCTGTGAGTGATGAGATACAGGTGCTGATGTTAGCATTGATTGGGATCTTGGTGTGAGTTTCTTGGTGAGCTGTTTAATGAGTGTCACTATCAGGGTTGTGGTGTATACATACATACAAATCCGCGCACACACACACACGGAAATGTGCACACACAAACTAACACTTGCAGCACTACACACATTCACATAATGTATGCAAACATCCACCAGCTAGCTATTCAATAGAGACCCACACACAAGCACACACACACACAGGCTCACACACATACAGTATGGAAGCACGCATACAAGATTTCACCCTCGCACAAACACAATCACATAATGTACACAAACGGGTGCATTGTTTTCCGTTTGCCACCTGTTGACGGAGCTTAGCCAGTTCTGCTGAAACTGCAGTGTGGTTGTGTGTGTGTGTGTGTGTTTCTGTCTGTGTGTTTATGTACAGTACATGCTTATATCTTCTCAAATCTGAGGCTTTGTCCGATAGTTAGTGGATACGAGCTAATGTGCGTTATTTCTCATGCAAGTGTGTATAACGTCTGTTTGGATGTTCTTGTATAGCCACTTACCCATTAGAGACAGAGAGCGAGAGCTCTCCCCAGCATGTGGTGGGAGTGGAGTGAGCCTGTCGCTGGCGACCTACTTCCTCCCACTCTGGGTCATGCTGATTTGTTTGCTGCTGTTTTTTAATGAGGGAATTTACTTAAAGCAAGGGAACAAATAAATCATTTAACAGCAGTTTGTTTCCAAGAACAAATGAACAGGCTCTCTCTCTCGGTCATTCTCTCTCTGTCATTCTTTCTTTCTGTCGTACTCTCTTTTCCTTTCCTATTGAATGAGTGAGTAAGTGTGTGTGTTGGTTCTTCTATCCTTGTGGGGACCTAAAATCCCTTGAAGTCCCCACAAGGATAGTAAAACAAGGACAATTCTCCCTCGTGGGGACATTTCCCACATCCCCATGAGGACAAATGCTATTTTAAGCTCAGGTGTTAGGTTTATGGTAACAATTAGGGTAAGTGATTAGGTTTAGGGTTTTGGTTATGGGTTAAGGTTAGGTTTAGGGGTTAGGGAAAATAGGATTTTGAATGGAAATAAATTTTAGGTCCTCATGAGGACAGAAGAACAAAACGTGTGTGTGTGGGGAGCAGGGCCAGTATTAACAGACTGTTCTCTGTCTGCTAACGGGACATGGAGCATGTCTCCTCTCTGTACTCCGTCGTCATGACCCATTGAGTGTGTGTGCACGTCTGTGCGTGCGTACATGTTTGCTTGCTGGGGTATGTTAAGTGTGTGTGTGAGCGTTTTTCAAATGCCTGGGTGTGGGATATACAGTAAGTTACTGTGATCTGATATCTAATGTTCTTTGTGTGTGAATTGCATGATTGCATTTGTCTACCAGTATGTGTGTACTTGGAATGGATGCACTTGAATGTATGAGCGTCCACCCACTTTGTGAAATAGTCTTGAACCACCAATATGTAGTGATTGTCACACCATAGTGTGACATCCTCTCATTCCGTACCAGTAGTATCTTGTCTGCAGCCGGGCAAGTGTGCGTTCCATGCCAAAGTGACCGTCTACAGGGCTGTCGTGCATCCGCTTCACGATGTCCGTCCGGAACACACGAGGTAGGAGTATCTGTGGGTAAAACACTGCGCCTTCGGTACAGTAGAAGCGCCGTAAGAGAATGCCGTCCTTGACATACAGTCTCTTCCACTGGCTCCAATATGCCTTAGTCGCTGGCCCGAAAGGCAACACCCCCCACGATGGGCGTTCCTGTACTTCCTCGAGCCATCTCTTGACGGGACCCATGTCTGAGTCAGCCATCTGAGCTTGACGTAATGTCTCAGTAGTCCATCCATGGAAGAGAACAGTGTCATTTGCATCGGTGAGACAAATCTTTTCCACGTCCGAAGAGACTTGTCATGCTGTACAAGACTAGTGCAAACAAGATCAGTGGGTCCAGTAGAGAAGATGTCCCCTTAGGCACTAAGAAGTTGAGCCAGCCTACCTTGTTTGTCTGCACTTAGTGCAGCAGAGCTCTCCGTATACACCCACTGTAAGTGAGAAGAAACTGCTGGGGAGACGAGACTAGTTCAGTGGGCTGAACAACATCTGCTGCCCGAAGGAATCCGGCCATAGCGTCCTTCTTTACTTTCACTGACTCTCTTCCTGGGTTGTAGAGCCTGATGGGGATTTGGTTATTGGTCTATGCTTCTCAATGAATCCTTTAGTTGGGCTCAGCACCATGTCGCCTCTGACAGGTTCACGGAAGTGTGCGTTCCTCGGCACGATGTACTCACACCCTGATTCGAAAACGGCTGTGCGTGCTATTCTTACGACATTCACCTTCAGTCTGAAGTAGGGCACCTGTTCACCAAACAGCACAATCCTCTGGCTGCCGAAATCAAGGCTTCCCCGTGACTGCTCCAGGAATGGATGACTGAGGATGGCTTCAGTTAATACTCACTGTGCGGGTACCAACCTGAATGGGCAGGTGAACTTCTCAAAAAGACAGATTTCCTGTGTGTAGCCGCCATTTCACAACTTTAGTTAGAACGTCCGCCACTACTAGAACAATGATGATTAACTTCGTTAGCTGTTTTTTTTTTCTCTCTCTCTTTGATATTCCGGTATAATGTGAATAACTCAGCGATGCTGGCAGGATAAATCCTGGATGAGCCCCCAGGGTTACCTTTCCTGCCTCGCCTCCAGACCGTAGTCAGGACGGCTCAGGGGAGCCTTCACTTGCTAGCTCCAGGGCCAGAGCAATTTACGGATGCTCTGGGGTAATTCCCACATTTGGGGATCTTATCCGCTGCCCTGACCTCAAACCCGAGTTAGTCTGGAACTCCACTGACGTGGTTGACATTTACTAAACCTGTACACCATGTGAGGTAGTCTGAATGACAAAATAAACCAGTGGTCTAGCGGAGCAAAAAGAGCGTGGCTCACAGTTCTCTGCCACCACAACAATTGCATCAAAAACAAAAGTTAACGTACTACGTTACCCATAATGCACTAGTGTTTTAAAGCTTGTCTACAACAACTCCATCCATATGAAACAGCCTACCTGTTCGGTGATTATTGTAGCCTAGACCTTCTCATTTAGACAACTTTATTCTGTTATTTTGAATTCCATTTTGCATTAATTAGAAATCATTGCTACACATGGAGCCTCGGAGTGTAGCGCTGCGAAACGTATGTAGGCTACCGGTGCTTTTTTTTTTTTTATGGGGTGCGCTCATAAAAACTGTCCGATTTATTTATTAAAATAGGCACTTCTCCCTCAAAACATTTTACTCTCCCAAGTAATGGAATACTAACAGCCGTTCGGATATTAGAATATTTGGATAACTGTGCCCATCCCTATTACATGTTGGGCACCTTACTAATCTCAGAAAACAGGTCCATGTGGATTGCTGATCAAATGAGATCTTATTTGTCACATGCACCTAATACAACGGGTTGTAGACTTTACCATGAAATGCTTGCTTACAAGCCCTTCCCAACATGTAGCAGAAGTACCAGTACCAGATCAATGTGCTGGGGTACGAGGTATTTTAGGTAGATGGCTACATGAAGGCAGGGTAAAGTGACTAGGCATCAGGATAGATAATAGTAAAATAAAGTACACACCCTGATCTGTTTCACCTGTCTTTGTGATTGTCTCCACCCCCCTCCAGGTGTCGCCCATCTTCCCCATTATCCCCTGTGTATTTATACCTGTGTTCTCTGTTTGTCTGTTGCCAGTTCGTCAAGTCAACCAACGTTTTTTTGTATTCAGCTCCTGCTTTTCCCCAGTCCTCTTTTCTCGTCCTCCTGGTTTTGACCCTTGCCTGTCCTGACCCTGAGCTCGCCCGCCTGACCACTCTGCCTGACCCTGAGCCTGCCAGCCGTCCTGTACCTTTGCCCCTGTTGCTGTAATAAACATTCTTACTTCAACACAGGCTGCATCTGGGTCTTACCTTTATCCTGATTTTGTGTTGTGTCGGTGTGTGTTTGTGTTGTCAGTTAGCATGTGTGTGTGCGTATGTAGTGAATGTGTGTGGGTTTTGTGTGAGAGAGTCAGTGTATTGTGTGAGTGAGTGTATATAGTGTCTGTAAATATAGTATTGTGAGTGTGCATAGAGTCAGTGCAGATAGTCCAGGGAAACCATGATGTCAGTGGAGGCTTCTGAGGGGAGGACAGCTCATAATAATGGCTGGAACGGCGCAAATGGAATGGCATCAAACACCTGGAAACCATGTGTTTGGTATATGTGATAACATTCCATTCATTCCGCTCCAGCCATTACCACGAGCCTGTTCTACCCAATGAAGGGGCCACCAACGTCCTGTGCATGATGTGTGTAATACAGAAAGTAAGCCTATGTACAGACTGTGACATTGTGCACTGCAGTGTGCCGTAATAAAGTGTACTGATGTGAGGTGTGTATTCTGCTTGCACTCTGTATGTGTGTGCGTGCATGTGTGGTCTGCAGACGCCTCACAGATGCTATTCCGATCCCCTGTGTCCACGGGGGGGCTGAGGTCATTAAATATTAAACATAAAATATAGCAGGAAATCCATGTGAGAGAAAAACAGGATCTAATCGAGCAGTCGAGGCAACAGACACACTGTTCCCGCCTGCATGCACGCCCACACAAATGTGCCCACACACCTCATTTTCGATGTCGCTGTCCTCTGTCGGTATCTTTTGCTCTCTCATAAACACACACACACTATCATCCACACAAAATCTAAAAATGGTTTCTATCCATCTATATTTTCTCTGGTAAACAGACAGACACACACAAGACAGACCACAAACGCACAACACAAACATGGTACACAGATGGTACCCGTGCACACAGCACGGCAGCTTCTGTCAGCATGCTGAGGCCCAGGGCTCACCGTTGTACGGCTATCATCAAAATGATGTTTAAAAACTCTGCAGCACAGTGAACCACTCACTATGTGTGGGTCGTGTACGAATTAATGTCTGTTTGTTAAGTGTGTTCTCGAGCATCTCTCTTCTCCCTCATCTTCCCTCTCTCATCTTCCCTCTCTCTTCTCCCTCATTTCCCCTCATCTTCCCTCTCTCATCTTCCCTCTCTCTTCTCCCTCATCTTCCCTCTCTCTTCTCCCTCATCTTCCCTCTCTCTTCTCCCTCATCTTCCCTCTCTCTTCTCCCTCATC
>QNTS01001264.1:30930-53783 GCA_003317085.1 Hucho hucho | reverse complement strand
CTCCCTTATCTTCCCTCTCTCTTCTCCCTAACTTCCCTCTCTCTTCTCCTCCATCTTCCCTCTCTCTTCTCCCTCATCTTCCCTTTCTCTTCTCCCTCATCTTCCCTTTCTCTTCTCCCTCACCTTCCCTTTCTCTTCTCCCTCATCTTCCCTAATCTTCCCTCTCTTCTCCTTCAAATTCCCTCTCTCTTCTCCTTCATCTTCTCTCTCTCTTCTCCTTCATCTTCTCTCTTATCTTTCCTCATCGTCCCTCTCTCTTATTTACCCTCTCTGATATCTTTCCTCTCTCTTTTCCTCCATCTTCCCCCTCTCTTCTCCTCCATCTTATCTTCCCTCACTCTTCTCCTCCATCATCCCTCTCTCTTATCCTATACATTTCCTTCCTTCCTCCCTCCCCTATCCCTCCATCCTACTCCCTCCCTCTCTTCCCTTCTCTCTGGTCATGGTCCCCATATGAAACATTGATAAGGTAACGAAGCAGAATAAAGGGGAGAGTATTGAGCCGATACAGATGGACACACATGTAGGGGGCCCGAACAGTTGATTGACAGTGGCTGCTGGTCAGTTAATACCACACCACATTTCTTACCAGCAACGTACAAAGGTCAGATGTCAATGACGTGTGTGTCTGACAGGCAGTATGGATTAGCTAAATAATCAATACTGTGCATGCTCTGTTTACCTCAGCGAACACAAAACAAACTGAAGGGCTAACCCTGAGACACATACCATGAAAGCATGCACGCACACACACACACACACACACACACACACACACACACACACACACACACACACACACACACACAGTACTTCTACACCCATCATACAGTACTTCTACACCAATCATACAGTTCATATGGACTTTAACGTTAATCCGAACACATACAACAGCCATAACACTGTCGCTGCCACACTGCAACAATGGCAGTACGTATTAGTAATGATACAGTCTGAGAAGTACTACTCATACTACAACCATGCACTGTCTGTTCAGCCTACATATGTCACTACAGTCCACAGTGCTGCCTCCATCCATATTCCATACTGCAGTAGACTGGACATTTCTGCTCCCAGAAAGAGAGAGAGGGAGGGGGGAGGGCAGAAAGAGAGAGCACAGGATGTGGCCAGCTGTTATTGCCTTTAGGACAGCCCCAGCACCACACACAGAGGAAAGAGAGACAAATAGGGAATGAGTGATAAAGAGAGGGAGAGAAATAGGGGATAGAAAGTAAGAAAGACAGAAACAGAATTTGCGGGAGAGACAATGAATAGAAAACTAGAAAGAGAGAGAGAGAGGAATATGATGTGCGTGAGAAGGAGACATTTTGTAGCAATTTATATCTGATGGCTATGGGTCAAGATCAGGGTTACACCCTACACAGAACATGCCTAAGATAATACAGTTGGAGAGACCGAGAGAGCGAGACCGAGGCAGAGAGACACGGAGAGAGAGCGAGGCAGAGAGAGATGGAGAGAGAGCGAGCGAGACCGAGGCAGAGCGAGACCGAGGCAGAGCGAGACCGAGGCAGAGCGAGACCGAGAGAGAGAGAGACCGAGGCAGAGAGAGACGGAGAGAGAGAGAGAGTGAGACAGAGGCAGAGAGAGATGGAGAGAGGGAGGCAGTGGAAGGTTTTATAGGCAGTTAAGGTTTCAAAGTGCAGAGAAATAAGCTCTCCAAGTATCCTCTTACACGAGAGAGAGAATCTCCGTTTCCACTGCAAACGGAAAATGCCAATAGGTTGCTGTGTATTATTACTCAGACTTTCACAGTGACAGGTGCATGTTTATGCTCAGTGTGTTTGTTTATATGTGTGCATGTGTTAGTGCATCATCTCCTGCTGTGTGTAAGTCGTTGTGTGTGGTCACATGTCACGGTGTGTGCAGATGTTTAATCCAATCTTGTATACAGTATGTCTGTATCTTCTATGGATGACCCCCCGCACATCCCCCGTACGACAGTTGCAGCAGCCGGACAGATAAGCCTGTCTCTCCTGTTTTCCCTCCCTCCATCCCTCCCTCCCTCTGTTCCTCCCTCCTATTTATCTCTCTGTCTGGCTTCTGTCCAAGTCTTCCCTTGACACACATGTTGTCGCTATGATTGATATATTACTCAATGCATCTTCAGACTAAGACGAGGCTAACAACAACAGCAAGCCACAATATCAAAGCTTAGACAGTATCTTATTTATTTCTTTTTATTAATTTGATTCCCTTATCTAAAGGGGAAATTATCATAATTATTTATTTACACTGAAGCAAAATATAAATGCAACATGCAACAATTTCACAGATTTTACTGAGTTACAGTTCATATAAGTAAATCAGTCAATTGAAATACATTCATTAGGTCCTGATCTATGGATTTCACATGACTGGGAATACAGATATGCATCTGTTGGTCACAGATACCTTAAAAAGCGCAACACATCTCCTTCACATAGAGTTGATCAGTGGCCTGTGGAATGTTGTCCCACTCCTCTTTAATGGCTGTGTGAAGTTGCTGGATATTGGCGGGAACTGGAACACGCTGTTGTACATGTTGATCCAGAGAATCCCAAACATGCTCAATGGGTGACATGTCTGGTGAGTATGCAGGCCATGGAAGAACTGGGACATTTTCAGATTCCAGGAATTGTGTACAGATCCTTGCGGCATGGGGCCGTGCATTACCACGCTGAAACATGAGGTGATGGCGACGGATGAATGCCATGACAATGGGCTTTAGGATCTCGTCACGGTAACTCTGTGTATTCAAATTGCCATCGATAAATGCAATCGTTGTCCGTAGCTTATGCTTGCCCATACCAAAACCACACCGCCACCATGGGGCAATCTGTTGACAACGTTGACATCAGCAAACCGCTTGCCCACACGACGCAATACACACGGTCTGTCATCTGCCTGGTACAGGGGTTCATCTGTGAAGAGCACACTTCTCCAGCGTGCCAGTGGCCATCGAAGCTGAACATTTGCCCACTGAAGTCGCTTACGATGCCGAGCTCTAGTCAGGCGAAGACCCTGGAGAAGACAACGAGCACGCAGATGAGCTTCCCTGATATGGTTTCTGTCAGTTCAGAAATTCTTTGGTTGTGCAAACCCACAGTTTCATCAGCTGTCCTGGTGGCGGGTCTCAGACGATCCAGCAGTTGAAGAAGCTGGATGTGGAGGTCCTGGGCTGGTGTGGTTACACGTGGTCTGCGGTTGTGAGGGCGATGGACGTACTGCTAAATTCTCTAAAACGACGTTGGAGGCGGCTTATGGTAGAGAAATGAACATTCAATTCTTTGGCAACGGGTCTGGTGGACATTCCTGTAGTCAGCATGCCAATTGCACAATCTTGAGACATCTGTGGCATTGTGTTGTGTGACAAAACTGCACATTTTAGAGTGGCCTTTTATTGTCCCCAGCACAAGGAGCACCTGTGTAATGATCATGCTGTTTAATCAGCTTCTTGATATGCCACACCTGTCAAGTGGATGGATTATCTTGGCAAAGGAGATGCTCACTAACAGGGATGTAAACACTTTTGTGCACAACATTTGAAAGAAACAATATTTTTGTGCGTAAGGAAAATGTACAGGATATTTTATTACAGCTAATGAAACATAGGACCAACACTTTCCACGTTGCGTTTAAAATTTTGTTCAGTGTATTTATTGAACACAGATAATGATCAACGTCTAAGAAGAAATGGAGATATGATAGTGTCAAAGTTAGCTAAACTCCGTGGGTAGTCTCTAGGATATCTGCTATTGATGTTTTAGAAGCTGTGCTATTTCCTGATAGTGCCTGCTATTCCTCTGTGATTCGTTTATCTAAGAACTATGCTAATTGCTCTGTTTCTCTGTGTTGTTTTTGAACATAAAAACGTAGCCAATTTCCACTAAGGATAATAAAGTTAAATTGGATTGGATAGTATCCACACATACATTATACAATATAACATTGTCTATCATCCATATTAGTGGTGGATGTGCAAATTAATGTAAAATGTTTTTTTATTTTTTTTATTTCACCTTTATTTAACCAGGTAGGCCAGTTGAGAACAAGTTCTCATTTACAACTGTGACCTGGCCAAGATAAAGCAAAGCAGTGCGACACATACAACAACAGAGTTACACATGGAATAAACAAACATACAGTCAATAATACAATAGAAAAAGTCCATATACAGTGTGTGCAAATGAGGTAGGATAAGGGAGGTAAGGCAATAAATAGGCCATAGTGGCAAAATAATTACAATATAGCAATTAAACACTGGAGTGATAGATGTGCAGAAGATAAGTGTGCGAGTAGAGATACTGGGGTGCAAAGGAGCAAAAAAAAAAAATATATATATATATATATATATAACAGTATGGGGATGAGGTATTTGGATGGGCTATTTACAGATGGGCTATGTACAGGTGCAGTGATCTGTGAGCTGCTCTGACAGCTGGTGCTTAAAGTTAGTGAGGGAGATATGAGTCTCCAGCTTCAGTGATTTTTGCAGTTCGTTCCAGTCATTGGCAGCAGAGAACTGGAAGGAACACCCGTACACCCGTACACCCGTCCGTACATCAGTGCCTGCTTCTTTTAACACCTGTCTCCATTTCTCTCGGTCTCTCTCTCTCATTCTCCTCCATCTCACTTTCTCTCTCTCCCCATCTCTCTCCATCTCTCAGTCTCAATTCAATTCTGTAGACTTTATTGACATGGTAAGTTAAATGACTTACATTGTCAAAGTACACTTATAACAACAATGGTGGGACCAACAGCAATAAGACATCAATACTAGTAGTAGTAGTGGAAATGGTATTACCATTAACAGCAACTACAACAACAATATTAATGAGAATCATAATACATTAAAGAAATAGTAGTAGACCAGTCTCAACCTGACTGAGAAGCCACATGGCATGGTATGAAAGCCAGAACAAAACAAAATGGCAAATATTATTGCCATTACATTGCACTTTTTTACTGGCTGTCCCTCAGGTTATGGCGGGAGGGCACATTTTGGCTTTTCACCTAATAATTACTAAATGTTTTCTTCATCATTTATAGTTGCAAATTCTTTGTACTGAATAATAATTTTGGGAAAGAAAGATTCTCTTAAGTCTAAGTATTTGCCACCGAGTAATAGGAAATGCAGTTCTGTCTCTCTCGGCAGCCGGGTTTGCCTGTGATGACCGTTCTCTATGGCCAGATTGTGCTCACTGAGTCTGTACCTAGTCAGTGTTTTACTCAGTTGTCTATCTGCCACAGTGGTCAGGTAGTCTGTCTGTTTAGACCCAAATAGCATTGAAGTTTACTTAGATTTTTTGTGGTGATTTATTTTTGCTCTGTGATAATTTGGTTGGACCAGATTTTCTGAGTGCTGTCCTGAGGCTCTATGGAGTTGGTTTGGGTTAGTGAACTGAGCCTCAGAACCAGCTGGCTGAAGGAACTCTTCTTTTTTATCTCTTGACATTGCACACTGAGTATACCAAACATTAGGAACACCTTCCTAATATTGAGTTGCATCGCCCCCTTTTTCCCTCAGAACAGCGTCAATATGTCAGGGCATGGACTACAAGGTGTTGAAAGTGTTCCACAGGGATGATGGACCATGATGACTCCAATGCTTTCTACAGTTCTTGACACAAACCACTGCGCCTAGCACCTACTACCCTACGTCGTTCACAGACACTTAAATATTTTGTCTTGTCCATTCACCCTTTGAATGGCACACATGCACAATCCATGTCTCAATTTTCTCAAGGCTTAAAAATCCTTCTTTAACCTGTCTCCTCCCCTTCATATATACTGACTGAAGTGGATTTAACAAGTGACATCAATAAGGGATCATAACTTCACCTGGATTCACCTGGTCAGTCTATATCATGGAAAGAGCAGGTGTTCTTAATGTTTTGTACACTCAGTGTAGGGCTGTGTGATGACATTTTCCGGGGTCGCTTGTTTTTAGATGGTTGTAAAATTTCAAGTCAATTCGAATGAGGAGAGGATATTGGCCCAATTCTGCTCTACATTAGTTATTTTGAGGTTTTCTCTGCACTTGCAATACAGTCTTGCAAAACTCTGCATGCAGTATTTCTATTGGATGTTTGTCCCATTTGGTAAATTCATTATTAGAGAGTGGACCACATACTTCGTTGCCATATAGAGCAATTGGTTCTATAACTGATTGGAATATTTTGAACCAGATTCTAATTGGAATTTCAATTCTAATGTTCCTTTTAATGGCATAGAATGCTCTCCTTGCTTTGTCTCTCCGCTCGTTCACAGCCATGCGTTGCTGATATTTAGTCCTAGATACGTGTAGTGTCTGGTGTGTTCTAATAGAACTGTGTCCAAATATAATTTATATTTGTGCTCCTGACTTCCGGACCTCTTTTGGAATATCATCATATTTGTTTTTCTTAGATTAATGGTCAGAGCCCAGGTCTGACAGAACCTGTGATTAACGGTCAGAGCCCAGGTCTGACAGAACCTGTGATTAACGGTCAGAGCCCAGGTCTGACAGAACCTGTGATTAACGGTCAGAGCCCAGGTCTGACAGAACGTGTGCAGATGATCTAGGTGCTGCTGTAACCCCTACTTAGTGGGAGACAGCAACACCACATCTGTGTACAGCAGACACTTGATTTCAGTGTTGCGTCGGGTGAGACCAGGTGCTGCAGATTCTTCTACTGTTTTGGCCAATTCATTAATGTAGATGTTAAACAGTGTTGGAATAATTGAGCAGCCCTGTTTCACTCCACGTCCCTGAGAGAAGAAGTCTGTTTGCTTGTTGCCAATTTTAAATCGCACATTTGTTTTTAGTGTACATTGATTTAATGACGTCATGTGTTTTCTCTCCAATTCCCCTTTCTATTAGTTTATAAAAAATACCTTAATGCCAAATTGAATCAAATGCTTTCTTGAAGTCTACAAAACACGAGTAGATTTTGCCTTTGTTTTGGTCTACTTGTCTGTCAGTTAGAGTGTGGAGGGTGTACTGTACATGTGGTCTCTTGTGGTAAGTCGGTTCAAATGCAATCTGGCTTCTACACAGGGCGTGGTGTTCATCAAGGAAATTAAGTAGTCTGTTATTTATGATACTGCAGAGAATTTTCCCAAAGTTGCTGTTAACGCAAATTCCTCTGTAATTATTAGGGTCAAATGTGTCTCCTTTTTTATAGATTGGTGAGATCAATCTTTGGTTCCAAATATCAGGGAAAATACCTGCAGTGAGGATAATGTTTATAACATTTAAAATACCATCAGCACCACAGGCCTTTTTGGGTTGTAGAGTACATCGTTTTTCCAATAATTATTGTTCTGT
The DNA here is from genome assembly GCA_003317085.1 of Hucho hucho. Taxonomy (NCBI): domain Eukaryota; kingdom Metazoa; phylum Chordata; class Actinopteri; order Salmoniformes; family Salmonidae; genus Hucho; species Hucho hucho. The sequence continues at coordinate 46,474 of QNTS01001264.1, read as the reverse complement.
AATTGGGGTATCCACAGGATTCTGATAGTCTTTGACCGCTGATTCAAGGATTTGTAATTTGTCTTTGTTATATTGCTGTAGAGGTTTGCAAAGTGATTTCTCCACATATCACCACTTTGGATAGAAAATTCTTTATGTGGTTTGTATCATTTAATCCAATTCTCCCAGAAGTGGTTTGATTCTATGGACTCCTCAATTCCATCCAGCTGATTTCTAATGTGCTGTTCCTTTTATGTTCTTCGAGTGTGTTTGTAGTGGTTCAGTGTTTCCCCATAACGAAGGCACATATTTTTGTTATTTGGATCTCTGTGTTTTTAATTAGATATATTTCTGAATTACTTCCTTAGAGTTTTGCAAGCATTATCAAATGTTTCATTATCTATTATATTTTGTTTGCTCTTATGTTTCTTTAGATTAGCCAAAGAGGTTTATGTTCCAAACGGCCAAATGCTAATGTTAAAAAGTTGTCCCTGATCGATTGTATTTTTTGGCTACTAATTGCTTTTTGGTAGATTTCTTTACTGTTTGCACTCCATCTATAAGCCTGTTTAGTAGCATGTAATGTATTGGGCCGTGATGCTTCATGGTTGGGTTCCGCTCTTCTCAGATACACTGTGATTTTCCTGTGGTATGAGAGAGGTGTTAATAGCTGACTGTGAAAGATCTGAAAGAGTCCCCTCTTAGCCTACCACTGACTATGTACAGACCCAGTGTTCGACAGAGTTGCAGGAGCTGTGCTCCATTTTTTTCCCCCACTTTGTCATAATTGTTCCTGGGGACATGTGTGGGGAGGGAAATGTTGTTGCTTCCTGGTAGGTTTTTGTCCCCATGACTGTTAATAGTATCTGCTGTTCTAGCATTCAGGTCTCCACAGACCAGTATGTTGCCGTGGGCCTGAAAGTGACTAATCTCCCCCTCTAGAATGGAGAAACTCTCTTCATTGAAGTAGGGTGACTGAGGGGGGGATGTATGTGGCACAGAGGAATACATTTGTATCTGTTAAAATAGCCTCCTTGTTGATTTTTAAACCAGATAAAGAATTATCCTGTTTTAATCAACTCGATTGAATGAATTAGTTCAGATTTATACCATATTTATGCCAGATTTATACCTGAGTGTCTGCCCTGTGTGATTCCTTTTAATTTGGAGCCAGTTGGAAGCTGGGGATGATTAGGTGGCCATGAGGGCCAGATTGGGAATTTACCCAGGACACCGGGGTTAACACCCCAACTCCTACAATAACTGCCATGGGATCTTTAGTGACCACAGAGAGTCAGAACACCCGTCTAACGTCCCATCCAAAAGACAGCACCCTACACAGGGCAATGTCCCCAATCACTGCCCTGGGGCATTAGGATATTTTATTTTAGACCAGAGGAAAGAGTGCCTCCTACTGGCCCTCCAAAACCACTTCCAGCAGCATCAGGTCTCCCATCCAGGGACCAACCAGGACCAACCCAGCTTAGCTTCAGCGGCAAGCCAGCAGTGGGATGCAGGGTGGTATGCTGCTAGCCCAGATAACATATGTGTCATGCCACTTGGGTGGATGTAGTGTGAGGATGGTGGAGTTCTTGTGCTCATCTAACCATGAACCCCGGGCCTATCATGCGTGAGCAAGTGTTTAATGTCACTCATTTCATTGGTGGGGGCTGGGCCAGTTGCTCTTCTCACAGCCTGTGCATAGTTCTGCCTGGTGGGCTGTGGCTCCTCCAGATGTGGATCTGCTCCTCCAGATGTGGATCACGCTCACCCTGAGCAGGACCACCTCCCCCTCCAGTTTGGTGAACTCATCCATCATGGCAGCCATGGTGGTGAGGAGGGCCTGAGCCTGCTCTGCACTGAGAGGGGGGGGGGGGGCTCTCCTCCTGGGGCGTGTCCTCCACTATGGTGGGAAGAGAGGTGCTGGATGTGATTTTTTGGGTGGCGAGAGTGGGGGTGAGGGTGGTGCTGGTTGAGTCTCTCTTGTGGGAGGGCGTGTCACTGGTGGTGTTCTTCTCTCTCTCTGCTCTCTCCTTAACCCTTTACAGTCTAAGCCCTGTCTAAGCTGGGTGGGGTTCTACTAAGCTATATGGAATTTTTTTAAGAAGGTCATACCAAGGATAATTTTGCTAAAAACAATAAGGGGTTAAATACACTATATATACAAAATATGTGGACACCCATTCAAATTAATGGGTTTGGCTATTTCAGCCAAACCCATTGCTGGCAGTTGCATAAAATTGAGCACACAGCCATGCAGTAGAATGAAGAGCTCCATGACTTTCAATGTGGCACCGTCAAAGGATGCCACCTTTCCAACATGTCAGTTCATCACATTTCTGCCCTGCTAGAGCTGCCACGGTAAACTATAAGTGCTGTTATTGTGAAGTGGAAATGTCTAGGAGCAACAACAGCTCAGCCGCGTGGTAGGCCACACATGCTCACAGAACGGGACCGTCGAGTGCTGAAGCGTGTGGCGCGTAAAAATCATCTGTCCTCAGTTGCAACACTCACTACCGAGTTCCAAACTGCATCTGGAAGCAACGTCAGCACAAGAACTGTTCATCGGGAGATTTATGAAATGGGTTTCTACAGCCGAGCAGCCGCACACAAGCCTAAGATCACCATGATGAATCACGCTTTGGAGGATGCCAGGAGAATGAGTTTGGAGGATGCCAGGAGAATGCTACCTGCCCGTGGAGGAATAATGGTCTGGGGCTGTTTTTCATACAGCATACAATGACATTCTAGTTGATTCTGTGCTTCCAACTTTGTGGCAACAGTTTGGGGAAGGCCCTTTCCTGTTTCAGCATGACAATGCCCCCGTGCACAAAATGAGGTCCATACAGAAATGGTTCGTCCAGATCGGTGTGGAAGAACTTGACTTGCCTGCACAGAGCCCTGACCTCAACCACATCGAACACCTTTAGGATGAATTGGAACGCTGACTGCGAGCCAGGCCTAATCTCCCAACATCAGTGCCCGACCTCACTAACGCTCTTGTGGCTGAATGGAAGCAAGTCCCGGCAGAAATGTTCCAACATCTAGTGGAAAGCCTTGCCAGAAGAGTGGAGGCTGTTATAGCAGCAAAAGGGGGACCAACTCCATATTAATGCCCATGATTTTGAAATGAGATGTTCGACGAACCGGTGTCCACATACTTTTGGTCATGTAGTGTATGTGTAGTTTGGTGTAGTTGCATTAACTCCCCTTGCTTTTTCTGTCTCGCTGGTTAGCTTGCTGGCAAGGTTTTTGTTGTGTAACATTAGCTAGCTACTGAGTCAACATTTCTTCATTTGAGGCGCAAAGTTACTTTTTTTTCCTATTCTGATTGAATAGAGTTGTTGTTCATTATTTATTGTCTTGAATTATTTTTAGATTTGAGTGTTTATCATTTTAAAAACAAAAAAAGTGAGAAACAAATCAGGAGCTCACGTTGAGCATCTCTCTCTCTCCCTCCCTCCCTCAGTCTCTCTTTGTTAATTACAGTGAGATGTGGATAAAGGGACTAAGCTCTATAAATCTGGACTGATACGACCTGACCACCAGTTGATCCCTTAGCACTATTACTCACTCTTTAACCAAGCACAAACATGGACACACACACACCTAGATACACACAGATACACACACCTAGACAAGGACACACACACCTAGACACTCCTCAACCCAGCACACACACGGACACACAAAACGACACACTATTATAAATGTACATTGACACACACACACACACACACACACACACACACACACACACACACACACACACACACACACACACACACACACACACACACACACACACACACACACACACACACACACACTCTCTCTCACTCAGAGCTGAGAGTTTGAGAAACTTCATCATGGGATGTTATGTATAGAAATGAGACCACAACTGTCCATTTGGCTAAAGTGTAGTGAGGTGCAGTAGCACAGTCCTGTCTCTCTAGAAGAGAAAGACACATATTAGGGGGTGTGTACTAAGGTGGGGAGCAGGGAGAGTGAGATACAGAGCCGGCATGAACATGGAGAGGAAGGGAGAGGGAGACCGGGAGAAAGGGAAGAAAGACAGCGTGGGTGAGGGAGCAAGAGATGGGGGGGGTGTATGTATCACAGGTGGCTGGTGTCACCTTACTTGGGGAGGATGGGTTCAAAGTAATGCAGGAATGGAATAAATGGAATGGTATCAAACACATAAAAAACATACACTCCACTCCAGCCATTATTATGAGCCGTCCTGCCCTCACCAGCCTCCTGTGGTCTGTACAAAGGTGGAGAGGGGCAGAGAGATACAGAGAGATACAGAGAGATAGATGTGAAAAGGGAAGCAGGTTGATGTCTATTGGGATGAATCTTGTCCTGGAGGCAGAGCTCCCGATTTCCACTAGATGGGCCAGCGGTCAAAATAGGCTAAACTGTGTATTGTAAAAATGTGGGTTAGGCATAAGGTTAGCAGTGTGGTTATGGTTAGGTTGAAAATCAGATTTTGTGACTTAGTGACTACCCTGCAAAGCTGCCACCAGTACATGAGTCATTCCAATAAATGCCAACCAGCGAAAGGTTGTGCTATTTTGATAATTGTTTTGCATTTTGTGTAACTTATTTTTTTATTTATTGAGTACATCATGTTGCTGCTACCGTCTCTTATGACTGAAAATAACTTCTGGACATCTGAAAAGCGATTACTCACCGCGGACTGGAAGAAACTTTTTCCTTTAACGAGTCCGACGAGAAGGATATCCTGCTTTCACTGGAACAGGCCCAGATCCCGCCTTTTGCGTGAAGAAAATACGCCGGAAAAGAGGTTGCAGATCGGGCACCCTTTTGAGAATCCGGAGGCGAGTAAACTCCCATTGCCTTCCATTCTTCTTGCTAATGTGCAATCATTGGAAAATAAAATTGATGACCTACGATTAAGACTATCCTACCAACCGGACATTAAAAACTGTAACATATTATGTTTCACCGAGACGTGGCTGAACGAAGATACGGACAATATAGAGCTAGCGGGATTTTCCATGCACCAGCAAAACAGAGAAGCTACCTCTGGTAAGACGAGGGGTGGGGGTGTGTGTCTTTTTGTCAATAACAGCTGGTGCGCGATCTCTAATATTAAAGAAGTCTCGAGGTATTGCTCGCCTGAGGTAGAGTACCTTATGATAAGCTGTAGACCACACTATCTACTAAGATAGTTTTCATCTATATTATTCGTAGCTGTCCATTTACCACCACAAAGCGAAGCTGGCACTAAGACCGCTCTCAACCAACTCTATAAGGCCATAAGCAAATAAGAAAATGCTCACCCAGAAGCGGAGCTCCTAGTGGCTGGGGACTTTATTGCAGGCAAACTTAAATCAGTTTTACCCACATTTTTACCAGCATGTCACATGTGGAACCAGGGGGAAAAAATCCTAGACCACCTTTACTCCACACACAGAGATGCATACAAAGCTCTCCCCCGCCCTCCATTTGGCAAATCTGACCATAAGCCTATCCTCCTGATTCCTGCTTACAAGCAAAAACTAAAGCAGGAAGTACCAGTGACTCGCTCAATACAGAAGTGGTCAGATGACGCGGATACTACACTACAGGACTGTTTTGCTAGCACAGACTGGTATATGTTCCGGGATTCATCCAATGGCATTGAGGAATACACCACCTCAGTCATCAGCATCATCAAATGCATCGATGACATCGTCCCCACAGTGACTGTACGTACATATCCCAACCAGAAGCCATGGATTACAGGCAACATCCGCATCGAGTTAAAGGCTAGCGCTGCCGCTTTCAAGGAGCGGAAGACTAATCCAGACACTTATAAGAAATCCCGCAATGCCCTCAGACGAACTATCAAACAAGCAAAGCGTCCATAAAGGATTAAGATTGAATCGTACTACACCGGCTCTGATGCTCGTCGGATGTGGCAGGGCTTGAAAACTATTACAGACTACAAAGGAAAACCCAGCCGCGAGCTGCCCAGTGACGCGAGCCTACCAGACGAGCTGAATGCCTTTAATGCTCGCTTCGAGGCATGCAACACTGAAGCATGCATGAGAGCACCAGCTGTTCTGGATGACTGTGTGATAACGCTCTCGGTAGCCGATGTAAACAAAACAATTAAACAGGTCAACATTCACAAAGCCGCTGGGCCAGACGGATTACCAGGACGTGTACTCAAAGCATGTGTGGACCAACTGTCAAGTGTCTTCACTGACATTTTCAACCTCTCCCTGACCGAGTCTGTAATACCTACATGTTTCAAGCAGACCACCATAGTCCCTGTGCCCAAGGAAGCGAAGGTAACCTGCCTAAATGATTACCGCCCTGTGGAACTCACGTCGGTAGCCATGAAGTGCTTTGAAAGGCTCGCATCAACAGCATCCTCCCGGACACCCTAGACCCACTCCATTTTGCATACCGCCCCAACAGATCCACAAATGACGCAATCACAATCACACTCCACACTGCCCTTTCTCACCTGGAGAAAAGGAACACCTATGTGAGAATGCTGTTCACTGACTACAGCTCAGCATTCAACACCATAGTGCCCACGAAGCTCATCACTAAGCAAGGACTCTGGGACTAAACACCTCCCTCTGCAACTGGTTACTGGACTTCCTGACGGGCCGCCCCCAGGTGGTAAGAGTAGGCAACAACACATCTGCCACACTGAATTTTAACACTGGGACCCCTCAGGGGTATGTACTTAGTCCCCTTCTGTATTCCCTGTTCACCCACGACTGCGTGGCCAAACATGACTCCAAAACAATCATTAAGTTTGCTGACGACACAACAGTGGTAGGCCTGATCACTGACAACGATGAGGCGGCCTATAGGGAGGAGGTCAGAGAACTGGCAGTGTGGTGCCAGGACAACAACCTCTCCCTCAATGTGAGCAAGACAAAGGAGCTGATCGTGGACTACAGGAAAAGGCGGGCCAAACAGGCCCCCATTAACATCGACGGGGATGTAGTGGAGCAGGTCGAGAGTTTCAAGTTCCTTGGTGTCCACATCACCAACGAACTACCATGGTCCAAACATAACAAGACAGTCGTGAAGAGGGCACGACAAAACCTTTTCCCCCTCAAAAGGTCCTCAAAAGGTTCTACAGCTGCATCATTAAGAGCATCCTGAACGGTTGCATCACCGCCTTGTATGGCAACTGCTCGGCATCTGACCGTAAGGCTCTACAGAGGGTAGCGCGAACGGCCCAGTACATCACTGGGGCCAAGCTTCCTACCATCCAGGACCTATATAATAGGCAGTGTCAGAGGAAAGCCCATAAAATTGTCAGAGATTCCAGTCACCCAAGTTTTAGACAGTTTTCTCTGCTACTGCACGGCAAGCAGTACCGGAGCGTCAAGTCTAGGACCAAAAGGCTCCTCAACAGCTTCTACCCCCAAGCCATAAGACTGCTGAACAATTCATAAAATCTCCACCAGACAATTTACAGACAATTCTTTTTTTTATTACTTTTTATTTTAGTTCACTTAGTTAATTATTTTCTTCTTCAACTGTACTGTTGGTTAAGGGCTTGTAAGTAATCATTTCACGGTAAAGTCTACACTTGTTGTACTTGGCGCATGTGACAAATAAAGTTTGATTTGATTTGAAAGGGCTGGAGGGAGGGCAAAAACAAGAAGAAGACGAGAGAGAAAGCTATGGTAGAGATTAGGAGGTCTGCTTGGAGGACAAAAATAAGGGAGGAGGGGAAGAGGGACTGAAAGATTGTTTCATTATCAACTGTTTTGGCAATGGCCAGTGTTTTCCACTCATTCCAATAGTGTGCTGGAATGTAATCAAATTGAATGGGGGAGAGGGTGAGAAAGAGAGAAATAGAGAGGAGAGAGAAATAGGAACCCTAGCCAAAAGGTGGTGATGCAGCCAGTCAAGATGCTCTCAATGGTGCAGCTGTAGAACGTTTTGAGGATCAGAGGGTCCATGGCAAATCTTTTCAGCCTCCTGAGGGTGGAAGAGGCGTTATCACACCTTCTTCGTGACTGTGTTGGTATGTGTGGACCATGATAGATCCTTAGTGATTTGGACACGAGGAGCTCTCAACCAGCTCCACTACAGCCCCGTCGATGTGAAAGGGGGCGTGCTCGGCCCTCCGTTTCCTGTAGTCCACGATCAGCTCCTTTGTCTTGCTGTTGTTGAGGGAGAGGTTGTTGTCCTGGCACCACACTGACCGGTCTCTGACCCTCCTCCCTATAGGCTGTCTCGTCGTCGGTGATCAGGCCTACCACCGTCAGGTCGTCAGCAAACTGAATGATGGTGTTGGAGTCGTGTGTGTGTAGCGTGGGGGCTGTACTGCCTGTTTGCTTCCCTCCATTTCCTATTTTAATTTTCCATGAGATTTAAACGCTCTCTCTCTCATGTCCATCACAGATTTGGAGACTACAAATGAAAAAGCAGACTAGTTAAAAAGAGAATCTGTTATAGGGAGAGGGGGAAGAGATGGAGAGGTTGAGAGATTTAGAAAGGCTCTCTATTGGGTGAAGGAAATGGTGTTGAATAATTTATAATGACTTTACACATCAATGACATTTTATTTGCGAGCTGCACGGAAAAAAACTAAGTGTTGCATGCTCACACGTTACAACACCGTGGAGTGGCTGTGTGTGTGTGTGTGTGTGTGTGTTTGTGTTTATCTTTCTGTCTAGCCTGTGCGTGTGCCCAACGTCTTGAAAAATACTAAAGCCAGACGCTCTTTTGTCTTTAGCCAGAGTCCCTCGTCTTGAGAGAAACCAACTGCTGTCTGCCACCCTCCCTACCCACTCCATTCAAAACCACTCACCCTTAAAGCCACCAAACCAGAGAAACGTCAACAGGCTTGTCGTCATTAGCAGACCACCTATAGGCCTAACCCAACAGAGGATAATAGATAACAGTAGATAAATAAACATTGGCAATAATAGATCAGTCAATGACTCCACCGGCTTCAAAGACTATTCATTAGACCTACTCTGGCCTTTGACAAATGAAGATACATTTAGAACAATACGTGAGCAGCTGTACCAATAGTCATTGACGGAAGATGGAACGCCCACCCACAGGTACAGTGTAACAGAGTTGACTGACTGCCGCTTTCAAGTTGTACACTAAGGAAACAAACCATGACCACATGACATAGAGTACCAGTCAAAAGTCATCAAGGCAAAGGGTGGCTACTTTGAAGAATCTCAAATATAAAATGTATTTTTGATTTGTTTAACACTTTTTGGGGATACTTCATGATTCCATATGTTTTATTTCATAGTTTTGATGTCTACAATGTAGAAAAGAGTAAAAATAAAGAAAAACCCTTGAATGAGTAGGTGTTTTGACTGGTACTGTAGGTAGTACTATTTAGACCATGTATTCATTAAGAAAAACAGTATTTTTAACATCCCTGTTAGGTACTTAATGTAAAAACATTTACCATGTTATCACTATGTACAATGTGAAAATACCCATCAATTCTGTCTACTTGTACTCCAATTCATGTCAAATGGGTCAAGTCCACTTATACAGTAAGTCAAGCATTGTAAACTCTTGAAACAAAAACAAAATACACAATTCACTTCCTGACTCGAGTTGACCCCAACTTTAACAACTACACACAGAAAATAGACTGGCTGCGTTTTAAGGAAACAGGATAAAGCTACTATTCATTCCAATTCTTTTTTCATCAGTAACATCTGTGATTTGGCCTGGGTCCCCAGATCCTCAAAAGGTTCTGCAGCTGCACCATCGAGAGCATCCTGACCGTTTGGATCACCGTCTGGTATGGCAACTGCTCGGCACCTGACCATAAGGCGCTACAGAGGGTGGTGCGTACGGCCCAGTACATCACTGGAGCCAAACTTCCTGCCATCCAGGACTTATATAATAGGCGGTGTCAGAGGAAAGCCCATACATTTGTCAGAGACTCCAGTCACCCAAGTTATAGACTGTTTTCTCTGCTACTGCACGGCAAGCGGTACCGGAGCACCAAGTCTAGGACCAAAAGGCTCCTCAACAGCTTCTACCCCCAAGCCATTAGACAGCTGAACAATTAATAAAATCGCCACCGGACAATTTAGATTAAACCCCCCCTCCCTTTTGTACACTGCTGCAACTCGTTGTTTATTATCTATACATAGTCACTTCACCCCTACCTACATGTACAAATTACCTTAACTAACCTGTACCCCCACACACTGACTCGGTACCGGTACCCCCTGTATATAGCCTCGTTATTGTTATTGTGTTACTTTTTATTATAATTTTTTACTTTAGTCTATTTGGTAAATATTTTCTTAACACTTCTTGAACTACACTGTTGGTTAAGGGCTTGTAAGTAAGCATTTCACGGTAATACTTGTTGTATTCGGCGCATGTGATTTGGTTTTTGATTTGATTTGGTAGTTTGAACCTAGTGGACTCTCTCTATCCCTCACCCAATCTCGCTCTCTTGGGCTCCTATCCTCCCATTTGTTGCGTGCCGTTTGATTCAGAATCGTGTCCAGTTGTCCACCATTGATGAGCTGTTGCTTTTCTGAGAGGATTATGGTCCTAATGGGATAGAATTCAGTCTTGTTTCTCGATCTCTTTATACATCTCAGTCAGCTACTCCACAAACCAGGGCCAGTGCTCATCAAGCATCTCAGAGTAGGAATGCTGATCTAGGATCAGTTTTGCCTTTAATGTCATAATGAGTAAGACTACATGATCTCCCGCTGCTTCTTTAACCGAGACATTGCTCAATAAACAACAACTCGGAGTCAATATAGACGTTAAAGTGTCTGGGTGTAAGCTAGAGAGCTAGGCAGCTGTATATTTCCGGTAGTACAAAACAGATACAAACCATACTAAATCAATAGTCCTGAATTGTGGACCATGGTCCAATTTCATCTGTAGTAAATATCAAATGGACAAAAGAATGATTATTACCGGAGCAATATATACGTTTACTTGTTTCCTTGTTCTCATTTCACCTATTATTGCATGGACAAAATAACATCCTATTGGATAATGGATGCAAACATGGGAGAAGCAGAGAAAGGAAGAGGAGAGGAAGAGGGAAAAGGAGGGAGGTCAAAAAGAAAGTATGTGATGGGCACGACGCAGACGGGTTGTTTAGGGGTCATCAACATGAGTCATTCCTCTTGGTTGATGACTAGAGAGAGAGAGAGAGAGAGAGAAAGAGATGGAGAATATATTGAATACTCTGTTCTCAGCAGATGTACACGTAAGAGAATATATCACCTAGGAAATGGGTGGCAGATCATCTACATGACTGCCTGTGTTTTATGATGCTGACAGAGCCCCCACTGCCAAGCTTTAATCAGTTAGGGCCCTGACACACTCCCCTGGGAGGTAGGGAGTGTATGTGTGAGTGTGTGTGTGTGTCTCAGTGCGGAAGTGTGTGTGTGTCTCAGTGCGGAAGTGTGTGTGTGTGTGGATCAGTACAGATGTGTGTATGTGGGCTTCCACAGATCTGTGATTGTGCCTACATCTGAGCTGGTGTGTGAAGATAGATCAGTGTGTGCGTGCGTCTTGAGATCTGGGAGATTATTCTGTTAGACACCAACGTAGAAGACAAACTAGACACTGCTGCATTGTGGGTCTTGATTAAATCCTTTAAATATGCAAGTAATCTACATAAGAACTTCCTGAAATAGGGTGGAGTCTTTTTATATCAGACAGATTAAATTTTTCTTTGCCATGTAACCCCTATGATCTCATATTTCCCCAACTGCAACACTACAAACTCTTGGGAGTAAATAATCTCTCCATTTGCCATTCACACTGTGATTATGGACAGTGTACACAGTATGTGGCTAAGATGAAAAACGACGAATAGTTGAGACCTTGGAATTATACGGTCCAACATGCTATTTTACATTTGCAATGGAAAATGGAAAAACTAATTGTAACTTTTTTTTTTCACCTTTATTTAACCAGGTGGGCTAGTTGAGAACAAGTTCTCATTTACAAATGCGACCTGGCCAAGATAAAGCATAGCAATTAGACACATACAACAACACAGAGTTACACATGGAATAAACAAAACATAGTCAATAAAAAAAGAAAACAAAAAGTCTATATACAATGTGTGCAAATGAGGTAAGATAAGGGAGTTAAGGCAATAAATAAGCCATGGTGGCGAAGTAATTACAATATAGCAATTAGACACTGGAATGGTAGATGTGCAGTAGATGAATGTGCAAGTAGAGATACTGGGGTGCAAAGGCGCAAGATAAATAAATACATAAAATACAGTATGGGGATGAGGTAGATAGATGGGCTGTTTACAGATGGGCTATGTACAGGTGCAGTGATATGTGAGCTGCTCTGACAGCTGGTGCTTATATGAGTCTCCAGCTTCAGTGATTTTTGCAGTTCGTTCCAGTCATTGGCAGCAGAGAACTGGAGGGAAAGGGAAAGGAGGAATTGGCTTTGGGGGTGACCAGTGCGATGTACCAGCTGGAGCGCGTGCTACGGGTGGGTGCTGCTATGGTGACCAGCGAGCTGAGATAAGGCGGGGCTTTACCTAGCAGAGACTTGTAGATGACCTGGAGCCAGTGGGTTTGACGACGAGTATGAAGCGAGGGCCAACCAACGAGAGCGTACAGGTCGCAGTGGTGGGTAGTGTATGGGGCTTTGGTGACAAAATGGATGGCACTGTGATAGACTGCATCCAATTTGTTGAGTAGAGTGCTGGAGGCTATTTTATAGATGACATCGCCGAAGTCGAGGATCGGTAGGATGGTCAGTTTTACAAGGGTATATTTGGCAGCACGAGTGAAGGATGCTTTGTTGCGATATAGGAAGCCGATTCTAGATTTAATTTTTTGGAGATGCTTAATGTGAGTCTGGAAGGAGAGTTTACAGTCTAACCAGACACCTAGGTATTTGTTGTTGTCCACGTATTCTAAGTCAGAGCCGTTCAGAGTAGTGATGCTGGACAGGCAGGCAGGTGCGGGCAGTGATCGATTGAATAGCATGCATTTAGTTTTACTTGCATTTAAGAGCAGTTGGAGGCCACGGAAGGAGAGTTGTATGGCATTGAAGCTCGTCTGGAGGTTAGTTAACACAGTGTCCAAAGAGGGGCCAGAAGTATACAGAATGGTGTCGTCTGAGTAGAGGTGGATCAGAGAACCACCTGCAGCAAGAGCGACATCATTGATGTATATAGAGAAGAGAGTCGGCCCGAGAATTGAACCCTGTGGCACCCCCATAGAGACTGCCCGAGGTCCGGACAACAGGCAACTTGAGTATCACATATGAACAGTTTTTTAAAGAAAAGGTACACAAATACACCAGTGGACTTAGAATTCTATTTCCATGGATCCCCTATTGGCGTATTCTAAGCTTCCTGTTTTGAATGTTAATGCGGCCTAGTTGACATGCTCGTGGAGTAGCCAGATTATTGGGTTGGTCAGGTGATGGTGATTACCTGGTGATTACCTTTGCACCGTAGGGGACTTGGAGTATCATGGCGTTCTGGTTAAGGTAACGCTCAGGTCTGTCTGAGGTGAACCTGCAGGCTTGTATGTGTCTTCTTGAATGTGTTTTAATGGCCTCCTGCTGCATATCCGTGTGTTGGGATCATGTGGAATCGGTGTGTCTGTGTTAAGTGTGATTGGACACACAAGTTGCAGAGACTAGAGGTCACGGCAAGTGAAGCAGTATCACGGAGCCTGTGTGTCTCAATGTTTATGTTTAATGCCCTTTGTTTAATGCTTGCCCAAACATTTGAACACTCTCCTCCGAATCACAATTATGCCCTTTATATCCACTAACAGAGTAGGCTGATGTACATCATACTCACACACAATGATCACAATAGACCAATTTCACATAGCATCTGACACCCATCATAAGGCATTCTACTCCGTATGACCGCTCTGATTTCAACATGCATCACACATCACACACTCCCATAGGAACGTGTGGAATGCCATTTATATAATGTTTACATATCCTACATTACTCATCTCATATATATGTGTATATACTGTACTCCATACCATCTACTGCATCTTGCCTATGCCGGTCAGCCATCGCTCTAGGTATATAAATATACATGTATGAGCATAAGTAAGGAAATGAGAACACACATATTCCATCAACAACACTTAAACAATCTAATGAACAATCTATCTACTGCATGGTCGGAACTAGAAGCACAAGCATTTCGCTACACTCGCATTAACATCTGCTAACCATGTGTATGTGACAAATAAAATTTGATTTGATTTGATTTGATTTGAATGTTTAGCTCTCCCTTGGATCCCGCTGTTCAGTGGAATTCCTATCCTGTGTTATAGTGTGTGACCTGACCCTGTGACCACCCCCTATAGAGGAGAGACTGGTACTGTTCATTTAATGGACCGTCCCTTTAAGGGCCAGCTACTGCCCCATTACCTTCCCTGTATCACTGACGTTTTCTTTAACAAAAATATAATTATGCCCACATTTTGGTTGCTTGAGGTTAAGGGCCGGCTACTAACTTACGACCATTAACTGACCTATAACCAGACTGAACCTTAAAGGGCTACTTACTGCTCCTATCACTGTACCATCCCTTTAAGGGCCGGTAACTGTCCCATTACCAAATACTGTGGGAATGGGGTTAGAATGGTCTGTGAAGGTCGTGTTGAGTTGACAAGGTGCTGTCTCTGTACACACACACCTTCTAGTCAGAGCCACATCATGCAGCCTGCAGCCTTATTGAGTAACTGTCCTGTTGTTGGCTTTTCCACAGAGTGGCCTTTCCAACACACACAGAGCCCAGTGTGGCCAGACTGGCCATGTCTAGAACATTCATCCAGCCCAGAGACTGGTTGTAAACACCAAGCACAACAACAACTGTCTTTACCCACTTCACTTTATCCACCCCATAACGTTTAGCCCTACATAGCACCAATACACAAACTACACAACAACTGTATACCAACCTCAGACCCACTCTTAGACAATAATCTGGCACAGACTATTGCCTTTTACCCACCCCTAACACTGAACTACTGGTAATATGGCACATAGCCAACTCACCCTCTCCTAACATAGGACTTAAATACTAATGCAGAAAACTACCGCCTGCCTGTACCCATTTCCTCAACCCCTAACTCACCCTACACAGCACAAATACACCAACAGCTTAGAGACTTCATTATCCCCAAAGGGCCATTTGCGTTGCCAAACTTCTACAGAACAATGAAACACAAACAAGCCAACCGCTACTGTAACTGCCTTTGCAAAATCAGGCTTCAGCAGTAAGGAAAATTACTTGACAAATATAATATCCTTCACAGTACTTCCACAGGATGACAAAACAACATCTGGTTTTGGGAAGGGAGTTACTGCTTTCAGTACACGAAGGGAGTTACTGCTTTCATTACACGAAGAGAGCTACTGCTTTCAGGACACGAAGGGAGTTACTGCTTTCAGTACATGAAGGGAGTTACTGCTTTCAGTACATGAAGGGAGTTACTGCTTTCAGTACATGAAGGGAGATACTGCTTTCAGTACATGAAGGGAGTTACTGCTTTCAGTACATGAAGGGAGTTACTGCTTTCAGTACATGAAG
>QNTS01001264.1:6308-28426 GCA_003317085.1 Hucho hucho | reverse complement strand
TTACTGCTTTCAATACATGAAGAGAGTTACTGCTTTCAATACATGAAGGGAGTTACTGCTTTCAATACATGAAAGGAGTTACTGCTTTCAAAACATGTCAAACATTTTATAAAAAGGGTTTCATCCGACAGTGACAGTATGCTAAGAATGTGATATAGGATATGTGTGATGGTATGTGTGTTAATCTTGCGAGCACAAGACTGCTTGCAGGTGTGTGTGTGTGCATCAGTGCAAAAGGTGAGGGATATATAATCCTGCACAGCTAAACTCTTTATTTGATTGACACATCTTAATTTAGCTACCCCCATCCTCTCTCCACCACGCACGCACGCGCACCCACACATACATACACACACACACTGCATTGAATAGAGCACCTCTTCAGGGGGTAAAAGGTGACATTGAGAGCAGACAGACAGACAGACAGAGACAGGAGAGAGAGCGCACACATGCAAATTAACCAAGCCCCCTCTCATTATCACCATGGTTACCGTGCCAACCCGCAGCCACTCGAACATCTGTCCCAGTCTGATGGCTAAGTGCTTGTCTCTGACAAGAAGCTCACACCTAGAGGCACACACAAACACAGGGACAAATGCCGGTTCATTTTGGATGGGCTGGTTCATTTTTTACCTAGTGGGCCTGTCTAACTAGTTTTTTTTGCACAAAATTATTATTATCTGGCTAATAATGAGCCATGGTGTGGGGGCCTGGAGAAAAATTAAATGGGCCGGTGTGGGGGCCTGGAGAAAAATAAAATGGGCCGGTGTGGGGGCCTGGAGAAAAATAAAATGGGCTAGGGTCTTAGAAATGTCAAAGCCACATGACGTCTGAAGCAACAGTAGCTCAATGCGTACATAAACACTACATGCTTAAGTTTGTTTTATTAAATTAAGCATTTCAAATGTCATGGTAAATCCATGGGCAATTTAATTTAATTCATACAAATTAAATTTATACAAGTTTAATTGTTAAAATAGGCCTAAAAATAGCCCTGAATACTCAAGTGTGATAACTCAAGTGTTCGAAAACGACTCTGACCCCAATAAGACTAGCTTTCACCACTGGCGTTGGCGAATGGGGATCCTAATAAATCAAATAGTAACGTCCGTTCAGATATCCGGATATTCGATTACCTAGCGACCGTGCCCATCCCCAACACATCAGTGAAGGCTGGTGGGAGGAGCTATAGGAGGACGAGGGTGGTGTGGAAGTGTGCCCTGAAGAAGGCACAGTGATGCCAAAATGCCGGTTGTTAACCCAATAAATGACTGGGCTCTTGTATAGAGAGTGCGGGTCTCTGTATACATTTTTTATAGCCTATAATTTACTCGCCGTTAGTCAGCACCTCTACCAACTGTTTGGGGTGTGCGCCAGCTCATGCTTTTTATGACACGCTTACACAGACACACACACACATTATCTGGATCTTTCACACAGACAGATCTTCCTGCTAAACACAAACACGGGTGCACACACGCACGCAGTGCTCCTTGTTGCATGGTGCTGTAATTAGTAGCACAGTTCATTAGACCCAGGAACCAGAGTGAGGAACGCTCCTGCTGGGCTACACTCCTCCACCACATCTCCAGGGAGGATGATCACACGCAAACACACATACGAGCGCGCATGCACACAGACATCACACAAAAGCATACACCGTTCGTATCCACACACATGGAAACACACACACACACAAACGCTCACACATGCACACACATATGAATTAAAGAGCACACGTGTTCCTTCTCCCCATTCCACCCACTCATCTTTTTCTCTCTCTCTGACACACACACACACACACACACACACACACACACACACACACACACACACACACACACACACACACACACACACACACACACACACACACACACACACACACACACACACACACACACACAAGCTCTCAGTAGCATGTCAACTCCAGTGGGCAGTATAACATAAACGTCTGGCAGAGAGCATCTCTCTTTCAGCTTTCAGTGGGCTTCTCTAGCTAATAGCACCTCTTCAGATGTGGCACTTCAATCAGACAGACACAAACACATCCTTGAGAAGATATCCCAACAACACCCCACCCTCCCTGCCTCTTTTTCTCTCCTCTCGAGTGTTTCTCAACCCGTCCAGCTGTCTTTCTTTCAAACAAGGTGAGCGAAACCGTGACAACCGGCTCTTCAAACTACTTCAAACTACCCCCTCATAAGCATACGGCACCGTTCTTCAGATTTGTTTGCTAGCCTCCGGTTTACCTTGCTGAACCCGGCTCTGGTCTTGTGCATGCCTAGAATTCAGAAGCGCTGCTTTGGGACTTGGTGAGGGGGGTAGTCAGAAGTGACTCATTAGTTCTTTCCTCTTTCTTACTTTCTCTTTACAAGCCCCCTGACAGACGTTGAATTAGGAAGGGGCAATGAGTCAGGAGAGCGTGCCCAAACAGATCTGGTTAAGATTAGCGAACACACACACACAGAGACACAAATACACATGCATATACACACACACGTAAATACACACATGCATGCACGTACATACGCATGTGCACATGCAAACACACATGGCTGTTAATAGCTAGCGCAGTAAAAACAACTAGCGCAGTAAAAACAACTAGCCTTGTTAAAACAACTGCAGGTAGAGTGAGAATAACACCTTATAAAGCATGTTGGCCAGCTGATACAGAGATAGTGTTGTTTTTCTGATACATCTCTCTCTTCCTCTCTCTCTCTCCTACTCTCTCTCTCACACAAACACTTTGTCATTCTCTAATCAGAGGGTCAGGGTGATAGGAGAGACTCAAATGGATTCAGGTGAAGCACAGCGCGGGATGGCGAGGCGTGATGGAGGCTCGGAGGGGGGGTGGTTGTTTGACTGTTTGTTTACAACAGAGGTACGAACGGCCATCTCATATAACACACGGGGAGAACGAGGGAGGGGGGAGGTGGACAAGGAGGGATGGAGAGGGAGAGAGAGAGATGGGAGATGAAGGATGAAGAGAGAGAGAAAGAGGTAGATGGAGGGATGATGAGATAGAGGAGCTAGTTGGATGAAGGAAGGAGAGAGAGAGAGCCGGTGGAGGAAGGGAAGGAGGGAGGGGGAGGATGAGAGATGTTTGGCTGAGGAGAAGAGCGAATGAAGGAGGAAGGGGAGTGGATGAAAGGGAGGATGGATAGAAGAGAAAGACCCTTGGGGAAATGGTATCCGATAATTAAAGAACTGTTGTCTTGCAGAATGTGCTAGTCTTTATACTATGTGCTACTGAGTACATTCCCAATTAAATATTCAATCCGATAACATGAATACAAAAGAGCTAACGATATACGTGCCCTTGCTTGCTAAGCTTATTGCTGTCAAAGTAATGAATAACAAAACTCATATGCACCAAATATGCACATCCATTATGACGCCATAGTCTGACACAGACAACTTATATGAATACTAGTAGGCCAAAGCTTTAACTCTCTGATCCAACCAGTGTGTCCAAATGTGGCTCTTTAGCACTGACCCCAGACCAGTGTGTGAGGGTTACACAAACATGACCCAGCATAGCCTCCTTAACCCTTCCTGCATAAAGAACACAGAGTTCAAATACATACAGGAGAGGGTGCATCTCAATAGTCTAAAGTGGCTTCCTCCCCTCGTCTCCTCTCCTTGACCTGGACTAATATGAGAACAAAGGCTAGGTCAAAGCAATGTGAAGGAAACCTAGGATGACTTTAGTGTGTCACTTGTGCAGTTTGTTAAAAAAAAGCTAAGAATACAAAGACAAAGTGAGGAAGCTACTTTCTACTATTGAGATGTACAACTTCAACAGCGCTCTGGATCTAACGGAGAGAAATTCATTACATTCCTCCATCACTGCACATCACTCTTTCCCACCAGCACTTTTTTCTTATGTTTGTGGAAATTACCACACCATGTCATTCTCTTCGACCCCACTCTCAATTTACTGTCTTGGCTGATGTTCGCAAAAGGCGCTCGAGAATGAGGGCGTCATTTTTATCTGGTTGGGTCTCTAAAGCTCTTGGGAACAAGTACAGAGGAGAGAAGCTTGAAGTTCATCCAACTCCCGCCTTCTAGCTGACAGATGAGAGATTAGTGGTTCATTAAGTTTGACAAGTTGACGGGCATGCACAGAACCAGCCCTGAGCCAATGAGAGTTGAGTCTTGCAGGGGGCAGAACACCCAGAACCAATATAAATACAATTATATTATCTAGCCTGTTGCCTAATCACTTTATTCATAGTTATATGTACATACTGTATCTACCTCAATTACCTCGTACCCATGCACATCGACTCGGTACTGGTACCCCTGGTATATATCCAAGTTATTGTTAATCATTGTGCATTTATTATTACTTTTCTATTATTTCCTTCTCCGTGCATTGTTGGGAACAGCCCATAAGTAAACATTTTACTGTTAGTCTATACCTGTTGTTTGCAAAGCATGTGAGAAATAAAATGTACCATCATTTGAATAGGAATAATATAAATAGTATGGCCCGGTCGGTGTGAAAACAACTCCAAGCCCCTTCTTGTGCTTCCATGTTGACAGATCTGAAAGTATTGGATAGATACCTTTCAATTCTTGTAGATCAGCAAAGGGACAAGGGCTAAGGAAAGGGGCTTGGTGTTGGTAGGACACAACCTAGCAGTCTAAGGCTACGCCCTCAACAACTGAAATCAGTGAAAGTTAGATAGGACTTAGAAACGCCATTCATTTCCCACCCAGCCTTATCAGATGAGTTGGGGACCAGAAAACAGAACATCAAGAAGAAAGAAAGCCATTTTCTTCCAGCCGACTCCTATTTAACTACAGTCTGGGAGCTGCTGCTAAGCAAAGAGAAGGTTACCACAGAGACGATTTGCATGTAGCATTTTTCAAATGTCACACCTCAGTCAGAGCCAGACCACAATAAACAAAGTCACCGACAACAGCCACAAAACACCCATAGTCTCACTGAAGCTAAAGCGCTATACCACAGTCCGTATCTTTCAAGTGGCCATGGTGTCTTTCTTGATAAATTCATCAAAACCCACTTTCTGCTATTGACAGGTATGGCTTCCCATAACATCAAATGACGTGTGAAATTGACATCAAAGGAAATGGAGACTTGAAGTTTCACCTGGATCTGTTTTTTTAACAAGGTGGTTTGTGCTGATTCTTAGCAAATCAAAATGTTTCACTAGAACTAACATTTCAAAAATCCCTCTGACTGTTTCTACCACTCCTAAACTGGGTTGTCAGCTTTACTGGTTTCTTTTGCACCCCTACATTAGAGGAGTGGGGTTTGGGTTAAACATTTCTCTCACCGGGGTCTCCTCTCCAGCCTTAGAGAACAGGGAGAGCATCAGAGCAGGAGCATTAAGGACAAACTTCAATTAGCACTAGGCAGAGACCGGGTTTAAAGAGCAGGGAAGTACTGTAGCTGCATCTTTCCCAGCAAGGATCAATGCTGCATTACCGTAATAAGAAGAGAGGAGAAAGAAAAAGAGCACAGTATTTATTTCTCTCTTTCTGGCACACTCATGTAGGCCTACTTTCTCTCCTTCGCTCGCTCACACTCTTTCATTTTCTCTTTCATACACACACTTGCACATCCTGTTCCTCTATTTTATCTAATTCTTTCTGTCTCTCACACGCACACTCCTTATCCATCTCCCTCCCTCTATAGGGTGTAGGTGTGTCCCACCGATTGTCAGACAATTGGATTGGCTTCTTGTTCACGTGAAACATCGTCAGACAGACACCAATATGCCAGATACAGTACGTACTCGTCATGCAGCCGAGTCCTTTTGTACAGTCAGTGTGTATGTTCGTGATCTTATGTTTAGCAGACCTAGTTAGAACATGTGAAATCAGCTCTTTTCTGGATGGGAGAAATTGTGAGTGGGAAATATTCAGTGCCTGTGTTATAAGATTAGCAGGGCTAATGTGTGTGTGTTAATTAAATTGCGATGTTTATGAAATCAGTTATTTTGGGGAAACATGTTTTTAGATTTGTTGAATTGTATTCTAACATATTCGCCATCTGCTTGTAGATGTTGGAGGGGGGGTGGTGTTTTGGACATTACAGAGATGGAGCTGAGCTCTGAGGGCCCATCTACAAGTGGTTCATCGGCCCTTGATTCATCATCTCCCCGACCTGTTTCATCACCTCTCCGGCCCCTCTGGGGGGGGGGTTTCATCACGCATTTCCCTCTTGTGATAGTAAATAAATAACTAAAAGTTCTGCAAATGTATTCGTCTGCTTATTTGTACTTGTGGAAGAAAATATTACTGTTTTGAATCAGTCACTCAGTTCATGTACAAAGCAGTACAGCTGTACTATGTGGATTAGGTTAATGTCTTGGGGGGGGTCTAGCCCCATCTAACGTTAGGTAGATGTCTTGAGGGTCTAGCCTCACAAAAAACTAAAACAAGGATGAAGTGAGTCATCATAATACTCTTTATTGTGATTTGGCAGCTACATCCAAACAGCAAAACCAAGTGTGAAGCTCACAACACGACTCAAACCGTCATCACCCAGAAGAAGAGAACGTATGTGTGCACCTGTTTTCTAAACCACACTCCAACATTTACAGTAGGGTGCCACGCATGATAGCAGTATCCTGGAAAGACACCAGGCCTGCTGGTGTGAGGAAGTAGTCCTTGAGGTTGTTGTGCACGTCTATAGCAACTCTGGTAGCCCTGTCTGTTGACATGTTTCTTGGGTCCAGGAAGCTGGTGTCCCCTTGTGCCACCTGTCTCCACTCTCTTGGAAGCAGGTTCCTAGTGGGTGTGGAGTGGTCAAACGTGCGGTGGATGTACCGTGTTGATGTGTCTGTGGTGCAAAGGTAGTTGTGGAGGGCCACGCAGGCCTTCACAATGGTCTCAGCTTTCTCTGGGGCAATATCAAGGGCTCGTCCCAGGATCCCCCATCTTGCACCAAGGAACCCAAAGCAGCTCTCTGAAATCCTTATGGCTCGAGTGGCAGTAGATCTTCTTGGCGTCATTCAAAGAAGAACCTTTGAATAAAATAAGTGTTTCCATTACTATTGAACAGTAACATGAAGGCTATCCAATGTGTACTGTAACAATTGTGTAGCCTGTTTGGACATAATCCCCCTTCCTTTTATTGGGATGAGAGATCCCTTTAATGTGAGGCATATCATTAAAATGTCTATATTGGTATAATTTTCACATCATATGTATATAGTCACATGTATTTAGCGTATCTTACCTGGATATGGTCAGTACCTTGCATTGCAGACTGCCACCAGGACCATTGAGAAAAAGCCTTTGTAGTAATCGTTGCCCGAGTTTGCTGGATCTTGGATCAGCTACTGCACAAAATGGATAATTCCAACGATTCCCAAATTCTCTGCCGATTTTTTCCCATTGTACCATGGAGGGATAAGCAACAAAATACTCCTTCAGGACTGTCCAGATAGCCTGGCACACTTTCACAACACAAACAGTAGAGATTCCTAGTTTACAGTGCCTTGCAAAAGTATTCATCCCCCTTGGCGTTGTTCCTATTTTGTTGCAATACAACCTGTAATTTAAATGGATTTTTATTTGGATTTCATAATGGACATAGACCAAATTGGTGAACTAAAATAAAAAAAAAAAAAAAGAAGAGTTGGGCTTTACGGAAGAGTGGCCTTAAAGTAATTGCTTAAAGAAAAAAAATATCCAAACACTTTGTGTTTGCCAAAATGTGGGAGACTCCCCAAACATATGGAAGAAGGAACTCTGGTCAGATGAGACAAATGTAGCTTTTTGGACATCAAGGAAAACGCTATGTCTGGCGCAAATCCAACACCTCTCATCACCCCGAGAACACCATCCTCACAGTGAAGCATGGTGGTGGCAGCATCATGCTGTGGGGATGTTTTTCCATCGGCAGGGACTGGGAAACTGGTCAGAATTGAAGGAATGATGGATGGCGCTAAATACAAGGAATTTCTTGAGGGAAACCGGTTTCACTCTTCCAGAGATTTGAGACTGGGATGGAGGTTCACCTTCCAGCAGGACAATGACCCGAAACATACTGCTAAAGCAACATTCAAATGGTTTAAGGGAAACATTTAAATGTCTTGGAATGGCCTAGTCAAAGCCCAGACCTCAATCCAATTGAGAATCTGTGGTATGACTTAAAGATTGCTGTACACCAGCAGAACCCATCCAACTTGAAGGAGCTGGAGCCGTTTTGCCTTGCAGAATGGGCAAAAATCCCAGTGTCTAGATGTGCCAAGCTTATAGAGACATACCCCAAAAGACTTGCGGCTGTAATTTCTGCAAAAGGTGGCTCTACAAAGTATTGACTTGGGTGGGTTGAATAGTTATGCACGCTCAAGTTCTGTTTTGTCTTATTTCTTGTTTGTTTCACAATAAAAAATATTTTGCATCTTCAAAGTGGTAGGCATGTTGTGTAAATCAAATGATACAAACCCCCCCAAAAAAATATATTTTAACTCCAGGGTTGTAAGGCAACAAAATAGGAAAAATGCCAAAGGGGGGTGAATACTTTCGCAAGCCACTGTATAAGTTATAACTCGCAGCGATACTTTGCTGTGTGCTGCGACTCGCCAAAAACAGATCGTCACAGACAGCATTTCTACAGCATTTACTGGAGAGCTGGGAGTTCTCCCGTGCGAGATGCGAGGGGCAAGCCGCTAAAGAAAGTCATCAAACCGACATCCGAATGTATTGAGAATGTCTTTCCTAGTCCATTGTCCCCTCTTGTAGTATTCAGTGGAAGAACTTGCCATTTTCTCAGTCTTTTTTTTCTTCTCCTCCTGAGTAGTTGTTGCAGTTAAATTCAAAAAGAGACATGTTTGCTTCTGTGGCTAAAAAGTAGTGTTCAAATGTCGTCGCTAGCTAGAGTCAAATAGAGTGGCTCGGCCCCTCTTGCTTGGTAAGCTACTCTTGCTCCCAAGCCCCCTAGTGAATATACAATATACAAGGTGGACTTCCTCTCTGAGTGGAACGCAATAGAGTCTGCTGGCCCATCCACACACGTAGCTCAACTGAGTGGAGCTTGTAGCCACCTTTTGATGGATTGGTATCCCCACTCATGTATGTCTCCTAACAGACAGACATACATACGTTCCAGATAACAAGCAGGACACCAGCGAGCACAGCCATTCCATTCCCACCCAGAGGGAAGGGGTACTGCAAGGGTTAATGAAGTTCATTTGGAGGCTACCACACAGCTAATAGCCCTACTATGTTTATACTGTAAGTATGAGTTATTAACTAAGACTGTATAGCTCTCCTCTGGTATTTCACAAAGACATTCTTATTCAATCTTCTTGATTCATTGCATACAACTGTGGTGCTTCCACTGAAGCTAAATGCTACAAGCTAAAACAGCAGGTTTGAATAGGTGATTTACTGATAAGAGAACCAGGAAACGATCTATGCCCTATGCTGCACTAACAGCATTACCTAAATGCTTACCACGGCAGTAGTGGCAAACTGATAACCTGCTCGCTATGTTGTCCTAACGCTATGGCTATCCAATCCATTCTGCAGGGAAGGGATCCATGCAGTATAGATTCCTAGATTCCATTCCAGAGAGAGTTTCTCAATAGATCAGTGGGCTTATTGGATCTATGGATTCGCTCTAGTTCATTCGTCTCTAGCGCACGGTGGAGCTAGTGAATGAATATAGATCCACTGTGCTGACGGAGGGAGTCTAGCTCTGTCTGTCAGCTTACACCCTATTAGGAGCAGTAATGGAGTGTGTGTTTTTGGTTTTCCTATCCTTGTGGGGAACCAGAAGTCCACAGGGATAGGAAAACAAGGAAAAGTGGGGACATTCTGTCGGTCCACACAAGGAAAAGGGCAATTTTAGGCTTCGGGTTAGGTTTAGGGTTACAATTAGTGTTAGAGTTAGGTTTAGGGGTTAGGGAAAATAGTATTTTGAATGGGAATCAATTGTTTGGACCCCAAAAGGATAGTAAAACAAACGTGTGTGTGCGCGCACTCATATTTGTCTGTATGTGTGTGTGTGTGCATGCATTTGTGTGCATGAGTGTGTGTTCACCTAAATGTGTATTTTCCTGCTTAGGGCATGTGTGTGTATGCACACATTTATATCTACCTTTCTGTGTATGTGTGTTTGCAGAAGCGATAAAGTCCATTCCTGGAATGGTTCTGGCCTTGTGACCCAGCCATCCAGCCACACTGGGGTTTGACTGGGGGCAGTAAAGTATTCTAGCTAGTGGACAGGGAGAGGAGACAGGGCTAATGCATTTACTGGAGTGGAGAAAGCTCACTCTCTGCACCTGATCACATTACAGCCATAGATAGGAAAGAGAGAGAGAGAAAGTGTGTGAAGACAAGAGGGAGAGAGAGGAATTAAGAGAAAGAAAGACAGGGCAGAGACAGATATCTAGGGAGAGACAGCAGGGGAAAATAGATGGGGTAGATAAAGAGAAAGGGAGAAACAAAGAGTGCAAGAGAGAACGAGAAAGAGAGGGAGATGGGGCAGAGAAGCTGAAAGCTGAGAGAAATAGCAGGAGAGAGCGTGAACAGCGAGATAATGGAAGAGGGTGTCAGAAAGAAAGAGAGAGAGAGACTCATTGCGACAGAAAGAGAGAGGAGCAGGCTCTGGTTACTGCAGCCCTGCCAGCCTGACTACACCGGACAGGCTGGTGGGTCCACGGGGACAGGGGTGACAACCAGGGGACAGCTGGAAACACAGGGACAAGGATGGGCAATCTGGCAAGGGTGTGGGTAACCTGAACTGGGGTGTGAGAGTGGGATATGAGGGGTGGGTGTGGGTCCGGAGACATGGGTATTGGGTGAAGGAGCAGCAGTAGTAATAGTAGTAGATGCCAAGCTAGGGATAGTCCTAGGAATGGAGTTGGCTAGGGAGTTGATAGTGGAGACTGCTTGTAATGTAGGGTGTAGGGTCAGAGGGAAGGGTGTGTGAAGAGTGAAGGAAATGACTGAAATAGGCTAGTTGGTGTGTAGAGGCAGTGGGAAGGGCATAGTGTGTTGGCTGGGTGTAGTATGTAAAAGGTAAGAGGCAGAGAGTAAAGCAATTCAAATTTTCTCAGAAAACAACATGCAAACTGAGGTATAGGGATCACAGTGTAACAAAGCATATAGGTCTAACTCCGGGTTCAAATGCATATCATAGCAATGTGTGGTCCTCTATAGGACAACATGAAGAAAAATATACAAGTGCTAGTTTGAACCCAGAAGCGTAGCCTAGCTTTGGGCCAGTAACTGAAAGGTCACTGGTTCAAATCCCTGAGCTGACTGGGTGAAAAATCTGTCAATGTGTCCTTGAGCAAGACACTTAACCCTAATTGCTCCAGGGTCGCAGTCAATAACGGCTGATCCCTGGCCGTGACCCCTGGCCGCGACCCCACTCTCCGAGAGAGTCTCCGGGGGAGTGGGATATGCAAAAAACGAATTTCCAATTCACTCATGTATATAATACACGCGTGTACATGAAATAGGGCAAATGTACACACCCACCTAACTATTATTAATTATAACATCCCAAGAGCCCATATAGCCAAGCGTCAGTATAGCATTTAAACAGTCTATACCTAGTAGACAGTTCCAGAGTGAGCAGCTGGGAGCGGCATCCAGTCCTTCTCATTTATCATAGGTGTAGCAGAGACAGGGGACTCACACCAAACCAGCCTCAGCTAGCTCCCAGGCTATCATTAAATAAGAGATGAACAGTAGAACTCAGGCTAGCCACACACTCAAACATACCTACACTGACATCCCAACACACACATACGCCCACACACACATAGCACACGTACACATGCATACTGACGCCACAACCACATTCACCACACACACTGCTGCTACTGTCTATTATCTATCCTGTTGCCTAGTCACTTTACCTCTACCTATATGTACATAGCTATCTCAATTACCTCGTACCCCTGCACATCGACTCGGTACTTCCTGTATATAGCCATGTTACTTTTACACGTTATTGTTATTCGTTATTAACAGAATTTATTTCTCCTTGTCACTTTCTATATTTTGGTATTTTTTATTATCTTAACTCCGCATTGTTGGAAAAGGACCCGTAAGAAAGCATTCACAGTTAGTCTACACCTGTTGTTTACGAGGCATGTGACAAATTCATTTGGATTTTATTTGACTTATTCATGGTGTTCAGTATATTACAAATTTGCCTATAGGAAGTATCTGGGCCAGAGTAGATTGTCTGGGTTTGGGCCACAGTAGTAGATACCACCACACCCTTTCATAGAAAAGAGTGTTTTTTTTTTAAATTGGGTGCAATTGTATCAAGTGCTAAGGAGTGTAAGGATATGTGGTTACTGTTGATCCTAGGGGTCCTCCGTAGCTCATGTCATGTTGAGAAGATGCTAGCTAAATAAATCAGTTAGGATTATGCTAACTTGGTTGTCAGTCATCAGTATGGTATGAGGTGAAATTTAGTCATCACCTTATAAAAGGCTGTCCACTTGTCTGTCGACTAACAGGTGTTGACTGAAGTCGGGACGCAGTTGAAGTGGGCTCAATCAACCTCAAAAGGAGGCAGGTAAGGAGGAGTATTCTGAATCAGAAAGTGGAAAATCACAGTACAAAGTCAACCCAGTTTGGGGGGTTAAATCCACCCCTTTCAAATCCCAATTTAACCCTAACACCAGACTATTTTTGAGTGAATAGCCTCTGAACCATGCCCCTAGTCATCTGTCAAAGACTCAAGCCACCCAATGGGACATTAAGACCAATGGTTAAAAAAAAATAATGAAGAAAAAAGACTAATGAACACACCTTTACATGTATATTTAATAAATGTATTCTATTTTTGTCTTGACATTTCTGAAAGACTTGCTAAAGGTCAACTTCACCTAATTGTATGGAACATTAAACATATAGTGTAAGGAGCATTTAGTTTCACAGGTCCCCTTTTCCCTAATCTCTGGATACAGAGTTCTGGGTTCACAAGGTCAAGTGGAGGCTATCAAAATGGGTAAACAAGAGAAAAACAGAGAGAGAGGGGAAGGAGAGTCTTATCAGCAGAAGGCAGGAGTCCCCCTCTCTCCATCTCCTCTAGTCTCTCCCATATTGTCAAAGGCTTTCCACTCCAGTTGGCTCGGACAAAAGGGAGTGAGGACGCCGGGGGCTTTTCCCTGCTATGATCACCGTGGCACTGGCCCGGCTGGATAAACGGGCCGATTAGGCCTGTGAATGGGCCCCCATTAAGGACATCCACAC
Organism: Hucho hucho; assembly: GCA_003317085.1. Classification (NCBI taxonomy): domain Eukaryota; kingdom Metazoa; phylum Chordata; class Actinopteri; order Salmoniformes; family Salmonidae; genus Hucho; species Hucho hucho. Next base: position 15,214 of record QNTS01001264.1, on the reverse strand, counting down.
TAGTAGAGCCAGGGCCCCCGCGTGGGCTGGTGGTAAGACAGCGTGGGCCCCCGGGGCCAAACGGCTCCCCATCAGGAACCTGAGAGGCACCTGACAACCTGACAGGCTGGACTCTCCCACTCAACATACACAGGCCCAAAGGAGAGAGATAGCGAAATGCAAAGAGTGGGGGGGGAGTCTGTTTACGACATAAACAATTAGCCAAGGACTATGAGGCACTAGAGATAGTAAGTCTTTCTTACCAGAACATTTAAGATGTACAAAAAATATACAAATGTGGGACTGAAAACAGGTCACATTGTTTTTTGACAAGCATAAGTGATTCTGTTTAGCATTTCAAAAGAATGTGTAGCCAGACAAAATAGACAACCATCTGAGAAGCAACCAGACATAATAACACACAACCACCTGGCACCACCACTGGGTGCTATGTGGTCAAATCAAATCAAATTTTATTTGTCACATACACATGGTTAGCAGATGTTAATGCGAGTGTAGTGAAATGCTTGTGCTTCTAGTTCCGACCATGCAGTAGTATCTAACAAGTAATCTAACAAATTCACAACAACTACCTTATACACACAAAAGTAAAGGAATGAATACGAGTATGTACATATAAATATATGGATGAGCGATGGCTGACCGGAATAGGCAAGATGCAGTAGATGGTCCTGAGTACAGTATATACATATGAGATGAGTAATGTAGGATATGTAAACATTATATAAATGGCATTGTTTAAAGTGGCTAGTGATACATTTATTTCATCCAATTATAATTGCTTACTGATAGGGGGCAGTAGAGCAATAGAGAGGTCACTGGTCCACCTCTCTTTTTAGTTGAATTAAATGAGACCCTGTTTGACTCAGAGAGGGCAAGACCTTCTCAATCCCTCACATAACATTTGGTTGGTGTGTCTTGTGCCATCTTGTAAAAGGCGGGGGGGGGGGGCATGAGTATGGGAAGAATGGGAAGTGTAGGCAGGATGTGTGTGTGTGTGCGTGAGTCTGTTTATTGCTGTCAGTACAGCAATGCTGTTAAATAAATAAATCTCAGCCTCCAGTATTTATGCTGCAGTAGTTTATGTGTCGGGGAACCGGGGTCAGTTATACCTGGAGTATTTCTCCTGTCTTATCCGGTGTCCTGTGTGAATTTAAGTATGCTCCCTCTAATTCTCTCTCTCTCTTTCTCTCGGAGGACCTGAGCCCTAGGACCATGCCTCAGGACTACCTGGCCTGATGACCCCTTGCTGTCCCCAGTCCACCTGGTCATGCTGCTGCTCCAGTTTCAACTGTTCTGCCTGCGGCTATGGAACCCTGACCTGTTCACTGGACGTGCTACCTTGTCCCAGACCTGCTGTTTTGGATAAAAAAGCCAACTGACATTTACTCCTGAGGTGCTGACCTGTTGCACCCTTTACAACCACTGTGATTATTATTATCTGATCCTGCTGGTCATCTATGAACGTTTGAACATCTTGGCCATGTTCTGTTATAATCTCCACCCGGCACAGCCAGAAGAGGACTGGCCACCCCTCAGAGCCTGGTTCCTCTCTAGGTTTCTTCCTAGGTTCTGGCCTTTCTAGGGAGTTTTTCCTAACCACTGCATTGCTTGCTGTTTGGGGTTTTAGGATGGGTTTCTGTACAGCACTTTGTGACATCGGCTGATGTAAAAAGGGCTTTATAAATCAATGTGATTGATTGATTGATTGATTGATTGAATGTGAAAAAGAGGGCGTGATAAAAAAAACTAAATCAAAAAGAGGAAGTAGACTGATGGGAAGAAGTACTTGCAGTAAGAGTAGAGTTCAAGAGGAAGACAGGAAGACTAAATAAAGAGAGGGAGAGAGAAGGGAGCGCAGGAGTGTGGGAGAGATACTAGAAGACGGGAAAAGGAATGAGAGAGAGAGGTCGAGAACAAAATTACAGAGACAGAGGGAGAGAGACGGAGAGCAGGACCGGAAGAGGAAAAATGAAAGGAGAACAGGAGAGAGAGAAAGAACTAGAAGGCTCTGTCTCATTTCACATTTTTTTAAACAGAGATACAAACAGAGAAGTTTGTTCTGGACTGGAACACGAGCCGCACAGACCACATGCTCTCCAGGGGTACAATTTCACAGCCCATAATTACAGTGGGGTGTAGGATTTCTTATTTGGGCCTGCCAACACACTATTATACATGCACACAAACACACGAAGGCATACACATACTCACTCACAGAAAAACACACATGCATGCACACACACACACACACATCCACCCATTCAAACAAACACACTTACACAAGCATGCATTCAAGAACACACCCATGGTCGAACTGCAGGAACACTATAACTACAGTATAACTACAGTATAACTACAGTAACATTCAAGCCTCTTATTATGTAGGACTCAGGACCATGCATAGGTTTCAGTTAATTTATAGACAAATCACAACTATTTCAGATATATAATTCCTATAACGCAATATGCATGTAATAATGTTGTCCTTTACTGTACTATATAGACTACATGGACAAAAGTATATGGATACCCCTTCAAATTAGTGGATTCTGCTACTTCAGCCACTTCTGTTGTTGACAGGTGTATAAAATCGAGCACACAGCCATGCCATCTCAACAGACAAACATTGTCAGTAGAATGGCCTTACGGAGGAGCTCAGTTACTTTCAATGTGGCACTGTCATAGGATGCCACCTTTCCAACAAGCCAGTTCATCAAATATATTCCCTTCTAGAGCTGCCCTGGTCAACTGTGAAGTGGAAACGTCTAGGAGCAACAGCGGCTCAGCAATGAAGGGGTAGGCCACACAAGCTCACAGAACGGGACCGCCAAGTGCTGAAGCGCGTAGCACGTAAAAATCGTCTGTCATCGGTTGCAACACTCACTACGGAGTTCCAAACTGCCTCTGGAAGCAACATCAGCACAATAACTGTTCGTAGGGAGCTTTATGAATTGGGTTACCATAGCCTAGCAGCCACACACAAGCCTAAGATCACCATGCTCAATGCCAAGCGTTGGTTGGAGTGGTGTAAAGCTCACCGCCATTGGACTCTGGAGCAGTGGAAACATGTTCTCTGGAGTGATGAATCACGCTTCACTATCTGGCAGTCCAACAGACGAATCTGGCTTTGGCGGATGCCAGGAGAAAGCTACCTGCCCCAATGCATAGTGCCAACTGTAGTTTGGTGGAGGAGGAATAATGGTCTGGGGCTGTTTTTCATGGTTCGGGCTAGGCCCCTTAGTTCCAGTGAATGGACATCTTAACGCTACAGCATACAATGACATTCTAGTTGATTCTGTTCTTCCAACTTTGTGGCAACAGTTTGGGGAAGGTCTTTTCCTATTTCAGCACGAAAATGCCCCCGTGCACAAAGCAAGGTCCATACAGAAATGGTTTGGCGAGATCGGCGTGGAAGAACTTGACTGGCCTGCACAGAGCCATGACCTCAACCCCATCGAACACCTTTGGGATGAATTAGAACGCCGACTGCGAGCCAGGCCTAATCGCCCAACATCAGTGCCCGACCTCAGTAATGCTCTTGTGGCTAATTGGAAGCAAGCAATGTTCCAACATCTAGTTGAAAGCCTTCCCAGAAGAGTGGAGGCTGTTATAGCAGCAAAAGGGGGGACCAACTCCATATCAAATGAATGCCCATGATTTTGGAATGAGACGTTCGACGAGCATGTATACACATATTTTTGATCATGTAGTGTTTTTATGTATATATTGTATATTACTGTATATTCCTGTACTGTATCTACAATGTACCAAGTTTACTGTATATTCTGCAATATTTTGCACTGCAGTAGCGAACAGTGGTCTTTATTAATCTCTTCTCTCTCTCTCCTTGAGTACTTTCTGGGTCATGAATAATGGCCTATGCTCTGACACCGACTTCCACATGGCAAGGCCGTCGTCATGGGAACATCCGTTTAAGCTGAATGGAGAGGTACATCATTTTGCCATTACACCCCCCTCCCCCACGTCCCTGATACGTATACCTCAGCGCTTCAACTATAACTAAAGCAACTCTGTAAAGTGTTCTACTAGTACTTGTTGGTATGTGTGTGTGTGTGTGTGTGTGTGTGTGTGTGTGTGTGTCTCCTGAAAGTCCCTGCTTCATTTCCACTCCTCTCTTTTCAAACACTCCCTCATTTAGATTCACTGTACAATGCAGGTTTTTCTTTCCTTTCTCAGGGAATCCTCCAAAGTAAGAAAAAAGGGAAACTAGGCCATTAAGCTGCGGTAAAGCCTCTCCCTTGCCTGAAGAATCACCCTCTCTCCCCCTCCTTCTTTCTCTCGCTTTGTCACCCTCCCTCTTGGCCTCTCTTTCTTTCTGGGTCCTTCCCCTGCCTGAAGTCCTACCTTCTCCTCTTTCTCCCCATCGGTTACCCCTTCCTACCTTTTCTTCTTCTCTTTCCTGCTGTCTGCCTCTCTCCCTTTCTCCCCCTCTTTGTCCCTCCCTCCCTCTGTCCTTTCCCTCTATCTAACCCCCGTGTCTTGTCTGTACTGCACTCCCCTTCAGCCCCCCCCCCCTACCCTACCCTGTCTAGTCCCAGGTCCTCCTGGGTTAATCTCTTGGTGGACCAGATGCATGGGCTCATTAACCTGGTACAACCTGCTAAGAGGCTGCAGCTTGCCTGAGCCCACAGCCATGGAGGACAGGAGAAACAGAGAGAGGAGGAAAGGCATTGGGGGGGGGGGGGGGTGGTAGAATGAGAGAGAGAGAGAGACAGAGAGAGAGAGAGAGAGAGAGAAAGCGAGAGAGACACACAGAGGGCCATGGAGGGTGGGAGTCGTTACCTAACATTCTCAGAATCCATCAGCTTCATGGGTCGTTTATATCGTAATGCTTTAATTTCATTCATTCTGACTCCATTTCCATGCATGGCTCTCATGTTATTCCCGAAAAGCCCACCCACTCCTCGGGATATGAGTCAGAGAGAGGTCAACGTAATGCCCAACCCCCACCATCACCCGCCTCCAACATCCTTCTGCAACCCTTCACAACTCACACTCGAGCCCGTCCGTCACCCATTTCCAAAGAGGGAGAAGAAAAAAAGTGCTAAAAAAAACCCAAACATTGTTTTTCATCTTACACACCGCCGTCGCTCACCCCTATCTAACCCCTCACCATATCCAAATCTAAACCGCCATCATATAACATAAGCCCCCACACCCCCTGATGTCTGAGCAGACCGTTTGTTGTGTGTGGAATAAATGAGCTCATTCATACAGTATTGAGTGGGAGCTCCGTCCCCTTCCCTTCACCACTGGCCCAATGTCAACAACCCAGAAAGGTAGCTATGTCCTGGCCAGATTACAACTGCTATTACTGGGTAAGACAAGTCCCTCCACACTCTCTCTCTATATATCCCTTATTCTAGAGGTAACAGACCAGGACCAGATTACTGGTGTACTTTGTTGGAAGCTAAATGAAAAGATAGACTCCCCCTATTCTTACCCAATGAACTGCTATTCTTTTCCAGTCAACTTTCCCTCTCCTCAATCCCACTCTTTGCATCGTGACACTGCTCCTCTACGCATGGATGAATACACTTCTCAGGAGGTTTTTCAGAATGTTGAGCACATTATGCAACAATCGATTGGTCTTTGGAAGTTGACTTGCTTTAAGGGGTGTAAACTCTTCACCAAGACCTTACACAGCCAGGACCACACTCTGTTCTTTGTTCTTTAAATCTAACGCAACACGCAACCAACACTCAATAATCCTAACAAGATAACTGGAACAGTAAATGTAAAAGACAGAGAAAATAACCAGAAGGAGACCTCAGTTTAGATGAGAGAGAGAAAATCCATCTCATAAAAGCCAGACATCTAAGAAACGCCCAGAACAAGTAAAAACAAAGCAATAGAAGTACAAGCCCAAAGTGTATTCCTGATGAAACTGAACACAAGTTATGACACAACCTCACAATAATAACCTTCCCTAAGGGGAGAATCCTAACTTCCACTTAAAGTCGAATTTTCACTTAGTCATGCATTGATGTCAATGAGTGACTAACTGAATTAGAAGTTATGTTCCTAAGGGGTAGAATGGCGAATCCTGACTTACTTCTCATACTCCAGGTTGTCATGGTCACAGCGGGAGTCTTTGTGTTTCTCCCAGTCCTTCCCGTGACGGCATGTGGTGAGGGACACGATGTCCTTCCCATTATGGATGTGATGCAGGGCGTTACGCGTGTCCGACCCGATGCCCGTTAGATACCGCTTCCCTTTGAACATCAATAGGTACTTCCTGTGTGGGGGCACCGTGTTTCGCACCAACCAGCCCCTCTCGCCCCCCTTCTGGGGGTGCTCCTTGGAGAACAGGGGGATGGAGATGTCAAACCCGGGCCTGAAGTGTTCCGTGTTGAGGCTGGCTTTAGCCAGGATGGCCTGGCCAATGTTGAAGCCCAGGTCCTCGTTGTAGTTGGGCCAAGTGCCTGAGTACAGATTAAAGACAAGGTGGTTCCGCCCCTCGTTCCAGAGCGGGTAACCTTTGATACGATCGTCCAGATTGGGCACAAACTGCCCCGAGAGCTGATCGCGGTCCAGAGTGTCAATCCCCAAAACGAAGAGACACGCCTCGCGAGGGTCCGTGGTGTAGTACCGCGACTCGCCTATAGACGTCAGTATCTTACGATAGCTCTCCGACACGCGCTCGCCCTTCTCCGACGGGTAGACGTATACTCTAAACCCGTCCCGCCCTCTACGTCGACATCTCGTAAAGTCGAAGCAGGTCTCCATGCGGCAGCGACTGTCTTTATAGATGCCAGTCCAGGCTTGGTGACGCTGGTGGGGGGACTCGACGGAACCCGGCCCCGTCTGGAGTTCCTCCAGCTGGGCATAGCCCGGCAGGAAGGCCCGGTCGGTCCAGTTGGGCCAGGGACGCACCACCTCGCCCCTCTGCCGCCCCAGCAGCTTGAAGAGACGGACCTGGACCCCGCCGCCCCAGTAGATGAGCAGCAGCCAGCAGCAAGCACACAGCCCCAGCAGGACATACTTCTTACGCGCCTGCATGGGGCCCAGAGTGTCTCTTGTTTTCTTCCTTTATCACTCTCCTTCTCTCTCTTTTTCTCTCTCTGACCCTCAGTTCTAAGCCTCACAGCGGTGGGCGAGTTGTTTCGAAGGTCTAACAAGGAGGGTCCAATATAGAACGGTGTGGTAACTTGGACATCGTCACTTCCAAGTCTGGTCCCATCCAGTTTGAGCCCATTGAAGATAAATAAATGGATGTTGAAGCCGCTCTCTCCGGTTTCTCTCTCTCTCAGATTCGGGTGCTGTTAGCCTGTCTCTTGCTAGACAGTCTCTGTGGCGCGTGTGCACTTCCTGCACTGCCCGATGCTGAGGATGATGAAGGACGATGTCTCCCCTCTCTCAAGCCCTCCTTGCCGCCTCATGGCGCCCGCTGTCTCCCGGGTCTCTCCTGAGGATGCAAATAAAGGAGATCACAGCTCAGTACACAACCTGAGGAGCACTTAACAGCACAGCCAGAGCCCAGCAGCAGTATGCACATTAACAAGTCAAGGAACACTGTCTCACACCATTATGTAACGCACAACACACGCTTATACCAACATGCCGATATACTGTATAAACCAAAACATACACTATCAGCACGAAGCGTGTACACACTCAGCAATAAATTAAATGGTCAAAGTAGTTTGAATGTTTGGTCTGGTTATGCCATTGACGTCCAGTCCTGGAACCGTGGTGTACTGGTTTCAAGCAGCCAGCTCTGATATTATCATGTACTTCAAGCTCTGGTTGAACAGCGTCAGATACTGTTAAGATGCAGTGGAGGGGAAAACGGGGAGCCGTTTAGCAACTGAAATGGAGATTTGTAAAGTAAAGGAAAATAGAGCCACTTAATACAGTGTAATGTCTGTTAATCTTGGGGTGGGGAGAGAGTGGCTTTTTGTTACATTTGAAAACATCAACCCAGTATGTTTGCCAAAGCATCCCCCCATAACTCCCCAGTGTGTGTGTGGTGTGTATGGAACACCTCACAGAGCAGACCAGTGTTCCTACTGCCAGCCGCCACACAAAGGCAGCTTTCAGGTCTCACCTGCTCTCCCTCAATTTCTCTTTTCCTCCCGCTCTCTACATCCCTCCCTCTCTTCTACCTCTCCCTCACATTCTCCATCCATGTAAAATTGATGGCCAACCTTAATTTTCCTCCTGTTATCATGCTCCATACAGACAGGTGATATTGATCAACAACGTATTGTCTCATTAGACCAGCGTATTGTGATACTACAGAATTACCTTTCAATGTAAATTGAATGACTACTGAAACATACATTTCCAACTCTTTGTGTCTGTGTTTATGTGCAACCATGTATAAGTCAGGCGGTATCTGTATGCAGGCCTCGTGACTATATGTATGTATGTATGTATGTATGTATGTATAGTGAGGGAAAAAAGTATTTGATCCCCTGCTGATTTTGTACGTTTGCCCACTGACAAAGAAATGATCAGTCTATAACTTTAATGGTAGGTTTATTTGAACAGTGAGAGACAGAATAACAACAAAAAAATCCAGAAAAACGCATGTGAAAAATGTTAGAAATTGATTTGCATTTTAATGAGGGAAATAAGTATTTGACCCCTCTGCAAAACATGACTTAGTACTTGGTGGCAAAACCCTTGTTGGCAATCACAGAGGTCAGACGTTTCTTGTAGTTGGCCACCAGGTTTGCACACATCTCAGGAGGGATTTTGTCCCACTCCTCTTTGCAGATCTTCTCCAAGTCATTAAGGTTTCGAGGCTGACGTTTGGCAACTCGAACCTTCAGCTCCCTCCACAGATTTTCTATGGGATTAAGGTCTGGAGACTGGCTAGGCCACTCCAGGACCTTAATGTGCTTCTTCTTGAGCCACTCCTTTGTTGCCTTGGC
>QNTS01001263.1:258761-378558 GCA_003317085.1 Hucho hucho | reverse complement strand
AGAAAACGCTCAGAAATGATCACCAGGGTTAACAAGACTTCGCAAAGAGAGAGAGTTTGAGAGCACCTAAATAGTCTACTGATGGGAGTCAGGTGCAACGGTAATCAGAGCCAGGTATGTGGGAATTGTAGTTCAGGGGTTTAATACTCAGGAGAGGGTTCCCTCTGGTGGTGAGCAGGAGGAACCGCGGGAGTCTCGTTTGTGACACTCTACACTCTTAGAGAAAAATTTATAGAACCTAATGGTTATTTGGCTGTCCCCATAGGAGAACCCTTTGAAGAACCCCTTTTGGTTCCAGGTATAACCCTGTTGGGTTCCATGAAGAACACTTTCCACAGAGGGTTCTTCATGGAACCCAAAAGGGTTCTACCTGAAACCAAAAAAGTTTATACCTGTAACCAGAAAGGGTTCTCCTATGGGGACAGCTGAATAACCCTTTTTGAATCCTTTTTCTAAGTGTATTCAGGAAACTAGGCGTATGTCGCAAGTCACAACTTCACAGAAGAGCCTTTAGCAAAATGCGTTTTTAGTCAGAAATGCCTTCTCGAACATGTGAACTTTAATGTACCTTAATATCAAACTTGTATGTCATCTGTAAATATGAATAAAATTGTTAAATTATGAGCCTAGTTGGTTTAGCCACAGAGAAAGTGAGCAACCTTCCCGCTAGCCATGACTGGCTGAGATAATGAGTAGGATGGACATGCCGAGAGATGAGTTTGGATTGGTCTGTGGTGTTGCATCTTGTGTCTATAAAATGAGCTGATCATAATGCCTAGATAATCCTTTCTACTGTAGTTTATAATAAAAATATATATATATATAACGTTAGCCATGGAGAATTGCAAATACATTGCTACTGCTCTCAATAATATTGCTGCCCTGAATTTATCAGGCGCTATCGAGGTCAGTGGGAAAAAGTTGTGATGGACTACTTTCTGGACGATGAATGCTGACTCTCTCTCACTCTGAAAATAACACATTTTGAAATCAGTGCAACACAACGGGCCAAACAAGCTGTGCAAACTAAATGGAAACCACACAGGATGTATTATAAAAGAGGTAGCAGTCTGTCGTGAAGGTTTCATCCATGTATACAGGTAGGAATTTAGCTACAGATTCAGATATTATACGTTTCTAAATTTGTCCGAAAGTTGTTTTCATTGCAAGCTAAAGCTTGCTGTTAGCTAGCCAGCTGGAGTTCGATGGCTGGCTTGCTAACTAACATTAAACGTAATGTTCTCTGGTTAACTTTAGCTTGCGATGACAATCAGTTTGTATTGCTAGTAACGTTACTCAATGGATTGGGATTATAGTTCATTTTTTAGCTAGCTAACGTTAACGTGACATGTCTAAACAAAAGATCCCAAGGTAGAGCTTGCTGTTAGCTAGCTAACATTATCTGAGGTTAGGCGGCTGGCTTGCTAGCCAACATTAACTTATGTGTATGAGGTGTGTGTAACATTAGTGATGTTTTCTCAGAATGCCATTTCACATTGCTAGTTCTGGCCTAATGTTAGCTAGCTAACTAGCTAACATTGAACCTATTGGTTAACTTTAGCTAGCTATGACAATCGGTTTGTATTGCTAGTTAAAGCTTGCTGTTAGCTAGCCAGCTGATGTTAGATGGCTGGCTAGCTACAGTAGCTAACATTACCTGTATGAACTGTGTGTAGTGATGTTATCTCAGAATGCCATTTCACATCTATTGTATAATAATGCTAAAATATTTGTGTCTGGAATTTGTCTTTCAACATCAATCAGTAGAACACGCCTGACTCTAATCCACCAGTCATAGTCATCAAAAAGAGAGCTGTTGCAAGCAAAGGCTGCAGCGCAGTCATCAACTACATGCACCATTTCTTCACCAACTACGGAGTTGGAAAAACACGTGTGGACCTGAGTTATGATAACTGCAGTGGCCAAAACAAGAACAAGTTTGTGCTCTGGTATTGTGCCTGGTGGACCATGCACAAGCTCCAGCACAATCTGGACCTTCATTTCCTGATCACAGGCCACACCAAGTTTGCCCCCGACTGGAGCTTCGGCCTCATCAATCAGCTCTTCAGAAAGACCAGAGTGAACACTTTGTCTGAGATTTCTGGTGTTGTGAAGGACAGCACTGTGACAGGGGTCAACATCCCACAGCTGGTTGGACTGGAGGATGGTACGGTGCTGGTGGAAAGCTATGGCTGGCAACAACACCTGACTCTGTACTTCAGGCCGCTGCCACAGGTCAAGCAGCACCAGCACTTCAGGTAAAAAATAGGGATAAAAAAAAAGAAGCCTGATGTTGTCGCCAAGGAGCATTCGGACTGTCGGGATCAGGTTTCAGCTGCTGCGCTACGCTGACATCCTTCCTCCCATAGATGATCTGTCTGTAAAAGCACCACCTGGACTGGACACATCTAGACAAACTGTATTTTTGACAAGATCAGGGAGTTTTGCGACGAAGAGGCTATGGACAACGCATGCCCTGCACCAAAGTCAAGGGTAGGACAGAAACAGGCTCACCCGAATATAGATTCCCTTGTTCATGCATGGTTTGGACGGACCAGTCATCAGCACTATCTGCAGTGCCTCTATTCACATGACTCTCTCCTAACACACACGCCATATGTTGCTGCTACTATTGTTTTGTTTATCCCGCTGCTCAGCCACTTTACCCCTGATTGTATGCATACAACTACCTCGTCTATCACTGATATCGTTATTGATTTTGTTCTTGTACATACTGTATATTATATTCATATTGACACTATCTATTTCTGATATTGCTACTATGCAAGTAACCATTTTGCTGTACCGTTTACACCTTCTGTAGAGACCAATCACTTAGCAAGACTGCAAAATATTGATATATAAAATTAATATTGATGTGTGGTCGTAACATGATTTTGTGACATACCACAACAATATCATGTGACCGTATAAAGTGTCCACCACATAAATATAAATGGCGCATGCATCTGTTTATGTACTATACATGTGCAAAAAACAAAAAACTCACTCAGGTTGCATGGCCTTAACTTATGTATGGAATTCTATGTGATAAGTGCATGTATAACAGTATATAAAATATGCTAATGTACTGGTGTGAAGGCATTTGGGCAGTGGTGTAAAGTACGTAAGTAAAAATACTTTAAAGTACTACTTAAGTAGTTTTTTGTGGTATCTGTATATTACTTTACTATTTATATTTTTGGCAACTTTTACTTCACTACATTCACAAAGAAAATAATGTACTTTTTACTCCATACATTTTCCTTGACACCTAAAAGTACTCGTTACATTTTGACAGTAAAATTGTCCAATTCACACACTTATCAAGAGAACATCCCTGGTCATCCCTATTGCCTCTGATCTGGCAGACTCACTAAACACAAATGCTTAGTTTGTAAATGATGTCTGAGTGTTGGAGTGTGCCCCTGGCTCTCAGTCAATAGCTTCTTTTTTTTATGTTGCTGTCTGGTTTGCTTAATATAAGGAATTTGATCCTTAAGTACATTGTGCCCCTGGCTATCTGTCAATTCATCATTAAAAGAAATACAATTGTGCCATCTGGTTTAATATAAGGAATTTGAAATGATTTATACTTTTACTCAAGTATGACAAATTAGTACTTTTTCCACAACTGGATGTGGCTGGGGGTTAGAGTATTTCTTTCACATGACCGATCAATTTAGACAAGTGTGTCTGGGTAAGCGTCATCTAATATTTATAAAATATTTATGTCTGGACACTTTCTGTTTACCTGGAATTTTTCCTTATTGTAGGCTACTACCACTTTTAGTCTTAATCTTTACTACACTACTCACTGTTTAGCACATGACCTCACAAAGGCTGCAGTGTATCCTTAAAGAGATGGGTGGTGCTGGCTTAAGAGGATGTGAACAATGCTGAATGGGTGTAGACAAAGGAGAGCTCCCCAGTAGGTTCCAAATATTCAAAGGCCCTTTTCTCAAAAGTGTATCAACTTTCCAAGTTGAAATACTTTCCCATTGTTCCTCAATAATGCCATGTATGATATTCCATTTTGTAGCTCTGAGTCTCTACTTTTATCCAATCTAAAAAAAACAATTTCAAATTTTGCTATATAAGACCGAATCCAGGTGGTGAGTCACATATTGCCACTTAAACTTCTGTGAAAGGACAGAACATTTTATGCAGGTCTCTGTCTATATTTATCAGTCATGAAGTATTGACTGAAGGAATATAATTTACAGTGCTGGATTTTGCTATCTCCTGCATGGGTCAAATCCATATCTGTTCCTGATGAGAGAGGTGAGCGGGACCGCAGAAGAAACCCACAATTACATTCGTTTTATGCTCTGTGTTGCAGTCCAGTTTTATAGGGTAAAGATACCAAGGCTTTTCATAATTCATGAATACACTGCCTTCCAGCATTCAACACCATAGTACCCTCCAAGCTCATCATTAAGCTTGAGGCCCTGGGTCTCAACACCCCGCACTGTTAAATTGGGTCCTGGACTTCCTGACGGGCCACCCCCAGGTGGTGAAGGAAGAAAAAAACATTTCCACTTCGCTGATCCTCAACACTGGGGCCCCACAAGGGTGCGTGCTGAGCCCCCTCTTGTACTCCCTTTTCATGCATGACTGCGTAGACATGCACATCTCCAACTCAATCATCAAGTTTGCAGACGACACAACAGTAGTAGACCTAATTACCAACAACGAGACAGCCTACAGGGAGGAGGTAGGGCTCTTGGAGTGGGGTGTCAGGCAAATAACCTCTCACTCAACGTCAACAAAACAAAGGAGATGATCGTGGGGAGCACACCCCTATCCACATCGACGGGACAGCAGTGGAGAAGGTGGAAAGTTTTAAGTTCCTCAGCGTACATATCACTGACAAACTCAAATGGTCCACCCACACAGACAGTGTGGTGAAAAAGGCGCAACAGGGCCCCTTCAACCTCAGGAGGCTGAAGAAATGTGGCTTGTCACCTAAAACCCTCACAAGCTTTTACAGATGCACAATTGAGAGCATCCTGTCGGGCTGTATCACCGTCTGGTACGGCAACGGCACCGCTCACAACTACAGGGCTCTCCAGAGGGTGGTGCGTTCTGCACAATGCGTTACTGGGGGCAAACTACCTGCCCTCCAGGACACCTACAGCACCCGATGTCACAGGAAGGCCAAAAAAATCATCAAGGACAACAACCACCCGAGCCACTGCCTGTTCACCCCACTACCATCCAGAAGGCAAGGTCAGTACAGGTGCATCAATGCTGGGGCCGAGAGTCTGAAAAACAGCTTCTATCTCAAAGCCATCAGACTGTTAAATAGCCATCACAAGCACAGAGAGGCTGCTGCCTACATACAGACTTGAAATCATTGGCCACTTTAATAAATGGAACACTAGTCACTTTAATAATGTTTACATATCTTGCATTACTCATCTCATATGTATATTCTGTATTCTATACTATCTATTGCATCTTAGCCTATGCCACTCTGACATTGCTCATCCATATATTTATCTTTATATATTCTTATTCCATTCCTATACTTAGATTTGTGTGTATTCGGTATTTGTTGTGGATTTGATAGATATTACTTGTTAGATATTGCTGCGCTGTAGGAACATGAAGCACAAGCGTTTCGCTACACTCGCAATAACTTCTGCTAACCAAAATCTTCTGCTAACCACTAACATTTAATTAGATTTTTCCACTTAGCAAAATGTCTTATCTAATTGTGCTACACTCCCAGGCATAAATTCATAAATACGCAGAAGAGAGGGCAAGGGCTGTGGGTTGAAGTTACCCAAATATATTTTTGTTTTGATGCAAAATAACCCTTGAATATCTAATGGATTTGCAGACACCCACTGGGAACACAATTCAGTGACCATGGTCCACACTGTTTTTATCCAGTCCAATTATATCTGAGTCACTGGATCTGCATGTTGATCTGCTCTTTGTCATAGAGTTATGCATGCAGCCTTGAGTCTTTATGGCCAATATGATTCTACGACACTCAGACAGACATAAACGAGCATGCTGTTGTGATAAACAAACACAGCAGCTTATTTGAGTGCAGTGTTTATGCTTACAAGTGGTATCTCTGTTAATGTTGATGGAGACAACAATAAAGCCTTGGTGTTCCCATCTTAAACTAATAGATATATGGAATAACCGCAGCATTAAATTATGTATGTATTGCACACCTTGACCTCTGTAGCAGGTTTTTCTTCCTGTTTCTTACTTCCTCCTATTGTAAATGGCTGACCAACTGTTCACAGCAGTGTATACAATAGATAATAGACACATAATTCAGTGTGCATTATACCCTCTGGATTGAGAATCAAATAGCTTGATGGTCCATGTTATTACCATCTGAAAACAAAGTCTATATTATAGGGACGGGGGTACGCCAATAAAAAATGTGATTTTTATTATTTTTTCTTCATATTTTCAAACAGTCCATTTATATTTTCCAGAGGGGCTATACATTTGGGTGAGTTTTAATCTTGCCTGAGTAGCCTCGTTTCACTGCCAATCTAGTGTTCAGCGAAATAACAACACAATGTCAAACACAGGTAGCCTAGTCAAATAATTAACATCCGATCACATTAAACGTTACTCTCTTGCGGGAATTCCACTAACAGTCCATATGTAGCCAAACGTAGCTGCTGCTCATGTTGGTATCTGTACTGATGGCGCAAAAGCCATGACAGGGAGACATAGTGGAGTGGTAAAGCGTGTGCAAGCAGTTGCTCCCGACGCCACTTGGGTACACTGCAGCATCCACCAAGAGGCTCTTGCTGCCAAGGGAATGCCTGACAGCTTGAAAGACGCTTTGGACACTACAGTGATTCACTTTGTTAAAGCAAGGACACTGAACTCTCGTGTATTTTCTGCACTATGCAATGATATGGCAGCAACCATGTAACGCTTTTACAACATACAGAAGTGCGCAGGTTATCAAGGAGCAAAGTATTGACACGTTTTTTTGAATTGAGAGATGAGCTTAAATTTTTCTTTACTGACCATAATTTTCACTTGTCTGACCGCTTGCATGATGACGGGTTTCTCACACGACTGGCCTATCTGGGTGATGTTTTTTCTTGCCTGAATGATCTGAGTTTAGTATTGCAATAGTATGTAGAGGAACAAGCTAACCTAAGAAAAAAATGCTTAATTCCCAGGTATTTTTCCCGAGACATTAAGGTCAAAGTGGACGGAAATGCAATACACACACCCGAGCGAAATATATTCAATGTGCGGGACAACATTGAGGCTATGATTAAGAAGTTGGAGCTCTTCTCTGTCTGCATTAACAAGGACAACACACAGGTCTTTCCATCATTGTATGATTTTTTGTGTGCAAATTAACTCAAGCTTACGGACAATGTCAAATGTGATAATATAGCGAAGCACCTGAGTGAGTTAGGTGCGCAATTACGCAGGTACTTTCCCAAAACCGATGACACAAACAACTGGATTCGTTATCCATTTTCTGCCCTGCCTCCAGTCCACTTACTGATATCTGAACAAGAGAGCCTAGTCGAAATTGCAACAAGCGGTTCTGTGAAAATTGAATTTAATCAGAAGCCATTGCCAGATTTCTGGATTGGGCTGCACTCAGAGTATCCTGCCTTGGCAAATCGAGCTGTTGAGACACTGATGCCCTTTGCAACCACGTACCTATGTGAGAGTAGATTCTCGGTACGCACTAGCATGAAAACTAAATACAGGCACAGACTGTGTGTGGAAAATTATTTAAGACTGAGACTCTCTCCAATACAACCCAAGATTTCAGAGTTATGTGCATCCTTTTGTTAGGTTCTAATTATCAGAGTAAGAACTCGACGGACACTATGAAAGCTTAAACCAAGTTTATTCTTCCCAAAGGATCGAACAGCTGAAAATACATATTCGCACAAGCACTGATATTTAACCCTTTCTCCTATGCTGAGTCTCCTCCTACACATCTGAACAGCCAACGCATCTCTGTTGCTAGACAGAACCTTAGTGATATCTGTTCTCCCTCACTTCATCTGACCTGACCTTTGCCCCAAAGTGCTCACTCCTCCCCAACTCACGGCTGTCATGTTGACTCATACCAGACGGTCTTTCCTCCTCCCATAGGAACCCTGATGGCTAACAATAACATATATTGACATAATGTAAATGTTATACATTACCCTCTCTCCCTCAGTGAAAGGAATAAGTATATTTCATGATTTCATAAGTCAAGAAATCAGAACCCAACACTTTCAAGCACACCCTTCTCATTAACCTGTGGTGAGTTATTCACAATTTTTGATTAACAAAACAAAAGGTTTTATATGTAAGATGGTTAAATAAAGAGCTAAATTATTAATTATTATTATATTATTATTTGTGCCCTGGTCCTATAAGAGCTCTTTGTCACTTCCCACAAGCCCAGTTGTGACAAAAACTCACACTCATTCTTATGTTTAATAAATGTATCCTACAGTGTGTGTGTGGTAGGCTTACAGTGATGACAAAAAACAAAATTTGAGAGTGCGCTGACCCTGGTGGTAGAGGGGTTACGCAGCTGGAGGTTGAATGTTTGAAAGGGCACGGGACTATAAAATATTTGAGAACCACTGTATTAGACAAACAGATTTCCATAATTATCATACAAAGATCCATTGAAGCAATATTTCTTGGAGTCTCCTTCATTCATTCCAATACAATAATTCTCGTTCTGTACACACCTTGGTTGTGCACAGAAAGGTGTGCCATTGAATCACTAGCTATGTAACATACCATTGTTTGAATACCATTAAACACAGCAATAGAATACTGGTGAAACTGAAACAGGTTAAACAGTTTATTCCCATGGAGGGGTGAGATGTGGTCACAGATATCTCCTTTGTAATTATTTAGGATCAATTTTCAGATAAAACCTGAAAGACAAGAACAGGAGAGAGAGAGCGAGAGAGAGAGAGAAAGAGAACAGTCAACACAGTAATAGAGACTTTGTGGGAGGGAGGTTGAGCATAGAGATAAAAAAAAACAGGAACAAAGTTGATAAGACGGTTCCAAAGTTCAACCTGCAGCACACCTGGGGATGGGTGCTCCTTTCCCTAAGCTGGTCAGAGATGGTCCAGGTCGTGGATAGGATATCCTATGAAGCCCAGATCCGCTCTCCGATACCCGGAGGATTGGGTCTCTCCTTGTGTCTTCATTGATTTTGGACCTGGGCCATTCCTGTTTTTTTCTTTGACCGGAGTCATATTTACTACACATCACATGGTGGGTGCTCCCTGAGGAAATCAGGACAAAGAAGTCCAGACAGTGGGAACGGGATTTTAATCTCACTCTTCTTACTCCTCAAGCCCAATGGATCTGTGGCCTAGGATGGTCATAGTGCTTCTCCTGTACTGCTATGGTGAGTTTAATGGGGCACTACGGATCTCCTGTTTGATTTGGATGAGTGCACTCCATGTAGGTATAAACCTAGGCTGCATCCCAAATGCCACCCTATTTCCTAAATAGTGTACTGGGCTCTGGACAAAAGCACTGCACTATATAGGGAATAGGGTGCCATTTGGGATGCATCACTGTAGTCTTTGTTTAATATGTAGTTGTAATTAATTAGATGTAGTGAGGCTCTGGAGATTTCCCCTCAGTTCTAATCAAGGTCTTGGTGGACAAAGAGTTGTGAACCCTATGTGGACTTCACTCATTCTAAATTATAGCCATCAATGGAAAATGGATCCACGGGCAAGTTCATTTGAGTGCTCCGTCAGAGGTCTATTATATTGACTACATTATTATAGAGCATATCAAAATGCTAATGTTGAAGGGAGTCGAGACTGTATCATTTTCTGGTCAATGTCAATCACACAATCTGTAATCTGCATGAGACATGACCAGATGCACTATGACGTTAGCGGTGGACATATGTAACTGACATTTTAAAAAGGAAAGGTTAATTATGCCTGAATTGTTCCTAGCGTATTTATATTGTAGCGTAGTTAAAATCCCACCCGTTATGTAGTTGGATGGAAATTATCCAACCATTATGTATAAATTATGTTAAACATAATAATAAACCACATTTATCAATTTGACTCCAACATTATGCAAATAAATGCAACAGGCCCTGTACGTCTCTAGAGGATGTAGTCAAGGTAGCGAGCCTTGCATCACCTCTCAGTATGACTATAATGAACATGTTTAACTTGCACCGTTATTCAATTATGAAGAGACTAGATACAAATAGCTCATCCTGGCGACCAATGTACTAGCATTCATTTGTTGAAGCAAGCAGATCAGAGATGTCAAGGTGGTACACAGGCATATGCTATGGGTATTCTGTATATAACAACTACCAGTAGACCTGCTAAATTATAAGAGTATAGTTAATCAAAGACTTACTCCGTAAAAGGAGGAATGCATTTACTCAATTCAACTAGTAGAATGTATAGGTCATGAAATAATTAACACTCAAACAACTGCAGTGTACATTATATACATGATACATTACAGACTAATCAGAGTAAATTACTATCACCAATAGGCTAAGACTTAACGTGGTTACGCTTGTCTTCAATTCAGAATGATCTCTAAGAGTTCTCAAAATATGAACAAATTTACTGTCCTTTAACCAAATTCAAGCATGAACACACATTCAACCTGAATTAACATTTCTTTGCACTTTGCTGAGTAAAAACAAAAGACAGGAAAACACACCCAGATTCTAATCTAATCAACTCAATTGAGAATATAGCAGAGCGCCACTGTGTCGCTCCCTCTTTGAACTATTAGCCGTCCGATGAACAGAATAACCCAGTTTCCCTGTAACAATACATCCATAGCACTTACAGCACAATAAAACATATCAAAATTCATTGCTCTTTATGAACTCTTGAAACAATCCAAACATGACAATTTAACTCACAATAAGATTAATTTAGTCGATTTCACGTTTTCATCTGTCTTCACACCTCCAATGGTCTCCGTACTCGCAGGGTTCTGTGGGAACGTTCCTCCCCAGAGACGTCCACATATAAGGTGTGTTTAAACCCTGTAATAGCCCACAGATGGTCAGCCATCCAAACAATGTCATAAACCATAATTGAGTCATCACGCTGGGCCTCAGCACCTGCAAGTCGCAAGTATCACCTTTTCTTATTTTCCACTACAGTTTCTATCTTATTATACAGTCCTGATAAGACTGGCACTAACCTCTTGAGGAATTAAGGTTGTCCTGTAATGGACACTGTATTTTTTATTAAACATCCCTTTGTGGATGGGCCCTACAGACCCAAACTGTTGCTTTTGTTTCATCCTATTCTCACTCAAATCAAACAATTGGTTTGCTTCCACATGTCCAGCTGCTTATATTCCCTCCTCTGTAGTCAAGGAACAATTACACATTTTAGTTCCTGCTGCCAAGGAAACAAAGCCCAGCTCACGTAAGCCTTGTTTGAGTTAGGCCCACAGCTGCTGTGAGTGAAAATGGAGCAAGCATATTTTGAGGGAGGCAGATCCTTTGACAGAGGCGGTTGTTGTGAGTATGTCACATGGGTCGTGACAATGTTGAATAATAGAGCAATGATTTTTGTGTACTGACTAGCGAGACGTTACACTACGAATACTATTTGTGAATGGACAGTCTCAAGTTAACTTTCCCCACCGTCGTTCTCTTTATCTATAGGTTGTTCAGCCGTTGGTGAAGGGAAGCCATACTTAATCTCTAGGAATTTCAACACTGTGCTCCACTGGAACAAGCTCGACAGCCCAGATGAAGGGGTCCTTTACAGTGTCCGTTACAAAAGGTGAGAGACAGGAATACAGTGGCCACCGTTTCACCTTTCAATCCAACAGCATATTTATGTGCCTAGGCTAGGGTGACCTAGGGTGATATGTGACTTATGTCAACAACATTTTAAAGCTGTGTGCTGAAAGACAGAGCTATGCCACCAGGAAGAGACTGTGAGTGTGTGTGTGTGTGTTGTGTGTGTTTAAGTTGAAGTGTCATTTTCTTTCTCTCCATGCACCTTTTCAGCATCGTTGTCCCCATTGTTGTCCCCATCATTATCCTCATTGTTGTCCACATCGTTATCCCCATTGTTGTCCCCGTTGTTTCGGATATGGTGGGTTGCTTTTTCGATTTGCCGCTGCCATCAGCCTTGAAACCATGGTGCTACTGTACTTCGTCATGATGCAGGTTGAGCGCCACTGGCTAGGGCAAGCCTTAGCAGACAGGCTCTGGTCTGTGCATTACCACAGGCCTCACTCTGTTTCCCTGCACACCACAGGGATAAATCTGTGAAAAAAATTGCCTGTAAAAATGTACCATTCAACTTTACAAACGGCACTCAGTTCACCTGTGGCTATGTGAGGCAAATGTTTTCATCTCAATCACTCACTGCCTCTTTGAGATCCTTTTACCAAGTGGAAATGTCAGCTCATCTAATTGCTCATGACATAGTCTGATGGGCAAATGTCAAGTGCCACACCAATCGCATTGATTTGTCTCTCCGAGACTGTCACCTGGAATTGCTTGCATGTCCTTATTCAAGGCCTCATAGCGACACCATCAAATCAGTTCAGAGAAAGATTGGCCTTGATCATGCCCACTAAATATCGGTGCCCTGTTTGACACACTATCCTTTAGCTATTTTTATAGGGGGAAGAAAGTGGTTAAATAACACACCTATTTCATTACTCTGTTGTGCTATTTGTGGTCTAGCGGCTAGGCTGCCGCACGCACATCCTGAAAGACAATACATTTACAACATGTGATATGTCATGATAAAGGCAATACATTTACAACATGTGATATGTCATGATAAAGGCTCATGCATGCTTATATCACGTTAAAAAGCATTGTAACTGCAGGCTTCAAGTAAAGTGTTACTCAATATTTGTTAAAAGTGCAACATTCAATAGTTGGCTAAGGGTTCCCTACATAGTGTGTTTTATGTTGGATCATGTTTTTTTGTGTTCATTATAGACTCGGAGAGCCATACAAGCCGAAGATTGAGTGCCAGAACATCACCACTCTTTTTTGTGACCTCACTGCAGAGACACCATACATCTATCAAAATTCCTACTATGCTGAGGTTTTCGCCAACAGTCACTCGCTAGGCCGTACAGCACTGTTTAAACCTCTGAGAGACAGTAAGCAATTTCCTCTCTTTATCATACTTTTTCTAGATTAGGATGTTTTTTGATTATGTGTTGGCTCAAAGGGCAGTATCCTTAGTTGAGATACATGCACATAGCTCCAACTGTCTGTTCATGTTCCCTAATGACATCAATATATGTTTCCATGAAAGCTTTTGTTATTCACCAATTATTCCAGTTAGCATTTGGCCCATGCTAAAAGGGTTCCTCCTCTTTTCTTCAGATTGTCACTAATTTGTTATTTTCCTTAGTCTTATTCTCACTCTTTATTTGTCTTTTACATGTCAGCTGTCCTTGGGCCACCCAATGTGTCTGTGACCCCCACAACATCATCTTTAAAAGTGACTGTCACTCTACCGTTGGGACCGGATAATAAGACTTCCATCGAGGAGATTTTCAACAGTACCAGCTTTTCCTACCATGACCCTCCAACCTTCTATATCCTCAACATCACCCATCCTAGCTGGGCAGCACAGGTGATTCTCTCACATGTACTGCTCACACACATGCATGCATGGACAAATGCAGGCACACACACACCCACCAACACACACACATATTAAATACACAAACATGTTCTAACTGCTGACTCTTTTTTTCCACAGGTCCATAGAAACACAACTGGAGAGTTTGTCCTCAACCATCTGAAGAACAACAACGTAAAGTACTGTGGCTATGTGGTCTACACCCCGACTAGAGAAATGTACCGACATGCCAGTGAGAGCCGTACATTCTGTGTGGCATTACCAGGTGAGGTCATCTGGTGTCCCTCAAGGCTCTGTATGTATGCACGAGCTGGTCTCAGAGCATTTCAAATTATTTTGTATGAAATCCGAGACGCTCCATTTAGTAATTGCAATTTGTATTATATGTTCTGAATTAGAAAAACGTACAATAAATGTTGAACTAGCTAGGTGGCTAATGTTAGCTAGCTGGATACCGTTAGCTAGGCTAGGGGTTAGGGTTAAGTTTAGGAGTTAGGTTAAAGGGTTAAGGTTAGGGTTAGGAGAAGGGTTAGCTAACATGCTAAGTAGTTGCAAAGTAGCTAAAAAGGAGGTAAATAGTTGAAAAGTTGCGGAAGTTTTCCGTAATGAGATGTGAACTCGCAAGGTTATAGAGCCACCCATCCACCCCGACCAACCACCCTAATTTTGTTTTTGATTGTATTTTGTAACCATACCAAAAGTAACATGCCATACTAATTTGAGTGTCCCGAATTTACATTTACTATGTTACGTCTAGTCTATGAGACCAGGTATGCCTTTCCTTTTGCATTTGCTAATTGTGTTGAATGAATCATCTGTGAATGCACTCCTAAAGTATGAGTACAGTTTGAGTAACCATACTGTTACCAAAAAGAACTTAAAGGCATGCTGTAAATGCGTTGACTGTAGTTTCACAATGTTAAGGGTATTCCTGCTGCTTTTCAAAGATTATATCAAGGCTCACTTCCTGGAGACAAGACTGAATGGAGCCTCTTATTTATGCATCCTTGAAACTACTGTACTGACTGACCTCACGGACACTCCCACGCTTTTTATTTATTTAACCTTTAACTAGGCAAGACAGTTAAGAACAAATTTGTATTTGCAATGACGCCCTAGAAACAATGGTTTAACTGCCTTGTTCAGGCGCAGAACGACAGATTTTTACTTTGTCAGCTCGGGGATTCAATCCAGCAACCTTTCGGTTACTGGCCCAACCGCTCTAACCGCTTGCTCTATAGAGCTGGCAATTTACAACCTATTGGCCTGTTTCCAATAGGCTCTGAGAGTGAGGCAGCTGTATAGCCACTACTGAGGTGTAATAGAAACAATCTTCCCCCATCCAGGTGTACCCTGGCTGCTGTTTCCCTGGTTCCTCCTCTTAGGGTGTCTGCTACTTGGTTCCCTCCTGCTACCGGTGATGGTGTGTCGTCACTATGTGAGAAAGAAGAGTAACATGCCAGACGCCTTGGTAAGAAATGCAGATCGGAGATTTCCCCATACATGAAGGGGTGCCAGTTTCTGTTATTGGAAATACAGGCCTCCAGGCAAAACTTACAGAACACTTACAAAACACGTGTATGAGAGGCCTCAATAGGATGCAAACGAACCTGTTCAATCTCAGCCACAAACACGCAATACATTCTCTACTTGTACACTCATCTTCTGCACATCTATCACTCCAGTGTTTAATTGCTATATTGTAATTATTTCGCCACTAGTGCCTTTGTATTGCCTTTCCTCCGTTTTCCTACCTCATTTGCACACACTGTATATATACTTTTTCTACTGTATTATTGACTGATTATTCCATGTGTAACTCTGTGTTGTTGTTTGTGTTGCACTGCTTTGCTTGGCCAGGTCGCAGGTGTAAATGAGAACTTGTTCTCAACTAGCCTACCTGGTTAAATAAAAGGTGAAATAAATAAATAAATAAGAAAATCTAGCTATTTTCTACAGCAACACCTAACTTAGAACAGGGCACAATGGGTAACAGCAGTTCCAATAAAATGTTATCTCTTTGCAATTTACACATGCACTGATTTATGAGCAAATGATTTAACTTGACCATCATTCATTTTCTCTTTAAATGGCTGCATTTCTCAATCTTCCCAGAGTTGTATCTGTTTTATTCAATCTTCTCTTATATGCTGAGAAATCATACACCGTTTAATCAGTTGTATTAAACAGTTCTTGCCATGAAAGTTGTTCAGAATTATAATTGAACAAGTTAAAGAATCAAAGACATTTTGGTTTGACATACATTGTAACCACTCAATGATTCCAAGGGTTTGGTGGAGTGGAGAGGGGGTCATAGAGGTGTTTTGGTAATAGTTGCGTAAACTAAATCCTCTTTCTCTTCTACACAGAAACTGACAACAAGCGACGTCCCACCTCCATTGTGGTACCCTCCAGATGCCATCACCATCTCCATTGCCAAGTCGTATCATTACCCTGTGGGGTTCTCCTACGGTGACCTGAAGACTGGTAAACTCCAGATGGGGCCAAAGTTCACCAGCAGTGGGTCTAGGTCCTATTCCCCCCAGGACGGACCCTCCTCCATTGCCCAGCCCAGGCACTGTGACACCTACATGGGCCAACACTCCAACAACAGCACCCAGTCCTCCACCAACTATAGCATGGTCGTAGTGCAGGTGGCCAATGAAGGTGTGGAGGAAGAATGCCATCGCCATCCAGACAGTGAAGACAACATTAACTCTCCATGGTCATCTGAATCCAGTGACCACAAACCCAGTTGGCTTCAAGGTGGCCCAGTTTTGTTTTCACGTGGAGCACCACCTGAGCCGAACCGATGTGTTGGAGACAGGGACTCAACAGGGTGCCCCCTGGTACTGCCCACATTGCGGCGTATTGATGGCCTACTGCAGTTGTCCACTTTGCTGCTCCAGCCAGAGACACAGAGTGCCATGGCCAGCATGGCACTGCCTACCGACGCTGAGGGGCAGCCCCTTTTGTGGGACCTAGACAGCAATGGGCAAGGGACATCACTATTGTCTGATCTGGTCACCACTGGGGAGACAGAGTGGTTGGACCCTGGTACAGGGAGAGAGGAGGAGAGAACAATATACACCCCAATCTCTCCAATGTGTTTCAATAACTCCAATGACTCACCATCTCACTCCATGCCTCCCATCAACCTTGCAGACTGCGAGACCTCATCAATGACATTCTTGTCTGGTTACAAACAACACTGGGTACCCCTTGCCCCTCTAGGGCTAACAGCAGAGGATAACTTTGGGATTTCCTCATATGCTCCACAACAGGCTTGGATTGATCAGGAGGAAGAAGAGGAAGAATGAGAGGAAGGAGGAGACGAAATAATCAGTGAATTCTTTCTGGGAGGTTGGGTGGTACAAATTCTTTAGTTCCCTAAAATAATCTTAAGGGCCTCTGTGCCTGTTCTTCGCTCTGTTTGGGTCCCCAATGTACGTCAGAGACAAGTTCCGTCTCAGCGAGTCTTCACAAAGTGCAGGGAGAAGTTGGAAGGAGCAGAGAGAGGGTTTTGGTGGAAGTGCAGATTGGGGCTTTCACGGTCCCTCTTTCCTCCTGCTATGGAGCTTGTGTTTCAGAAACAATAGCAGGATTCTACTACAGTATCCAGCACACATGGCCCCCTCAATGGAGTCCTACTGAATCAAAGCTATAATTTTGGCCCTTTTTTACATTATGACAAATGTAGGACGTAGGATCAAGTGTTGTGAAATGTAGGATCAAGGATATAAGATCAAATACTGTAAAATAGATTTTGTACATTATATTGTGACGCTCTCTTTCATTTGCATATTTTGCAACATTTCCAGCAATAGGCTAGTTCTACCAATATATGTGTGCATACAGTACATACACACATCTTAATGTACACTAACATGTTCATTTAAACCATGACTGTGAAGTTTCTGTTTCATTTGAAGAAATTAAATGGACATCCAGGATTTAAGCTCGTTGGCATAAGGTAGTAAAGAGCCAGTCCTCTTATGTCATAATGTCATAGGCACAAAGCTTTAATTTCAGCATAGCAGGACTTTTGTCTCTTTATTTATTGTTTCTTGTTTGTCATATTATCTGTGTTAGTGTTCCACATTATATGCACCACAATGCTGAAGAAAATATGACTGACATTTGAATGAGTTTACAGCAACAATTAAAATTCATATTAGCATTGAAGGTGATACACTGTATACATTTCTAAAATGTTATTGTCAGAAATACAAGAAACAGCATGAGTTACGTGAGAAATGTGTAAAATAACTTTGTTGTGTGTTTTGTCTTCGAAGTATGTGACCTCAATAATGTCTAGTCATTGTTTTCTGCTCTTTACAGTACAGGAGACAAAAGGGTTGGTAATTCTCCACGAGGGTGTGGTGGTTATGGTACTCTGGTGAGCTACTAACACCAAACGGCACGTAGTATCTAAGTGAAAATACCTATGTGTTTACTACACATATAATAATAGGCTAGAACACTGTTAAAACTGTCAGGTATTCCTAGTTGATGCTGTGATGTGTATCAAATATTCAACATATATGTACAGTATAATACTGATTTGTTTTTATATGGGTCACTTGTATAACTAATATGATTGTGAATTTAATGTTTTCATTAAAAGGTAACTACTGTGTTACTGAATTGGTTGATCCATCATTGCTGTCAAAAAGTACTTCAGCAAACATGAGCTTCAGTAACATTAGTAAGCAGGGGAAGTTGAGGGGAAGTCTTGATGAGCTGACATATCAAGTGAGTTTTCTATGAATATTCTTTACTTTAAAAAATATTATTGATTAGTGTAGATGAGTGCCAGTGTGAATAACAAGACGTTTCACTGCTGTCTCACTGAAAGGCTCCAGCAGTGTTATTCCTTGTCATGAGGTCTTAGCCAAACATATCAGAATAACCTCCCTCACAGCCATGTCAACCCATGAGGTGGTTTACGCAAACAAGGCAAAGGTCTCAGAAAGAAATACAGTGTGTCCTCCTCCATCCATTTATATTAGATGACTCAAACAATAAAGTGTCAGCTGGTGGGATATTGAACAAAGGTGCCAAAGTACAGTGTGGATGCCAGTTGCAAGGTTACGGTTTCCGTACAACCAACTGTCGAACTAAGGAAAAGGTCAGATTGGGAGAAGTTCAAGGCCCATATTCATAAAGCATCTCGGAGTAGTAGCACTGATCTAGGATCAGGTCCCTCTGTACATAATATTGTGTTCATTTTGATCTATAAGGCTGATCCTAGATCAGCACTCTTACTCTGAGATGCCTTATGAATATGGGCCCTGAATTTGTATGATATCATGGAGTAGCTTTGCAGCATGTTCCATTCAAACGTGTCATACTGCTAATAGGTTAATTCGCTGGCTGCTCTTGGGGAAAACTGTTCCAGAATTTCATAACTAAGCCACATTCATTCTGATCCTTTTTTAAAAAAGCGTCCTAACGTAAATCTCCTGGGCCCTGACATAATTTACTCAAATCTACTTCGGCCAAGGTGTCAGAAATCTAATTTAACACCAGCTTTTCTGCAGTGAGAAACTGGAGAGGTTAAACATCACTTGTAATAATTGAATGGATTTAATTGTTCATTAGCATAAAGTTGGTGACCGGACTTGAGGGGAACTTTATTCATGGGGTTCTGCTGTCCTGAAGGGGGTCTTGCCTCCAGACCTCATTTGGAAATCTTATGACCACAGTGTGCACGCACGCACACACACACACACACACACACACACACACACACACACACACACACACACACACACACACACACACACACACACACACACACACACACACACACACACACACACAATGCCTTACTATACTTGTGAGGACTTTTTGGGGACCAACAATTGATTCCCTTTCAAAATCACATTTTTTCCTAACCCCTAAACCTAAACCTTACCCTAACCCTAACCACTAAGCCTAAAATAGCCTTTTTACAAGGCAAAATGTCCTTACTTCTTTGAATTTTAGTTGGTTTACTATTCTTTTGAGGACTTCAGGTACTCACACACATACTATNAGCTTAGGCTATACGAAGAGCATGCTCGGAGAAGCACAGGACAAAGTTATATTTCTGAGAAAATGTACTTCCTTCCTGAGGTTTTTGCGTTGCTGGGATGGTGTATAGAAAACTAGGCTACACTGTATTACCAGACCGGTCACCCATGATACAAGTCAGTATTTGACGTCGATCCATGTCTGAGGATGTCGAGAGATGACGTGGAAACCGGCCACAAGGGGAAACAGTGAGTGCTGTTACCTTCAAGTAGGCATGAGCATCTGCCTCTGATTCCAAAGATTGCATGTTCAAATCCTAGGGGTAGAAAGTTGTTTTATCGTGAAGGATAGGGGAAACTGTCCAGCCCCTTGGCGGGTATTGCAGACTTTTATTCTTACTTTGACTGTTTCCTTTGGACAGATGTCCAGACTATTGAAACTGTGTTCACTTGCAACAACACTCTGACAGAAACTCCACTCTATCTGTCAGACATTCCCTCTACACATCCTCTCCTGCCTCCTTCTCGCCATACCCAAGAAGAAAAGAGAGAGAATTGCAGTGATGACCCTCTGGTCTCTTCTAACATACAGTAGTTCCCGATTTTCCAATAACTTTCTGAGCAGGTCTCAATAGAGTTGCAAATTGCATTTCAAACTGAAGTGAAAACTGTTACCGCCTGCCCTCGATCAATGGATATAGTGATGCGGTGAGAGTTTCACTCACTTAGAAAGAATTTTCAGGTATTAATAACCTGATGTTAGCTCGTACTGACCCTAGCAAATGATAATGTTTACATCAACCTCTCCTCACAAACAAAACAGCCAGGTGGAAAAGCCAGCATTGCATTTTTCAAAAAGCGCAACCTGGAGACGATTGATGGAAAAAAAGAGGTTATCTAAAAGAAATACAGTTCCTAATACTTTTTTGCTCTTTGGTGTTTCATAACTTATCATCTTATATATTATATGAAGATTACTTAATAGTTCCTTTGGGAGTTGAACTCTAAACCTTTCATTATACATTTCTATTTTTGAGATTGGGCATTTTGATGGGCTCACTTACCATATTCTCTGATCTGAGGCAAAAGGCAGTCTCTGAAAAAGATACAGCTTGACAGGGGCAAAATCAATTTCCTTTGAAGTAATGAAAATCTTATCAGCTAACGTTTGAAGACTTTGATGGGACTAAACAAGGGGAACGGGTAAATGTTGGTATCTTTTACAACCCACTATCACTCCAATATTCTCTCTTGGCAGTCGCTATCTTTTTTTCTACATCCGCATATTAGGTTCCGTTCAGATAAGATGGACCAATTAAGCTTGCTCCATTGAAATATATGCATGGCTCGTTGCTAATGAAGTTTTGTTCTGATCTGAAAGTTTAACTGAGGAGCAAGCTGGATCATTTAACTAGGTTTCTCACACAGTTGCCTGACATTATGGCAAGACACCAACTTTGCCCATGATAATATAATGCTAACGCTAATTAGCAATGCATACGCCAGTGTTATTTTTAATGGCAATTTGATGTCTTTCAACAACTACAAAAACAAACACAGGATAAGAAGCTTCATGTCTAATAGCCTACGTTTGGTAAGTTTATTAGGTTGTAGATAGAGCAATTTTTGGTTTACAAGCAAAATAATAATGTTTGAGTAATGTTCATGCATCCTCGCAGCAAAAAGACCTGTAGCAGACAGCTGTACACTGATGTCAGGATCTTGACAAACTTAGCAGTGAGTGAGTCATGACCATGAAAACACACGACTGATAGCTATAGCTATGCTCAACAAATGTATTATTCTTCTGGTTTTATCTAGCTCTATTTGTGATATTTTACCTTGCCTCGTTGGCTTGCTAGCTTGCTAGGCAATCAACCCTCAAAAGACATCTGCGATGTTGTAATGTAGACAATAACCATCTGATTACGTATTTTCTGACTTCCATGAGCTGCATCTGAATTTGGATGTGAACATATTTACTTCCAAGTAAACAAACCGCTTTCCAATTCGGAACTGTGCTTGCAACTTTTCATGACTTAGCCGGGAAATGGGTCTATAGCAGTGGCGGTCAGTGCCGTTAATGATGAGGGAGGACGATTATTTTTTTCATGAGCATGGCCTTATTTCTATTACTGCATGTTGGATGACTGTCAGTCATATTCCATTCACCCAGTTCAATGTAAAATCGATAGGTTTAGGCTGCTCAAATTTTCCCTATACCCATCATGAGGTTGCTATAACCTAGCCTATTAATGAAAGTTTCCAACGTAGGTGAACACAGGTCGAGAGAAGAATTTGAGGTGACAGACAGTGACACATGGACATACAGTGACACATTCAATACCGCATTCAATACATCTAGTTTATCTAAGGTGTAATCATTAGTCCAACAGTTGCAAACAAGAGTTTCTATCGGACAAATTCAGGTATTTTATCCCTGTTTCGTTTTCTTCCGTTTAAGAAACGTTTTTCAACAGAATCGGCGGAATGAATATACCCCTGATCATAGCAGCCATGCTGTATTCATTCTAGCCTCTATGCACTCTCCTCCTCTCACCTTTTTCCTTTGTTTGTGGACTTCAATGAACAACACATCAGCTGTATTTGACCAGATGAAAAAACCTTTCCAAGCCAAACCATGTCATAACCGCTACACACAGCCTACATCGTTGTCCCCATATTTGCTAAAGTAATATCCTAGTCAACATAGCTAATAACTAATGTGTTCGTAAACCTGCTACAATCATGCAGTAACGTTACAGTGTATAGTGAGTAAACAGTTACACTGGCAGGCACAGGTTGCAATAAATTAAGAAAACCAAAAGCTTACCTTGACTTGGAAGAGTGCCAGTGTTGTGTTGGATAGTCATAGCCAGGTAGCTAACATAGCATCCCTCTGTGTGAGGCGGGTGTTTGAGTAACTAAAATAGCCAACTGCATTTGCTTGCTAAGTAAGTGAAACTGAAAGTAAAATAAATGACAAAATCTCTTCCCTTTCTCTCTCTCTTGCATCTCCTTAATTTTTTAAGAAATGTATTTGTTGAAAACTGTTCAACTATTGTTTTTCTCTCTCTTTGAGTCAACTAGTCACCACATTTTATGCACTGCATTGCTAGCTAGCTGTAACTTATGCTTTCAGTACTAGATTCATTCTCTGATCATTTGATTGGGTGGACACCATGTCAGTTCATGCTGCAAGAGCTCTGATAAGTTGGAGGACGTCCTCCGGAAGTTGTCATAATTACTGTGTAATTCTATGGAAGGTGGTGAGAACCAAGAGCCTCCAAGGTTTTGTATTCAAGTCAATATACTAAGAGGAGGATGGAAGCTATCTGTCCTCCGGCTACACCATGGTGCTGTTGGCTACACCCTACAGTGCTGTTGAGGCTTCTGTAGACCTTCATTGCAAAACAGTTTGTTTTAATCAATAATTTGGTGACATGAATATGTTTAGAATAGTTTTATCTAAAAAATATAACTTTTTCAATGTTTTACCATTTTTATTTTTATGAAATTCACTGAAGAGGATGGTCCTCCCCTTCCTCCTCTGAGGAGCCTTCACTGGTCTATAGACAGGCATGTACAGTGTGCTGACCTTGCAAAGCCTCTGTTTCTAGATCTTATTAGCCCTAACAAGAATGTGTCAAATGTACAACAGTACTATGCACCATGCATGAAGAATGGAAGGTTCTGCAGCACTCAGGATTTCTTTCTACCCAGAGTGAACAGTAATTGATCTAATTGTCTTACACTGAGCAGCCTCTTCCTGCTTCCCCCCATCTGAGGCCCACACTTCCTCCCTGCAAACCCACTTCCTCCAAATGACTTAATGGATTGAAGTCTGCCTTTAGTTGGATGCAATCACGCCTGTTCACCCCTCCCATCACCCCCTTGCATTTTAATGAGGTCTTAATGGGTCTTTGATTAGAAAATGCATTTAAACAGCTGCCATGGCCCGGCCGGAAATGATGGATCTTCTCAGATACTTTTACGTCCATTATGGTCTATTTCTGTTGCTTTTGCAAGTGTCTGAAAAGATGAAAGCAACATTTATTTGGAATACAGCTGGAGCAGTTTTCCATTGCTTGAGGAAGAGGAGGATGTTGAGTGCCATCTTGACAGCGGATGGGTGCCATATTGGAAAGAGTTGTAAAAAAGGGGAGTTGTAGAACCGCTAACTCATTTCTCAACATGGTCTCATTAGAACGTCCAAATAGTGGCATTTAACCATTGCAGCTATACAGTATGCCACTTAAGCTGACATATTAGTTATGTGTAACCTAAATTGACGTATCATTTGTATGTCACTATAATGGTGTATTTATACATTACTGACTGACTGATCACTGATTCTCCTTAGTAACAGGAACTAATAAAGCTGGTATTTTCAGCTGCTTTGTTCTGGCAGTGGCAGTCCAGTTATTCTTAGTCTGTCACTGATGGTATATGATGAGAAGAGGGGGTTGGCAAGTCCAGCTTGCATTGTTTACTGATATACCAGAGGCAGGTGTGGACAGTAAATTTATTAAATAACCCCCCAACCCGGCACACAAAGAGATGGCCTTGGATAAAGCCTCTTAGTGTCTCTTTAAACCCTATCACAAGGCATTGAACTATCTTAACACACACACGAATACATGCTTGTGCATGCACAAATGAACACACACACGCAAACATGCATGCGCGCACACACACACACACACACACACACACACATACAATGGAGCTGGGACGATAAACCAAAAATTATTGACACCGACCATAATGATTGCTTATCGCAGGCAGTTTGCTGATATCATTCAGTAGTGAAATGTTATAGTGAAATTGATTTTTGTCCATATTGCCCAGCTGCCATCTCTCTCTCACTGCCTCTCTGTCTCTCTGTCTCAGCCAGTCTGAGCTCCATGTTTAATGAGACAGAACAGTGGGCAAGCTCCAGGGACTAATCAGAGATCAGTGTAAAATGAGACAGAGAAGAGGGGGGGAGTCAGGGAGGAGGGGAAGAAATAGAGGATCTTGGATCAGGGGAGAGACAAAAGTGAGACGGTAAGTGGAGAGGGGAGGAAGATCAAGGCAGGAGACGGGGGTTGATAGAGAAAGAAATCAAGGACGGAAAAGTAGTCTGCGAGATAAAGGGAGAGGTTTGAAAGGAGGAATGGCGTGACTGGAACTCAGGTGCGAACACAATCATTAATAACGCTATAACCCTTGTTCTTTGAGAGGGTGTTCAAGGCCAGTCTTTCAATAGAAGAGACCCCAGACTGTTTTATCTAGGCTCTTTCTTTACCCTTCTCACCCTTGGTCTCAATTATGAGACAAGACCATTATGGGGCCAGATGAAAAGGAACACAGAGAACGGACTAGCCCCCACCCCCCATTATCTGTGAATGTTCAACTACCAATAAGTTTAGGATTATCTTGTTATATATACACATTCACTATAAAAAGTCAACCATATATTCACACTCATCCCAACATGACAGTTACTGATCAGACAGTTGGTAGGCATTGTTTCCCCTGTGGCCATTCCAGCTGTTGCTTTCAGCTGCCTAGGTGATACAGTACAGTCCGCTTAATCCTCAATCCTATTGTGTTGTTCTATTGTTGCTACTGTGGCATCCTTGGCCGCAGGTCTGCAGTGCTGACTGTAAGTCTATCTGGCTGGATGGCATTGACCGGTGTCATTGCCATCTGGGGTTGGTGGTGGGGGCACCGGAGGGGACGTGTCAGTAGTCTATATTTACCACCTTGAGTG
The DNA here is from genome assembly GCA_003317085.1 of Hucho hucho. NCBI lineage: Eukaryota > Metazoa > Chordata > Actinopteri > Salmoniformes > Salmonidae > Hucho > Hucho hucho. The sequence continues at coordinate 353,158 of QNTS01001263.1, read as the reverse complement.
CATTGTGTTTGGCCACATTCTCTTCGTGAAGGACACTTTGTGTCCAGGGCCAGGTTCACCATCACTGCTCATACAGGGAGAGGCAGAGTGAGGAGCACGGGAGAGAAAGAATAGAGAGAGGTACTGTAAAGAGAGGTGAGACAGGGAGATTAAGAGAACGTGAGACAGCAATTGAGAGAGACAGATAGGGAAAGGTGACAGGGGACAGAGAGAGAGAGAGAGAGAGAGAGAGAGAGAGAGAGAGAGAGAGAGAGAGAGAGAGAGAGAAGTGTGTTCTTCATGCTCATCTTGAGCGCCTGTGGAGTATAACCCTTTCTTCAAAGACAAACATAAGTGGCTTTTTAATTCACCCTTGCGGTACACCGTGTTGTCATGATGTAATCACTTCCTGTTTTCTTTCTCATCCACAAGGGCGTGTTAAGGATACATTACAAGGGTCATAAACGTCACATGAATATATAGTGAAAACGAATACTGGGAAAGTAACCCAATGACAATTAGAGTCTGGTGACTTAATAAGTAAGGGAGAATGATGGACTTTTAATTAAGCCAATGGCAGTGGTATAAAGTTCTTAAGTAAAAATACTTTAAAGTATTACATAAGTAGTTTTTTGGGGTATCTGTACTTTACTATTAATATTTTGGACAACTTTAACCTTTACTTCACTATATTCTTAAAGAAAATAATGTACTTTTTACTCCATACAATTTCCCTGACACCCAAAAGTACTCGTTACATTTTCAATGCTAAGCAGGACAGGAAAATGGTCTAATTCACAGAGAACATCCCTGGTCATCCCTACTGTCTCTGATCTGGCAGACTCACTAAACACACATGCTCCTTTGTAAATGATGTCAGTGTTGGAGTGTGCCCCTGGCTATCCAGAAATTTGAAACAAAACAAGAAAATGGTGCCATCTGGTTTGTTTATTATAAGGAATTTGAACTTTTACTTTTCATACTTTAGTATATTTTAGCAATTACATTTACTTTTGATATTTAAGTATATTTAAAAACAAATACTTTTAGACTTTTACTCAAGTATTATTTTACTGGGTGACTTTTAACGTTACTTGAGTCATTTTCTATTAAGGTATCTTTACTTTTACTCAAGTATGACAATTGGGTACTTTTTCCACCACTGGCCAATGGGATGGAATATGTGTTTACAAAAATGTTTGACTATGATCCAGTGTTTCTAGTTATTTCTAAATGTTTCCTCAAATTCATGTGGTAGAACATCATCCTCTTCCTCCATGGAGTGCCTCATCTGGCCTCCATATGCAAATAACGTATGTGCTATACTGCTGAGCTTTGTTCATCTTGAGCACCTGTGTCACGTCCTGGCCATAGATAAACCTTTTTGGCTGCTCTATGGTGTTTTTGGTCAGGACGTGATCAGGGGTTTATGTTCTAGGGTGTGTATTTCTTTGTTTGGTTTCGTTAATGGTTCCCAATTAGAGGCAGCTGAGTTTCGTTACCTCTAATTGGAGACCATATTTAAGTTTGTAAATTCCCCACTGATTTCGCGGGTCATTGTTTGTATTTCTGTGTGTGTGCGCGCGCGCGCCTGTGTTGTGCCACACCAGCGTTACGGTCTTTTCATTGTTTTTGCCAGTTTCACTACGGAATTAAAGTATGTATACTGGAACCCTCGCTGCATCTTGGTCCGCTCATGTTGAAGATCGTGACAGAATGACCCACCATAATAGGACCAAGCAGCGGGGTCATCGGGAATCCTGGACATGGGAGGAGATCCTGAACGGAAAGGGACCCTGGAGGCAGGCTGGGGAGTATCGCCATCCCAGGGAGGAGTTGGAGGCAGCTAGGGCGGAAAGGCAGCATTATGAGGGAACATGGCTGGCAAGGAAGCCCGAGAGGCAGCCCCTAAAAAAAATTTTTCGGGGGGCACACGGGGAGTTTGGTTGAGCCAGGTTGGAGACCTGAGCCAACTCCCCGTGCTTACCGGAGGGAGCGTCGTACTGGTCAGGCACTGTGTTATGCGGTGAAGCGCACGGTGTCTCCAGTGCGCGTTCACAACCCGGTGCGTGACATTCCAGCTCCCCGCATCTGTCGGGCTAGGGTGAGCTTTCAGCCTGGAAGGAGGGTGCTGGCTCAGTGCTCTTGGTCTCCGGTGCGCCTCCTCGGACCAGGATATCCTGCGCCGGCTCTGCGCACTGTGTCTCCGGTGCGTCTCCACAGCCTGGCACGTCCTGTCCCTGCTTCACGCATCAGGTCCCCTGTGCACATCCAGAGCCCGGCACGTCCTGTCCCTGCTCCACGCATCAGGTCCCCTGTGCGCATCCAGAGACCGGCACGTCCTGTCCCTGCTCCACGCATCAGGTCCCCTGTGCGCATCCAGAGCCCGGCACGTCCTGTCCCTGCTCCACGCATCAGGCCCCCTGTGCGCATCGAGAGCCTGGCACGGCCTGTTCCTGCTCCACGCATCAGGTCCCCTGTGCGCATCCAGAGCCCGGCACGTCCTGTCCCTGCTCCACGCATCAGGTCCCCTGTGTGCATCCAGAGCCCGGCACATCCTGTCCCTGCTCCACGCATCAGGTCCTCTGTGCGCATCCAGAGCCCGGCAAGTCCTGTCCCTGCTGCACGCATCAGGTCCCCTGTGTGCATCCAGAGCCCGGCACGTCCTATCCCTGCTCCACACATCAGGCCCCCTGTGCGCATCCAGAGCCGGGCACGTCCTGTTTCGGGTCCACGCGCTGGGCCTCCAGTGCGTCTTCTCGGGCCAGTTCGGCCCGCACCGGAGCCGCCGCCTAAGGTGAAGACCCACCCGAGAAACCCCCCCATTGACTTTTGGTCGCGGTTGGAGTCCGCGCCTTTGGGGGGGGGGTACTGTCACGTCCTGGCCATAGATAGAGCAGCCAAAAAGGGCTATGGTGTTTTTGGTCAGGATGTGTTCAGGGGTTTTTGTTCTAGGGTGTGTATTTCTTTGTTTGGTTTCGTTAATGGTTCCCAATTAGAGGCAGCTGAGTTTCGTTACCTCTAATTGGGGACCATATTTAAGTTTGTAAATTCCCCACTGATTTCGTGGGTCATTGTTTGTATTTCTGTGTGTGTGCCTGTGTTGTGCCACACCCGCGTTACGGTCTTTTCATTGTGTTTGCCAGTTTCACTACGGAATTAAAGTATGTATACTGGAACCCTCGCTGCATCTTGGTCCGCTCCTGTTGAAGATCGTGACAACCTGGGATACTAGGATATTTTCTTTTGTCTGCATGAGATAAGTCTTTCTTTGCTGGTTGAGTGTCAAGAGTCTCTACTTTTGGCAGCCTTCATAGATACGAGTTGAAATTACTCTCTCAGGACAATTAGGTAAAGCTCACATGTGTTGTTCAGACAATCCATGATCTACCAAATAACAGATAATTAATTCCCATGTTACTTTATTGTCTTTTCTCATCAGAGAGTTGGACTGTACAGTCTGCTTCAAGACATAGGGGAAACTGCACTGTGAGCAGAAAGAACATTGCTCTCCACTCTCTCCACAGGAGTCCGAGTATCCAGGCACGCACCAGCTAAGGCAGATACATTTTAATAAGCTGATAATTTACCTTTTTACCACCTGTGTACAAACAACCCTTTTGTTTTGCACAACAATGAGCCGTGAAGGGAAACCAGTGGGGCTGCTATCCTGTTGAAGTGTTAGCCATTAGTTGTTCGCTAACGTCAGACCAGCAGGCTCACTGCATTGTAATTCAAAGCATTAGACACTAGTCACTTGCTAACGTTAGCCCAGGTCGTCCAATGTAAATCGAACAGACCAGAAAAACAAATTAGGGTGTTTATAATGCTAACATGGGTGACAGTTGCGTGTGGGAGTAGGTGAAGGAAGTTATCAATCAGGCTCTGGCCTGGTTCTGTTGGTTGGGTGAGCTGCAGTGTCAGCCTCCCCAGAGCAGAGAGTGATTAATGACTGCTAGGGTGGCAGGCAGTGGCATGGTGGCAGACCTGAACTAATGAATTATAACTCGCTCAATGGCCCATAAAGGGCCAGTTCATTTAACAGAGGCCTGAAGCACACCTTTCTCCATGCCAACTGCACCTGTCTTTACTTCAAACACAAACAACACATTGGATTGTGCTGTTGTGCTAATATGATATTACATTTTTTGGATGCATTTCTATTGACGCCTGGCTATTTGAGATCCACCATGAGCATAATTACGATGGTCATAAATGTACATATTCTTCACAATAAAAGTGAAAAGAGATCTCTGTAGCATTCCTTTGCGAGTCTCCATCATGTCAACCCACAGAGTAGTCCTACTGTGCAATGTTAGATGATCTATGCTCCTCCCTTCATCCTTCCCTCATCTTTCATACCTCCTTCCTCCACAGGTGTTGGTCAGGGGTTCACCATGGCAACCAAGATGCTGATGACACGGGTCCAGGAAGAGCAGGCCCACCAGATGTCCCACAGCATGGCGCTGGCCTTGCAGATCAAAAAGAAAACCTTCACCTCCAGGTAAAGGCACCCTGGCACACACACTCTGCTTCCTCATCATAACATAGATCATGTTCATCAAATGCTTTTTATAAAAAAATTGATATAATAAAGAATTTCCAGAACAGATCTAGTTGAATATGGTGTTCTGTATATACACTATATATACAAAAGTATGTTGACACCCCTTCAAATTAGTGGATTGACTATTTCAGCCACACCCATTGCTGACAGGTGTATAAAATCGAGCACACAGCCATGCAATCTCCAAAGACAAACATTGGCAGTAGAATGGCCTTACTGAAGAGCTCAGTGACTTTCAACGTGGCACCGTCATAGGATGCCAACTTTCCAACAAATCAGATTGTCAAATTTCTGCCCTGCTAGAGCTGACCCGGTCAACTGTAAGTGCTGTTATTGTGAAGTGGAAACGTCTAGGAGCAACAATGTCTCAGTCGCGATGTGGTAGACCACACAAGCTCACAGAACGGGACCACTGAGCGCTGACGCGCATAATGTGTAAAAATCGTCTGTCCTCGGTTTTCCATGGCCAAGCAGCCAAACAAGCCTAAGATCGCCTAGCACTATGCCAAGCGTTGGCTGCAGTGATGTAAAGCTCTCCACCATTGGACTCTGAAGCAGTGGAAACGCGTTCTCTGGAGTAATGAATCATGCTTCATTGTTATGGATACAGGTATCCTGTGTGTGTATTTGTTTTCTTTCCTTCTGCCCTAGTCACAGGTGTCACTCATCAGCAGTCATCAGTCGCCAATCAATCCTCAATCAGTCCCAATCAGAAGACACACCTGCTCCTTTTCCCTTACCCAATCACATCCCCTTTCCCTTGGTTTAAAAACCACACAGTTGTCTCTTTCAAGTGGCTACACCTCTCTATCTCTGTTTGGATTTGCTGAAGATCAGTTGCTGTTAGATTGTTTGTGCGCGCTCTCTCTTGCTTTGTGCCTTCATCTCACATTGACAGTTATCCTGTGAGTATGTACTGCTGTGTTGTATTGTTTGTTTGTTGGTGGGAAAAGGGGATAACCCGACAAGTCGCCCATGGGCATACATTACCCGTAGGAAACACTTTGTATAAATACATTAGTTAGAACTGGGCGGACCACCCACTGTAATTAATTGGTTAGTTAGCTAGCTGTTCGTGACGCAGGTAGACTAGCTTAGGGGTTTTTGAATATTTATTTTCTTGGGTCCAGCCCCTTTATCCCACACCCCATTACCGTGTGTTTCAAATAAACCATTAGTGTTTGACAGTATATTTAGGTTGTCTGTGTTTGTTCTCACGGTTACTTTTTCACTGGGGTGATTTGCATGAGATATGTTACGGCTCTCATTTCCATCCCCCCTAGACTACGGGGCAAAAGGGATTCGTAACATTCATCATCTGGCAATCCGACTGACAAATCTGGGTTTGGAGAACACTACCTGCCCCAATGCATAGTGCCAACTGTAAAGTTTGCAGGAGGAACAATAATTGTCCGGGGCTGTGAAGGAAAATCTTAACGCTACAGCATACAATGACATTCTAAATGATTATGTGGTTCCAACTTTGTGGCAACAGTTTGGGGAAGGTCCTTTCCTGTTTTAGCATGGCAATGTCCCTGTGCACAAAAGGCCCATACAGAAAAGATTTGTCAAGATCAGTGTGTCCGACCTCACTGATGCTCTTGTGGCTGAATGGAAGCAAGTCCCCCGCAGCAATGTTCCAACATCTAGTGGAAAGCCTTCCCAGACAAGTGGAGGCTGTTATAGCAGCAAAGGGGGGGACCAACTCCCTGATTTTGGAATGAGATGTACGACAAGCAATGTCCACATACTAATGGCCATGTAGTGTACCATAGACTTACTTTATGGAAACTGGTCCTGCATTGGAGAAAAGTAGATGTTGTTCTGAGATTGATTTGCACTTTTCGCACCAAAGTACGTTCATCTCTAGGAGACAGAACACGTCTCCTTCCTGAGAGCTATGATGGCTGCGTGGTCCCATGATGTTTATACTTGCGTACTATTGTTTGTACAGATGAACGTGACACCTTCAGGCATTTGGAAATTGCTCCCAAGGATGAACCAGACTTGTGGAGGTCTACAATTTCATTTCTGAGGTCTTGGCTGATTTCTTTTGATTTTCCCATGATGTCAAGCGAAGAGGCACTGAGTTTGAAGGTAGGCTTTGAAATACATCCACAGGTACACCTCCAATTGACTCAAATGATGTCTATTAGCCTATCAGAAGCTTCTAAAGCCATGACATCTGTAACAATGTGCGCTGAGAGTCGGGAAGCAAGTTCAGGGAGTGAGTGTTTTAATAAATAAACATAACGTAATACAAACAACGCACAGCCATGAACTAGAACAGAAACAATAACGCCTGGGGAAGGAACCAAAGAGAGTGACATATATAGGAAAGGTAATCATGGAGGTGATAGAGTCCAGGCGAGTCTGATGACTCGCAGGTGCACGTAACGATGGTGACAGGTGTGCGCCAATACGAGTAGCTTGGTGATCTAGAGGCCGGAGAGGGAGCACACGTGACAGTACCCCCTCCCCAACGCGCGGCTCCAGCCACAGGACGCCGACCAAAATGACGATCCTGGGGATCAGGAGCGGACCGGTCACCTCTGCAGAGGCGCGGGAAACTGGTCAGTCAGGAAACCTGTTAGCGTGAGCATGGCGACCTAGAGCACCGGAGAGAGAGCATATGTGACAGTACCCCCTCCCCGCCGCTAATGCGGGGAAACCTATCGCCGGCAGAGACAGGGGAGCCTGGCAACCTGTCTGAGGCATTTGAGCCTGACGAGCCGGTGGAAGCAGGGGAGCCCGGCGATCCGGTGAAGGCATGCAAGCCCGACGAGCCAGCTGTGGCAGGGGAGCCCGGCGAGCCGGCTGAGGCAGGGGAGCCCGCCGTCTTTCCCACCAAAACTTAAAAAAACTAAAAAAACATTCCCTGATGCTTCCCTTTGGTGAGGCGTTATTCTGTAACGATGTGCGCTGAGTCAGGAAGCAAGTTCAGGAAGTGAGTGTTTTATGTAACGTAATACAAACAACGCACAGACATGAACTAGAACAGAAACAATAACGCCTGGGGAAGGAACCAAAGAGTGACATATATAGGAAACGTAATCATGGAGGTGATAGAGTCCAGGCAAGTCTGATGACTCGCAGGTGCGCGTAACGATGGTGACAGGTGTGCGCCAATACGAGCAGCTTAGGGACCTAGAGGCCGGAGAGGGAGCACACGTGACAACATCATTTTCAGGAATTTTCCAATCTGTTTAAAGGCACAATCAACTTACTGTATGTAAACTTCTGACCAACTGGAATTGTGATGCAGTGAGTTATAAGTGAAATAATCTGTCTGTAAACAATTGTTGGAAAAAAATACTTGTGTCATGCACAATGTAGATGTCCTAACCGACTTGCCAAAACTATAGTTTGTTAACAAGAAATTTGTGGAGTGGTTGAAAAACGAGTTTTAATGACCCCAACCTAAGTGTATGTAAACTTCTGACTTAAACTGTATGTGCATAGCCTGACAGATGAAAAGTGCCCTTTATATAATGGAGCCCTGGTTGGTTGTGGGTTGTGGGATGACATTAGAGCTTGTAAACAAGGACATGGAGCGGGTGGCAGTTATTTTGAGCTCATTGAGACAGCAGAGCAGTGACGCAGTTTGTCCGCAGTGTGTGTGTGTTTGCTTAAAGGCAGTAGTAGAGCTACACTTACGTGCATAAACACGTGGTACACACAAGTCAATGTGGATAAAGTAGCCTATAGATTTTGCATTAGACTCATATACTGTATGCAGACATACACATTCACATACGCACGTCATTGAGACCCTCTCCAGAAGGAGAGACACGTTGCTGCTTTCATTGAGATACCTCCGGATGAGCAGTCAACCTTGTCTGCCTCTCCCTGCCAAAGTCAGCCTTCAATCCCCAGAACAGCCCTGATTCACCACAGAGCTCACCCATGCTCATATAAACACACACCAACCAACATTGACTCACAGACTGCCCACACACTCTGCACACAAATACTGCACACACATGTACAGACAGATGATTCACATATAGACACACACACATACAGATACCATACAGATACCACACATGTACCATACACCATACCGTTATGTGTATGGCGCCGGAGGAGATGGCTGCCGTTTTACGGGCTCCTAACCAAATGTGCTATTGTGTGTGTTTTTTCACGTTATTCTGAGCTTATTTTGTACATACTGTTTCTGCCACCGTCTCTTATGACCGAAAGAGATTCTGGATATCAGGACAGCCATTACTCACCTCGTACTGAAAGAAGATTTTTTCTTTTCTTCGAACGGGAAGGATTTACTTCAGACACCGGACAAGGCCCAAATCCGGGTTCTTCGCATGAAGAAGAGACAGAGATGTCGGGGTGCCTTGTAAGGATCCGATGGCGAGTGGGTAATCCGCCTCTACCATCAGTCCTATTAGCCAATGTGCAATCATTGGATAATAAACTGGAGGAGTCCCTACCAACGGGACATTAAAAACTGTAATATCTTATGTTTCACCGAGTCGTGGCTGAACGACGACATGGATAGCATACAGCTGGCTGGGTTTTCCATGCATTGGCAAGATAGAACTGTCAGGTGCTGGGTGTAGCTGATGAAAAATGAGTCAGGAGCAGGACAGCAGAGATGAGCAACACAACGTAGTTTACTCAAAATTTCCAAAGTAACAATAATACCATGCCCACCAACAATTGGACTGACATTACATGAACAATCACTCACAAACAAACATGGGGGAACAGAGGGTTAAATAATGAACAAGTAATTGTGGGATTGAAACCAGGTGTGTAAAACAAGACAAAAACTATGGAAAATGCAAAATGGATCGGCTATGGCTAGAAAACCGGTGACGCCGAACACCGCCCGAGCAAGGAGAGGGGGCGACTTCGGCGGAAGTCGTGACGAGAACAGCTGCCTCTGGTAAAACAAGGGGTGGTAGTCTGTGTCTATTTGTAAATAACAGTTGGTGCACAAAATCTAATATTAAGGAAGTCTCTAGGTTTTGCTCGCCTGAGGTAGAGTATCTCATGATAAGCTGTAGACCACACTATTTACCACCACAATCCGATGCTGGCGCTAAGACCACACTCAACGAGCTGCATAAGGCCATAAGCAAACAAGAAAATGCTCATCCAGAGGCGTAGCGCTTCTAGTGGCAGGGGACTTCAATGCAGGGAAACTTAAATCAGTTTTAGCTCATTTCTACCAGCATGTTACATGTGCAACCGGAGAAAAAAAACACCTTTACTTCACACACAGAGACACGTACAAAGCTGTCCCTCGCCCTCCATTTGGCAAAGCTGACCATACCTCTATCCTCCTGATTCCTGCTTACAAGCAAAAACTAAAGCAGGAAGTACCAGTAACTCGCTCAATACGGAAGTGGTCAGATGACGCAGGTGCTAAACTAGAGGACTGTTATGCTAGCACAGACTGTAATATGTTCCGGGATTCTTCCGATTTCATTGAGGAGTACACCACTTCAGTCACTGACTTCATCAATAAGTGTATTGATGACGTCATCCCCACAGTGACCATACGTACATACCCCAACCAGAAGCCATGGATTACAGGCAACATCCGCACTGAGCTAAAGGGTAGAGCTGTCGGGTTTAAAGAAGCGGACTCTAACCCGGACGCTTTTAAGAAATCCTGCTATGCCCTCCGACGAACCATAAAACATGCAAAGTGTTAATACAGGACTAAGCTTGAATCGTACTACATCAGCGCCGATGCTCGTCGGATGCGGCAGGGCATGCAAACTATTACGGACTACAAAGGGAAGCACAGCCGCGAGCTACCCAGTAACACGAGCCTACCAGACGAGCTAAATGACTTCAATGCTCGCTTCGAGGCAAGCAACACTGAAGCCTGCATGAGAGCTCCAGCTGTTCCGGACGACTGTGTGATCACGCCCTCCATAGCCCATGTGAGTAAGACCTTTAAACAGGTCAACATTCACAACGCCGCAGGGCCAGACACATTACCAGGATGTGTACTCAGAGCATGCACTGATCAACTTGCAAGTGTCTTCACTGACATTTTCAACCTGTCCCTGACCGAGTCTGTAATACCAACATGTTTCAAGCAGACCACCATAGTCCCTGTGCCCAAGAACGCCAAGGTAACCTGCTTAATGACTACCGACCCGTAGCACTCAAGTCTGTAGCCACGAAATGCTTTGAAAGGCTGGTCATGGCTCACATCAACACCATTATCCCAGAAACCCTAGACACATTCCAATTTGCATACCGCCCCAACAAATCTACAGATGACGTAATCTCTATTGCACTGCACACTGCCCTTTCCCACCTGGACAAAAGGAACACCTATGTGAGAATGCTATTAATTGACTACAGCTCAGCGTTCAACACCATAGTGCCCTCAAAGCTCATCACTAAGCTAAGGACCCTGGGACTAAACACCTCCTCCTGCAACTGGATCCTGAACTTCCTGACGGGCCGCCCCCAGGTGTTAAGGGTAGGTAACAACACATCTGCCACGCTGATCCTCAACACGTGGGCCCCTCAGGGGTGCGTGCTCAGTCCCCTCCTGTACTCCCTGTTCACCCATGACTGCATGGCCAAGCACGACTCCAACACCATCATTAAGTTTGCTGACGACACAACAGTGGTAGGCCTGATCACAGACAACGATGAGAGCCTATAGGGAGGAGGTCAGAGACCTGGCAGTGTCGTGCCAGGATAACAACCTCTCCCTCAATGTGATCAAGACAAAGGAGATGATCGTGGACTACAAGAAAAGGAGGACCGAGCACACTTTCATTCTCATGGACGGGACTGTAGTGGAGTAGGTTGAGAGCTTCGAGTTCCTTGGTGTCCACTACAGCTCAGCGTTCAACACCATAGTGCCCTCAAAGCTCATCACTAAGCTAAGGACCCTGGGACTAAACACCTCCTCCTGCAACTGGATCCTGAACTTCCTGACGGGCCGCCCCCAGGTGTTAAGGGTAGGTAACAACACATCTGCCACGCTGATCCTCAACACGTGGGCCCCTCAGGGGTGCGTGCTCAGTCCCCTCCTGTACTCCCTGTTCACCCATGACTGCATGGCCAAGCACGACTCCAACACCATCATTAAGTTTGCTGACGACACAACAGTGGTAGGCCTGATCACAGACAACGATGAGAGCCTATAGGGAGGAGGTCAGAGACCTGGCAGTGTCGTGCCAGGATAACAACCTCTCCCTCAATGTGATCAAGACAAAGGAGATGATCGTGGACTACAAGAAAAGGAGGACCGAGCACACTTCCATTCTCATGGACAGGACTGTAGTGGAGTAGGTTGAGAGCTTCGAGTTCCTTGGTGTCCACATCACCAACAAACTGTCATGGTCCAAACACACCAAGTGTCGTGAAGAGGGCACGACAACGGCTATTCACCCTTTAGGAGACTGAAAAGATTTGGCATGGGTCCTCAGATCCTCAAAAAGTTCTACAGCTGCACCATCGAGAGCATCCTGACCTGTTTCATCACAGCCTGGTTTGGCAACTGCTTGGCCTCCGACTGCAAGGCACTACAGAGGGTAATACGTACGGCCCAGTACATCACTGGTGCCAACCTTCCTGCCATCCAGGACCTCTATACCAGGCGGTGTCAGAGGAAGGCCCTAAAAATTGTCAAAGACTACAGCCACCCTAGTCATAGACTGTGCTCTCTGCTACTGCACGACAAGCGGTACCGGAGCGCCAAGTCTAGATCCAAAAGGCTTCTTAACAGCTTAACAGCTTCTTAAATGCCAAAACATTAGGGAGATAGAGAGAGGTGCTCAAAGTTTTGCATACCACAGCACACCATGCAACATGTCTTCATCACTGGAAAAGATAAACGGTTGAGTTTGATATAATTTATAAGCTTACAAACAGGGTTGTCAAACTATTAATAGTTTTTTACGTTTAATGTCAATTATCTAAAAATGCTGACCAAATTCACATAGTTATGTGATTTATAGATCTGTTATTCTTATTGAAAGTAAGTTTTAGAAGCAGTAGATCTGTTCTATGTGCACTCTTTCTATGCTATTTATATGCTTCCCGTTATTAAGTTTTGTTTTTGAGTCTTTTATTTTCGGTTTTGTACACCAGCTTCAAACAGTTGAAAATACATATTTTTGCTTATGGAAAAGATATTTCACAGCAGTTTAAATGGTACTATGTTTCTCTACACTATACTTGCTTGTTTTGTCACATAAACAGACATTTGGCGACCATTTGGCAACCAGGAAATGTCAGAACTTTTTTGCATAGTACAACTTTAAACTCATATTTCATATTCACATATGTTGTAGCGTAGACCCTACTTTACATCACCTGAGGTTTTTGTGTCTTATGGAGGATTGACAGTATAATTTAAAACAACAGACATTCCAATTCAAGTCAACTTTCTCTGTTGTGTGGACCTCCATCTTCGTGGTACCATTTGTAAGTTGAAATGTCCATTTTATTCCCATTTTAGTACATTGATCAGCCAAAACATGACACCCACCCTGTATTCAAGAGCATGTCGTCTCAACCGATGGCGGCCACAACACAAAAGCCTCAGATTATGTAAAATAGGGTCTAAGCTACAAGTTCACACACTTCGAGTTCACACACTTTTGATAATTGGCATTTAAGGTAAAAAAATTACAGCATTTTTATTTTAAACAAACATTTTAAAGAAAATATAAAATAGTTTGACAACACTGTTTATACGCTTTGAAATAATATCAATCTCAACCATTTATCTTTTCCAGTGATGAAGACATGGATGTCTCATGCTGTTGTGGTGTATGCAAAATAGGTAAACTTTGAGCACCTTTATCTCCAAAAAGTAACTTTCTGAGCACTTCTACAATGGGCAAATATGTATGGTATGTTCTATTCAAATCAATTCAAATGGATTTACCCCATAGACAAAACACACTTACACATACTCACAAAGACAACCTAACTAAAACAGCTGTCCACTTAGACTATCAATAAACGAAGTGCCCTCTTATACACCTATAAACAGTAAGGAGAACACTTGGTGTTCGGGAGGCAAGTCGAGACAATAAAGTTGGAAGGCATCTTAAAGTAATCGGAGAGGTGCTAAGTTTTGCTCAACTTTTATCCACAAGGGCCCATTACACTTTAACAAGAGCAACTACAGCTGCATTCAGGAGATATTTTGAGAGTAAATGCTTGCATCAGGTCTTATATGGGCTGCTCGTCCTATAATGGGGTTTTGAATTGCCCCACACTACAAAACATTTCTGAAAGTCAGAATTTATTTCCCCCAAGTGAATACAGCCAGCTAATATATGTAGCCAAGAAAGCCTAATAGTGATGACAATGCAAATCGTTTTTAATTTGTTTATTTGCTGGGACAGTTCCCAATTTCACAGAGCTCAGAGAGAGAATCTTCTGCTTTTTCTTTTGTTTGGTTCCTGGACTGTTCCGCAGCGTGCAGAGAGAGAGAGTGATAGGGTGTCCTTGAATAATGTAGCATGGAGCCTAAGGCTGGACAATATCACTCTGGCTCCGGTCCGCTAAGCACACACAGTAAATAGAGGCCTGCTCCTTCAGAAAAAAGTGTGCTGGAGTGTGTGGTTTCGATATTGATATCATTACTCCCCAAAATGTTGCTGAAAAACAACACGAGGGGGGAGAAAACATACTAGCAGAACTTAGATGATATGCTTTCAAAGGGATCAATATTCATGCATCTCTTTCCAATATAGAACAAGATACATGGGCATCCAATGAGATACACTACATGACCAAAAATATGTGGACACCTCGTCCAACATCTCATTCCAAAGTCATGGGCATTAATATGGAGTTGGTCATCCCTGTGCTGCTATAACAGCCTCCACTCTTCTGGGAAGGCGTTCCACTAGATGTTGGAACATTGCTGCGGGGACTTGCTTCCATTCAGCCACAAGAGAATTAGTGAGGTCGGCACTGATGTTGGGCGATTAGGCCTGGCTCGCAGTCGGTGTTCCAATTCATCCCAAAGGTGTTTGATGGAGTTGAGGTCAGGGCTCTGTGCAAGCCAGTCAAATTTTTCCACACCGATCTCGACAAACAATTTCTGTATGGACCTTGCTTTGTGCACGGTGGTCCCGTTCTGTGAGCTTGTGTGGCCTACCACTTCGCGGCTGAGACGTTGTTGCTCCTAGACGTTTCCACTTCACAATAACAGTACTTACAGCTGACTGGGTCAGCTCTAGCAGAGCAGAAAAAGTTGACGAACTGATTTTGGAAAGGTGGCATCCTATGACGGTGCCACGTTGAAAGTCACTGAGCTCTTCAGTAAGGCCATTCTACTGCCAATGTTTGTCTTTGGAGATTGCATGGCTGTGTGCTCGATTTTATACACCTGTCAGCAACGGGTGTGGCTGAAATAGCCTAATCCACTCATTTGAAGGCGTGTCCACATACTTTTGTATATACATAAAAGTGTGGGTAAAAAATACAAGTAAAAAGCTGTATTCAAGTAAATCTTTCCAACATAGAACAAGCCACAAGGACATCCTATTATGTAATATATACCAGTAAAAAAATGTAGGATCTTCATTTGAGCCAGTTTGCTACAGCATGAAAACAATCCTGCAGCAACAGGAAATTATTATGTGAATTATAATTAAAAGACATTTTTGTAGGGGTTGATAAATTTTTCTTTTGGTCAAATTAAGTCTGATCTTTTTTGGTAGACATTATTAACTTTAGAAGCCTTTTTAAACCTCAAGTACACTACATGTCTGCTGTGCAGGAAAATTCTCAGCAGCAAAAGAGTAATCAAATGAAGATCCTACAGTATGGCTTCATTAGCAGTCCTGTCTTAGAGATCTACCCAATGGCGTTCACTGTTTTTTTCTTCACGCCTCAGAGACATTTAACAACATCTTGTTGGCTGTACCGAGACAAATACACCCTCTGCACCTGGTCTCACACCTCCCTGTAACAGGGTAAAAATGAGCTATCCAACCAGCCTAAGGCAAGTCTATGGAATAATAGCTTGTTTCCACTAGTACCCCGAGGACAAATTTGGTCTCATTCCTTTTGTTCGTCCATCCAGATTGCAGATCTGCAGGTTAGTCTAATTTAATAACTCCAGATGAAACAGGAACAGTTGAAATCAGGCCCTGCTAAATATGAAGGCAGATTTGAATCGAGACAATAATGGTGGCTGGCTGTGATCCCTTACAAAACCCTTATTGGCATCTGCTGGGTATTACGGGCCTTTGTGTGCCCATGTGAAACTGCTACTCCTCTGCCCACTGTTGTGCCACTGCAGTGTAAAATCAAATCAAAATGTATTTATCACATGCTTCGTAGACAACAGGTGTAGACTAACAGTGAAACACTTACGGGTAATTTTGTGTGTGTGTGTGTGCTTGCGTGTGTGTGTGTGAATGACATTGACCTAGCTCTAGATAGCTGAGAGGCACAAGAGACACAAACAACACTTTTGAATTAGAACAACTACTGTGTGTTTTTGTCACAAACAGGCATGGAGCCATGGCTATTGGTGCATCCCCTGAAGGTCCATGACACCATTTGTTTATTAAAAAAAAAATTGTAACATGGGAAATGATGGCATGTGATCGTGCAATGGCAATTGAGTACAATGCTGCTGCATCTTGATTGAGCACATGTCTACACAGAATGCACTGGATTCAAAGCCAGAGGTCCACAAACAATCCTTATTATTAGTGACCCTGTTGCAATTGTTAAGAGCTGGGATGTATTCATTAGTCCACACCGTATCAAAGTGTTTTGAAATGTAAAATAGCATTTCCTATTGGACAAGTTCTGGTAGTCCCTTCATGTTTCATTTTGTTTTCTTTTGTTAATTGCCAAATGAATACGACCCGGGGTCAGAACATTGGCTGTTCGTTCCTCCTGGCTCTACAACCTCCCCACAACAAAACTTGGCTTTATGCACCACTAAAATAGAGGAACAAAGCGGAACAGAACTAGCAGAACAGAAGGCAGCAGGTGAATATAACATTACTCTCAGTTGAGAGAAAACAGGTCAGCCACAGCATTGCCTGACTAGATTTCTGCCCGGTTAGGACCCCACATGGGAGCACCTATCTCAACCAGATATCACGTCAGCTGCAGTTACTGGCTGGGTGGGTGTTTAGTGTGAATTTTTATTCATGATCCATAAAATCAGGAGGAACTCTCAGGGATGTTTAAAGATTCAACATGATGCTCATTTGTCATACCTGAAAAGGTCACAAGGATGATTTATGCATAATTGCTACAGCTGCCATACTGATGCTAACTAAATCAAATCAAATCGTAAGGTCTACACAACAGGTGTAAACCTTACCTTGAAATGCTTACTTACAAGCCCTTAACCAACAATGCAGTTTTAAGAAAAATAAGAGTTAAGAAAATATTTACTAAATCTACTAAAGTAAAAAGAAAGTAACACAATAAAATAACAATAAAGAGGCAGGGGGTACCGGTTATTTTATTTATTTATTTTTTATTTTACATTTATTTAACCAGGTAGGCATTTACAACTGCGACCTGGCCAAGATAAAGCACAGCAGTTTGATACATACAACAACAAAGATTTACACATGGAATACACAGACATACAGCAAATAATACAGTAGAAAAATAAAACAAATAAAAAAATAAGTCTATATACAGTGAGTGCAAATGAGGTAAGATAAGGGAGGTAGGGCAACACATAGGCCATGGTGGCGANAAGATTTCTGGCTCCCAGGTGTCTTTTATACAGGTAACGAGCTGAGATTAGGAGCACACTCTTAAAGGGAGTGCTCCTAATCTCAGTTTGTTACCTGTATAAAAGACACCTGTCCACAGAAGCAATCAATCAATCAGATTCCAAACTCTCCACCATGGCCAAGACCAAAGAGCTCTCCAAGGATGTCAGGGACAAGATTGTAGACCTACACAAGGCTGGAATGGGCTACAAGACCATCGCCAAGCAGCTTGGTGAGGAGGTCACAACAGTTGGTGCGATTTATTCGCAAATGGAAGAAACACAAAATAACTGTCAATCTCCCTCGGCCTGGGGCTCCATGCAAGATCTCACCTCGTGGAGTTGCAATGATCATGATAACGGTGAGGAATCAGCCCAGAACTACACGGGAGGATCTTGTCAATGATCTCAAGGCAGCTGGGACCATAGTCACCAAGAAAACAATTGGTAACACATTACGCCGTGAAGGACTGAAATCCTGCAGCACCCGCAAGGTCCCCCTGCTCAAGAAAGCACATATACATGCCTGTCTGAAGTTTGCCAATGAACATCTGAATGATTCAGAGGACAACTGGGTGAAAGTGTTGTGGTCAGATGAGACCAAAATGGAGCTCTTTGGCATCAACTCAACTCGCCGTGTTTGGAGGAGGAGGAATGCTGCCTATGACCCCAAGAACACCATTCCCACCGTCAAACATGGAGGTGGAAACATTATGCTTTGGGGGTGTTTTTCTGCTAAGGGGACAGGACAACCACCGCATCAAAGGGACGATGGACGGAGCCATGTACCGTCAAATCTTGGGTGAGAACCTCCTTCCCTCAGCCAGGGCATTGAAAATGGGTCGTGGATGGGTATTCCAGCATGACAATGACCCAAAACACACGGCCAAGGCAACAAAGGAGCAGCTAAAGAAGAAGCATATTAAGGTCCTGGAGTGGCCTGGTCTCCAGACCTTAATCCCATAGAAAATCTGTGGAGGGAGCTGAAGGTTCCAATTGCCAAACGTCAGCCTCGAAACCTTAATGACTTGGAGAAGATCTGCAAAGAGGAGTGGGACAAAATCCCTCCTGAGATGTGTGCTAACCTGGTGGCCAACTGCAAGAAACGTCTGACCTCTGTGACTGCCAACAAGGGTTTTGCCACCAAGTACTAAGTCATGTTTTGCAGAGGGGTCAAATACTTATTTCCCTCATTAAAATGCATTTCCATTTATAACATTTTTCACATGCGTTTTTCTGGATTTTTTTGTTGTTATTCTGTTTCTCACTGTTCAAATAAACCTACCATTAAAATTATAGACTGATCATTTCTTTGTCAGTGGGCAAACGTACAAAATCAGCAGGGGAACAAATACTTTTTTCCCTCACTGCATGTGCAGGTGCAGAGATCTGTGAGCTGCACTGACAGCTGGTGCTTAAAGCTAGTGAGGGAGATATGAGTCTCCAGCTTCAGTGATTTTTGTAGTTCGTTCCAGTCATTGGCAGCAGAGAACTGGAAGGAAAGGCGGCCAAAGGAGGAATTGGCTTTGGGGTGACCAGTGAGATATACCGGCTGGAGCGCGTGCTGCAGGTGGGTGCTGCTATGTTGACCAGTGAGCTGAGATAAGGCGGGGCTTTACCTATCAGAGACTTGTAGATGACCTGGAGCCAGTGGGATTGGCGACGAGTATGAAGCGAGGGCCAGACAACGAGAGATTTGGTGACAAAACAGATGGCACTGTGATAGACTGCATCCAATTTGTTGAGTAGAGTGTTGGTGGCTATTTTATAAATGACATCGCCGAAGTCGAGGATCGGTAGGATGGTCAGTTTTACGAGGGTATGTTTGGCAGCATGAGTGAAGGATGCTTTGTTGCGAAATAGGAAGCTGATTCTAGATTTAATTTTGGATTGGAGATATTTAATGTGAGTCTGGAAGGAGAGTTTACAGTCTAGCCAGACACCTAGGTATTTGTAGTTGTCCACATATTCTAAGTCAGAACCGTCCAGAGTGGTGATGCTGGACGGGCGGGAAGGTGCAGGCAGTGATCAGTTGACAAGCATGCATTTAGTTTTACTTGTATTTAAGAGCATTTGGAGGCCACGGAAGGAGAGTTGTATGGTATTGAAGCTCATCTGGAGGTTAGTTAACACAGTGTCCAAAGAAGGGCCAGAAGTATACAGAATGGTGTCATCTGCGTAGAGGTGGATCAGAGAATCACCTGCAGCAAGAGCGACATCATTGATGTATACAGAGAAGAGAGTCGGCCCGAGAATTGAACCCCGAGGCACCCCCATAGAGACTGCCAGAGGTCCGGACAACAGGCCCTCCGATTTGGCACACTGAACTTAGTCGAGGTAATTGAGGTAAAATGTAGTGTAGGTAGGGGTAAAGTGACTATGCATAGATAATAAACTGCGAGTAGCAGCAGCGTAAAAAAATGGGGTGTAATTGCAAAAAATGAATATAGTATAATCTCATTAAAATGTAATTCATCACACAACTTATTTATTGTTCTTATCTTACCCTTTTCTTACATTGGTATGGAGGTTCCCAGGTTTAGCACTGCTGTGTTCCCTTAAAATTGATATGGAGAAAAGCCTTGTATGTGTTACTTAAAAGCAAGAGATAACAACATCAAATCTTACATTGAACAGCCTTACACAATGTATCGGGAGGTGATATCACAAATTATTTTTGAAACCATTCAATAGTGACTGCTGACTAGTGAATACAATGCTGCCTCTCAATTCACTCTCTACCTTTATCCTGTATCTAGTTACTGATCCAAATAAAGGCCTGTAGGCCGCTCTAGGCTGTAGAGCTAGTCAGGTGGTCTTAGTTTGGCCAGCGACATTGACATCGTTATTCACAGAGGTTATCAGTCTCTATTGTCAGGCTGAACTTCAGCTCTGTCTCAGCTGTTAATATTGCCCTTGTTTCTATTCAGCTGTTATTCTCAACAGCTTGTTCTATTGGTGAGTAATCTGACTCCAGAGTACTTCGACAATTTCTGAGTGTCACAGGAATAGGAAAAAATAAAGGCAAATGTAATAAATGTAAGACATTTTATAAGCCAAAGCCATGTCCCCAGTAAGAAATATTGTTGAATAAAACAATGTTCTTGTAATTTAGTTTGTTCTTTAAAGGCAACCTATGAGTGGAACTCCCTCTGGTTGTGTGGCCTCCCCTGGCGGTCAGATTCAGAATAGTAGCACAGTTGTAACTGCACTTGACTTGGAGCTAAGATTTAGATGTCTGACACCCTTGTAAAAATGAGACCATCTAGCTTCAGATACATGAACCCTGTCTCACAACTCTTGTCAGACCAAACAACCTTTTTTTTCTCCTCATGATTAATTGATCATTTATTTAATTATCTGATTTCTACTTTGATTAAAATACCCAATTAATCTAATATGTTGTTGTTTGTTCTATGTCCCTGTGATGCACCAGTGATGAGGAGGCTTCCAACTCTGAGTTCTATCCCATCATTCCCGGTGATGTGATGTCGGTCAAGGAGATCCTGAACATCGGCAAATTCTCACGCCACAGGACATGGTATGTTGAGAAGAGTTACGCATGTGTTAGGGTGTATGATATATACAGTAATACAGTAAGCTTTGTCCGAACCAGAATGGCCCATAGGGCAGGACCCTATGTCCTGTTTCTGTAAGGTGAGGTAGCTTCTTGTACAAGCACACCCCCCTGTATAGGACTCTAGTCAATACAATAGGTACAATTCATGACAACTAAATTATGATTCTGAAAACCAGCAACTGCCCGTTGAAACAAGAGCACCCTGAGGTAAGATCAATTAATGTTATTTAGAAACAATGTGTCAAATTTGTCGCAAAGTCAGAGTTGAGGCAAAGTTCAAACTGAACCTTCTCAATCTGCAACACCTCAGCGAGCACAAAGCAAGGACATCTCTGCTGCATCTTCTCCTGACTAATTCATCCCTGCCTGGTAGTGTTTCCAGGCTAATCTCTCTTGTGTAGAGCACATCCAGAGTGAGGCGTGAGGTAGTCTAGCGGTCTAGGTCGCTGCCTTCAGTATACACTTACCTTTGCTCACATGGGTTGAATCTGACCCACTGCACACTCTTTCATTCTACTTTTCCTGTTGCAATCACTTCTATATTTAATCCCAGCCCCCGTCCCCGCAGGAGGCCTTTTGCCGTTTGGTAGGCCGTCGTTGTAAACAAGAATTTGTTCTTGACTAACTTGCCTAGTTAAATAAAAGTGACATAAAAATATATCCTATCAAATAGAGAATAGACTCAAAGCATGACTCTGCAGTCAGCACAGTCTCTGACTCTCTGTGGACAACTATCTGTATGATACATACCATAGGCCTCTAAGTTAGCAACGTCAGCCATAAAAATCAATGGGACACCATGAAACGCCAAAGCCTAAGCAATCTCTGCATCCTCCCACTCCACCATCCATGAAAAGATAAGGTCAAGTTCCACTGGCGCTGGGCCTTAGTACAAGGGCCGTCCTTATGAAGAATCAGAGATTGACGAT
The DNA here is from genome assembly GCA_003317085.1 of Hucho hucho. Lineage (NCBI taxonomy): Eukaryota > Metazoa > Chordata > Actinopteri > Salmoniformes > Salmonidae > Hucho > Hucho hucho. Next base: position 331,385 of record QNTS01001263.1, on the reverse strand, counting down.
AAACAAAGATTCCATTCATGTCACTTTTTGTCTTTTCACTCTTCTTCTTTTCTGTCATTTAAAACTCCAGCTGCTCTATGACCTCATAGACTGGCTCAAGAAGTTTATATGTAAAGCTAATAAACTAAACAATAATCCCGGATGACAGGACTGGAAAACCCACCACTGGCCCAGGTGATAGGACCAGGCCAATAGTGGTCAAGTTCCCGAGGTTCAAGGACAAGGTAGCTGTTCTGGAAAGAACCAAGAACTTGAGAGGAACTTATATCTTCCTCAACGAGGACTATCAATGAACCTGTGCGCCAGAAAAGGAAAGAAATGATCCCAGCCATGAAAGCTGCCAGATCGCGTGGAGACATTGCTTACATCCGCTATGACAGGTTCATTGTTCACCCTCCCTCCCAGAAGCCTGGAAGGAATGAGAGAGCTATAACATCTGTAGAAGAGACAAAAATGCTTATGGGGGAGGTGTTGCTGTATGTATTCAGAGCCATATCCCTGTAATGCTTAGAGAAGATCTTATGTCAAATGTTATTGAAGTTTTGTGGTTGCAGGTTCACTTGGCACATAAAGCCTTTTCTTTTGGGGTGTTGCTATAGGCCACAAAGTGCTAACAGTGTAGTATCTAAACAATATGTGTGAAATGCTTGATAGTGTATGTGATGTAAACAGAGAGGTCTACTTTCTTGGGGACCTGAATATTGACTGGTTTTCATCAAGCTTCCCGCTCAAGAGGAAACTTCTTACTGTAACCAGTACCTGTAATCTGGTTCAGGTTATTAATCAACCTACCAGGATGTTTACAAACACTACAGGAACAGGATCATCCACATGTATCGATCACATTTTTACTAATACTGTAGAACTTTGTTCTAAAGATGTATCCGTACCCATTGGATGCAGTGATCACAATATAGTGGCTATATCCCGTAAAGCCAAAGTCACAACAGTTGGGCCTGAAATAGTATATGAGATCATACAAAAGATTTTGCTGTTACTCTTATGTTGATGATGTTAAAAAATATTTGTTGGTCTGATGTGATTAATGAGGAGCATCCAGACGCTGCACTTGATGAATTTATCAAATTGCTTCTTCCAATTATTCATAAACATGCACCTGTTAAGAAACTGACTGTTAGAACTGTTAAGGCTACATGGATTGATGAGAAATTGAAAAACTGTATGGTTGAAAGAGATGGGGCAAAAGGAGTGGCTAATAAGTCTGGCTACACATCTGACTGGCTTACTTACTGCAAATTGAGAGATTATGTGACCAAACTCAACAAAAAGAAGAAGAAACTGTATTATGAAGCCAAGATCAATGATATAAAGAATGATGGAAAAAAACTTTAAATGGAGTACTTTAAATAAAATTATGGGCAGAAAGACAAATTCAACTTCATCTTTCATCGAATCAGATGGCTTATTCATCACGAAACCATTTGATGTTGCCAATTATTTTAATTATTATTTAATTGGCAAAGTGGGCAAACTTAGGTAGGAAATGCAAACAACGAACAGTGAACAATTGTATTCATGCATTTAAAAAACAATAACAAAAGAAAAGCATTGCAAGTTGGAATTTTGTTATTGTTGGGAGAGGTGGAAACAGTATTGTTATCGATCAATAATGACAAACCTCCTGGCATTGAAAACTTAGATGGAAAGCTACTGAGGATGGTAGCTGACTCTATAGCCACTCCTATCTGTCATATTTTTAATCTGAACCTAAAGGAAAGTCTTTGTCCTCAGGCCTGGAGGGAAGCCAAAGTAATTTCTCTACCCAAGAGTGGTAAAGCGGCCTTTACTGGTTCTAACAGCAGACCTATAAGCTTGCTGCCAGCTCTTAGCAAACTGTTGTAAAAAATGGTGTTTGACCAAACACAATGCTATTTCTCTGTAAACAAGTTAACAACAGACTTTCAACATGCTTATAGAGAAGGGCACTCAACATGTACTGCACTGACACAAATGACTGATGATTGGTTGAAAGAAATTGATAATAAGAAGATTGTGGGAGCTGTACTGTTACATTTCAGTGCAGCCTTAGATATTATTGACCATAACCTGTCATTGAAAGAACGTATGTGTTATGGCTTTTCAACCTCAGAGCGATCTGTCTAATAGAACTCAGCGGGTTTTCTTTAATGGAAGCTTCTCTAATGTCAAACATGTAAAGTGTGGTGTACCGCAGGGCAGCTCTCTAGGCCCTCTACTCTTTTCTATTTTTACCAATGACCTGCCACTGGCATTAAACAAAGCATGTGTGTCCATGTATGCTGATGATTCAACCATATACTCATGAGCAACCACAGCTAATGAAGTCACTGAAACCCTTAACAAAGTGTTGCAGTCTGTTTTGGACTGGGTGGCCAGTAATAAACTGGTCCTAAACATCTAAAACTAAGAGCATTGTATTCAACTAGTGTCCGCTCGCGGGACGGCTATCCCTGAGAGGTGTTAAGTTCTAGACCTCAGCTGAATCTGGTAATGAATGGTGTGGCTGTTGAACAAGTTGAGGAGACTAAATTATTTGTTGTTACTTTAGATTGAATCTATATGTTTTGACCATGACAGTTTACAATGGTTGTAAAGATGGGGAGAGGTATGGCTGTAATAAAGAGATGCTCTGCTTTTTTGACACCACGCTCCAAAAAGCAAGTTCTGCAGGCTCTAGTTTTGTCTAATCTTGATTATTGTCCAGTCGTGTGGTCCAGTGCTGCAAGGAAAGACCTAGTTAAACTGCAGCTGGCCCAGAACAGAGCGGCACGTTTTGCCCCTAATTGTAATCAGAGGGCTGATATAAATACTATGCATGCCAGTCTCTCTTGGCTAAGATTTGAGGAGAGACTGACTGCATCACTTCTTCTTTTTATAAGAAACATTAATGTGTTGAAAATCCCAAATTCTTTGCATAGTCAACTTACACACAGCTCTGACACACACACTTATCCCACCAGACATGCCATCAGGGGTCTTTTCACAGTCCCCAAATCCAAAACAAATTCAAGAAAGCGTACAGTATTATATCGAGCCCTAATTGCATGGAACTTCCTTCCATCTCATATTGCTCAAATAAACAGCAAACCTGGTTTCAAAAAACAGATAAAGCAACACCTCGCGGCACAATGCCTCTCCCCTATTTGACCTAGATAGTTTGTGTGTATGCATTGATATGTAGGCTACGTGTGCCTTTAAAAAAAATGAATGTAGTTCTGTCTTTGAGCTGTTCTTGTCTATTGATGTTCTGTATTATGTCATTCTGTATTATGTTTTGTGTGGACCCCAGGAAGAGTAGCTGCTGTTTTTGCAACAGCTAATGGGGATCCTAATAAAATACCAAATACCAAATTACAATTTAGTCTAGGGCTTATTAACGAGCAAAACTGTTATAGAGGAGGGAGGGAAGAGAAAGGAGTTGCGGAGGAGATTAATGTGATGAAGTAGGGTGCATATTTAATTGACGGATTATATCACAAGCTTGGGGATTTATTAATAACCAGCTGTCATGGTAGAGGATGTTATACATCTCAAAATAAATAGGGCTCCAGACTGGAAGGTTTAGGTCACAGTAAACAGGATGGGAAGGGAGAACGTGGCGTCTCATAACACGATTTGCTTAGCAGAAACCCTTATCCAGGGGCACCTTGCCTTGTCCCTATTGTTCATGTGGCTGATAATGTGATTCAATATCAGACTCAGGCAACAGTTAATTTTGCAGGAGCAAATGGTGTATTTTACTTCAGCTTGAAGCTAGGGTTTTGCTAAGCCAATCTAAAAGGAGTTAGATTTGGCATCTCCAAGTATAATGTAACTGGAAAAAATGGTTGAAACAAAACGTCAAGACCTTTTAGGTCCTTGAGGACCTCAACTCAAAACCGATCAGGCCATGCCATCACAGTACAAAGTTTAAAGTATGAAATAACTGATCTGTGATAAACAAAAAATATGTTTGTTTGATCTATTCAAAGTACAGTTGAAGTCGGAAGCCTACATACACCTTAGCCAAATACATTTAAACTCAGTTTTTCACAATTCCTGACATTTAATCGTAGTAAAAATTCCCTGTCTTAGGTCAGTTAGGATCACCACTTTCTTTTAAGAATGTGAAATGTCAGAATAATAGTAGAGAGAATTATTTATTTCAGCTTTTATGTCATCACATTCCCAGTGGGTCAAAAGTTTACAAACACTCAATTAGTATTTGGTAGCATTACCTTAAATTGTTTAACTTGGGTCAAACGTTTTGGGTAGCCTTCCACAACCTTCCCACATGAAGTTGGGTGAATTTTGGCCCATTCCTCCTGACAGAGCTGGTGTAACTGAGTCAGGTTTGTAGGCCTCCTTGCTCGCACACAAGTGTTCTATAGGATTGAGGTCAGGGCTTTGTGATGGTCACTCTAATACCTTAACTTTGTTGTCCTTAAGCCATTTTGCCACAACTTTGAAAGTATGCTTGGGGTCATTGTTCATTTGGAAGACCCATTTGCGACCAAGCTCTAACTTCCTGACTGATGTCTTGAGACGCTGCTTCAATATTTCCACATAATTTTCCTGCCTCATGATGCCATCTATTTTGTGAAGTGCACCAGTCCCTCCTGCAGCAAAGCACCCCCACAACATGATGCTGCCAATCCCTGTGCTTCACGGTTGGGATGGTGTTCGTCGGCTTGCAAGCCTCCCCCTTTTCCTCCAAACATAATGATGGTCATTATGGCCAAACAATTATATTTTTGTTTCATCAGACCAGAGGACATTTCTCCAAAAGTACGATCTTTGTCCCCATGTGCAGTTGCAAACCGTAGTCTGGCTTTATTATGGCAGTTTTGGAGCAGTTTCTTGTTCCTTGCTGAGCGGTGTTTCAGGTTATGTCGATATAGGACTCGTTTTACTGTGGATATATGCACTTTGTTTCCTCCAGCATTTTCACAAGGTCCTTTGCTGTTGTTCTGGGATTGATTTGCACTTTTCGCACCAAAGTACGTTCATCTCTAGGAGACAGATCGCGTCTCCTTCCTGAGTGGTATGACAGCTGCGTGATCCCAAGGTGTTTATACTTGCGTACTATTGTTTGTACAGATGAACGTGGTGCCTTCAGGCGTTTGGAAATTGCTCCCAAGGATGAACCAGACTTGTGGAGGTCTACAATTCTTTTTCTGAGGTCTTGGCTGATTTCTTTTGATTTTCCCATGATGTCAAGCAAAGAGGCACTGAGTTTGAAGGTAAGCCTTGAAATACATCTACAAGTACACCTCCATTTGACTCAAATGATGTCAATTAGCCTACCAAAAGCTTCTAAAGCCATGACATCATTTTCTGGAATTTTCCAAGCTGTTTAAAGGCACAGTCAACTTACTGTATGTAAACCTCTGACCCACTGGAATTGTGATACAGTGAGTTATAAGTGAAATAATCTGTCTATAAACAATTGTTGGAAAAATTACGTGTGTCATGCACAAAGTAGATGTCCTAACCGACTTGCAAAAACTATAGTTTGTTAACAAGAAATTTGTGGAGTGTTTGTAAAACGAGCTTTAATGACTCCAACCTATTGTATGTAAACTTCCGACTTCAACTGTATTTAAAAGCAGTACGAACCACGAAAAGTAAACGCACTGAAATTAACTCTTACACAGTGCTATGGTTACTCTCTAACTAGAAAGCCAAGAAAGTTTAAGAAGCTATCTGGCAGTCACTGGCAGTGATGAATTGAAAGATCGAGTGAAGAGGACCTTTTCTCCTTTAGAAAAGTGTTTGACAGAAGGAAGACAGAGATGCAGACTGAGAGGAAGAATAAAAAAGAAATGGAAGTTGTGGATCACTTGAGAGAAAGCCCATGCATCTGACAGCAGTAATAAGCCTCAGCTGTGCAAACGTGCCCGCATCTCGTTGGCATCTGAGTGGAATGCTCTTTCATGCCCTCTCGTCCTCCCATCAAGTGGAGTGCCAACCAGACCTCAGCCTGCTAACGTACTTAGCTCTAATTCCAAGGCCCAGGCTCACCTTTTTATTTCTCTGGCTAGTAATCCCTTTTTCCTCAGACATTAACAAGGTCTTTATCCCTTCCGAAGTATATTTGCTGCATGGAAACGTAAACCTGTTTCCCCCCCAGGAGAGGAGCTGGAGGAGAGATTGAGACTGATGAAATCCTCCTTGGGTGAATTTGGAAGGATATGGGGATGGATTCTAAACCCCTTCACGGATTCATTGAGTCTATTTCTGGGACACCTGAACGAACACTCCGGGAAATGAGATTGGCATGACATTCGTTTTGATTCGATAACAATGTGAGCACGATGCTCTCTCTCTTTATCTCTAGCCCCCAATTAGAGGTCTGAGAAGATGATTGACATGTTTATTCTTGTTTCACCTCTCTCTATTTCCCTCTCTCCCTCGCTCTTTCCTGCAACTCACACCCTCCTATCTGGGAGGAGAGTTTAAATTCATTACAGTATGTACATTTACTGGATGACTCATAGGACTTAGCTCTTTTGTGGGGAGGTCAATACACTTCCAACACCGTGAAATGATCTTGAAATGTCCACTTGGAGCAGAGTAAGCCATAACACTGCAGTTTCAGATGGATGTATTTATTGCCCAGCCCTGACTGACAGCCACACAAAATCAGCCCTGCAGCACTGAGTGTGTGTGTGGCACGTGTGTGTGTGGCATGTGGGTGTGTAGCACGTGTGTGCACACCGGTTTGTGTCAAGAATTGCAACGCAGCTGGGTTTTTCACGCTCAACAGTTTCCTGTGTGTATCAAGAATAGTCCACCACCCAAAGGACATCAAGACAACTGTGGGAAGTATGGGTGTCAACATGGGCCAGCATCCCTGTGGAACGATTTCGACACCTTGTAGAGTCCATGACCCAACAAATTGAGGCTGTTCTGAGGGCAAAATGGGGGGTGGTGCAACTCAATATTAGGAAGGTGTCCTTAATGTTTTGTTCAGTCAGTGTATGTGCATGCATGCATAAATGACCACTTTTACAATCACGTATGTGAGAATGAGTAAATGAGTGTAACTGAAAATGTGTGCGTCACAATGTGTGTGTGTGTGTGTGTGTGTTCACACTACCAATCTCAGAGGACTATCACTGTCAGTCAGTCAGCAATGGGACACCAGGATGGACACCCGTCTGGAGATCAGAGAGAGCCTAGGAATGTGTGTTATAAAAGGCAGATGGAGACCTTGATCGGGGCATGTGTGGGGCGGGATTGGCCACCAATCAAAGTGAATAACTGAATATCAACACATCAACATTGCATAAGAACCAGGGCAATGACACAGCAGTCTTGACTATACTGTAGTACAGCTCAGTTGTGATTCTCTTGAACTAAAGCTATAGACCAAAGGGCTACACACTGAGTGTACAAAACATTAAGAACACCTTCCTAATATTGAGTTTAACCCCCTTTTGCCCTAAGAACAGCCTCGGTCCGTCTGTGCATGGACAAGGTGTCGAAAGCGTTCCACTGGTGGACCGTTCTTGATACACACGGGAAACTGCTGAGTGTGAAAAACACAGCACCGTTGCAGTTCTTGACATACTCAAACCGGTGCGCCTGTCACCTACTACCATACCCCGAGGCACTTAAATGTTTTGTCTTGCCCATTCACCCTCTGAATGGCTCACATATACAATCCATGTATCAATTGTCTCAAGGCTTAAAAATCCTTCTTTAACCTGTGGATTTAACAATTGACATCAATAAGGGATCATAGCTTTCACCTGGTCAGTCTATGTCATGGACAGAGCAGATGTTCATAATGTTTTGTACACCCAGTGTACATCCAGCATTTTGAACATCATTTTCTAATTGATCTTGATTATTAGAGGCCAACCTCTCACCAAATCTCCAGGATCTGACATATGCTATCTAAAAACCTGATCATAAGCAGAAATACAGTATGTCCGATTTTTTTATTCTACCCCAGGAGATTTTCCCAGGCTAGTGTTAGCTAATGTTGAGTTGCAACATGCTTTTGTAATACTTCTACAATGCCGCATTCATCAGTATTGCATTGCTGCTGTTGATTTTGTTTCATGTGTGTTGTGGTTTTCATTGTTGGTCCGTGGTGTGTAATGAGGAGCAAACACACTCTGCACTTGACACATTTATGAAATTGCTTATTCCAGTTATTAATAAGCATGCACCCATTAAGAAAATAACTGTAAAAACTATTCAATCCTCGTGGATTGATTAGGAATTTAAAAATTGTATGGTTGAGAGGGATGAGGCAAAAGGAATGGCAAATAAGTCTGTGCTGCACAATCGATTGGCAAACGTATTGCAAATTGAGAAATCATGTGACTAAACAGAATAAAAAGAATAATAAACTACACTGTGAAACAAAGATAAGAATGATAGTAAAAGCTTTGGAGCACATTAAATGAAATTTTGGGAAAAAAGGCTATCTCAGCTCCATCATTCATTGAATCAGATGGCTCATTCATCACAAACCCAACTGATATTGCCAACTACTTTAATGATTTTTTCAGTGGGAAGATTAGCAAACTTAGGCATGACATGCCAGCAACAAATGCTGACACAACACATCCAAGTATATCTGACCAAATTATGAAAGACAAGCATTGTCATTTTGAATTCCGTAAAGTGAGTGTGGAAGAGGTGAAAAAAAAAATTGCATAGCAGAAGATATTGCCACTCCTATTTGCCATATTTTAAATTTAAGCCTACTAGAAAGTGTGTGCCCCCAGGCCTGGAGGAAAGAAAAAGTCATTCCGCTACCTAAGAATAGTAAAGCCCCCTGTACTGGCTCAAATAGCCGACCAATCAGACTGTTACCAACCCTTAGTAAACTTTTGGAAAAGAAATTGTGTTTGACCAGATACAATGCTATTTTACCGTAAACAAATTGACAACAGACTTTCAGCATGCATATAGGGAGGACATTCGACATGCACAGCAACACAAATGACTGATGATTGGCTGAGAGATATTCATAATGCTAAATATTGTGGGGGCTGTCTTGTTAGACTTCAGTGCGGCTTTTGACATTATCAATCACAGTCTGCTGCTGGAAAAATGTATGGCTTTACACCCCCTGCTATATTGTGGATGAATAGTTACCTGTCTAACAGAACACAGTGTGTTCTTTAATGGAAGCCTCTCCAACATAATTCAGGTAGAATCAGGAATTCCCCAGGGCAGTTGTCTAGGCCCCTTACTTTTTTCAATATTTACTAACGACATGCCACTGGCTTTGAGTAAAGACAGTGTGTCTATGTATGCGGATGACTCAAAACTATACACGTCAGCTACTACAGCGACTGAAATGACTGCAACACTTAACAAAGAGCTGCAATTAGTTTCAGAGTGGGTGGCAAGGAATAAGTTAGTCCTAAATATGTCTAAAACTAAAAGCATTGTATTTGGGACAAATCGTTCACTAAATCCTAAACCTCAACTAAATCGTGTAATAAATAATGTGGAAATTGAGCAAGTTGAGGTGACTAAACTGCTTGGAGTAACCCTGGATTGTAAACTGTCATGGACAAAACATATTGATACAACAGTCGCTAAGATGGGGAAAAGTCTGTCCATAATAAAGCACTGCTTTGCCTTCTTAACAGCACTATCAACAAGGCAGGTCCTACAGGCCCTAGTTTTGTCGCATCTGAACTATTGTTCAGTCATGTGTTCAGGTGCCACAAAAGGGGATTTATGAAAATTGCAATTGGTTCAGAACAGGGCAGCACGGCTGGCCCTTGGATGTACACAGAGAGCTAACATTAATAATATGCATGTCAATCTCTCCTGGCTCAAAGTATTTTTATTTTTTTATTTCACCTTTATTTAACCAGGTAGGCCAGTTGAGAACAAGTTCTCATTTACAACTGCGACCTGGCCAAGATAAAGCAAAGCAGTGAGACAAAAACAACAACACAGAGTTACACATAAACAAACGTACAATCAATAACACAATAGAAAAATATATGTACAGTGTGTGCAAATGTAGAAGAGTAGGGAGATAAGGCAATAAATAGACCATAGAGGCAAAATAATTACAATTTAGAATTAATACTGGAGAGAGCGAATGACTTCATCACTATTTGTATTTATGAGAGGTATTGACATGTTGAATTCACCGAGCTGTCTGTTTGAACTACTGACGCACAGCTCGGACACCCATGCATACCCTACAAGACATGCCACAAGAGGTCTCTTCACAGTCCCCAAGTCCAGAACAGACTATGGGAGGTGCACAGTACTGCATAGAGCCTTGACTACATGGAACTCTATTCCACATCAAGTAACTGATGCAAAAAGTAAAATAAGATAAAAAATACACCTTATGGAACAGCGGGGACTGCGAAGCAACACAAACATAGGCACAGACAAATGCATAGACACACACGTGCACATGGTTTTGTATTGTAGATATGTGGTAGTAGGGGAGTAGGGGCCTGAGGGCACACATTGTGTTGTGTAACCTGTGAATGTATTTTAATGTTTTAAAAATTGTATAACTGCCTTAATTTTGCTGGACCCCAGGAAGAGTAGCTCCTGCCTTGGCAGCAACTAATGGGGATCCATAATAAATGCAAATACAAATTGACATAGAGGCCTGTAAATTAAGCCTGCAATAACCTACTTAATGACTACAAATGATAATCCCAACAAGCTCTCACAATCTCGATTCAGATTTAGACATTCATCAAGATGGCGCCGACAGAGATGGTCGCATCGGTTTGTGTTCTTAGGAATTATGCAGTATTTTGTTTTTTTTTGTGTATTATTTCTTACATTGCTACCCCAGGAAATCTTAAGTCTTATTACATACAGCCGGGAAGAACTATTGGATGTAAGAGCAACGTCAACTTACCAACATTACGAACAGGAATATGACTTTCCCGAAGCGGATCCTCTGTTTGGACCACCACCCAGGACAATGGGTTTAATCCCAGTAGCTGACCCAAAACAACGGGGCCGCAGAAGGGGCAGACGGAGCGGCCTCCTGGTCAGGCTCCGTAGACGTGCACATCACTCACCGCTCCCGAATATACCACTTGCCAATGTCCAGTCTCTTGACAACAAGGTAGACGAAATTTGAGCAAGTGTTGCCTTCCAGAAGGACATCAGAGATTGTAACATTCTCTGTTTCACGGAAACATGGCTCACTCTGGAAATGTTATCAGAGTCGGTACAGCCACCCGGTTTCTTCACGCATCGCGCCGACAGAAACAAACATCTCTCTGGTAAGAAGAAGGGCGGGGGTGTATGCCTTATGATTATGATTTGTGGTGTAATCATAACAACATACAGGAACTCAAGTCCTTTTGTTCACCTGACCTACAATTCCTTACAATCAAATACCGACTGCATTATCTACCAACATGAGTAAAACATTTAAACGTGTTAACCCTCGCAAGGCTGCCGGCCCAGATGGCATCTCTAGCCGCATCCTCAGAGCATGCGCAGACCAACTGGTTGGTGTGTTTACAGACATATTCAATCCCTATCCCAGTCTGCTGTGCCCACATGCTTCTAGAGGGCCACCATTGTTCCTGTTCCCAAGAAAGCTAAGGTAACTGAGCTAAACGACTATCGCCCCGAAGCCCTCACTTCTGTCATCATGAAGTGCTTTGAGAGACTAGTCAAGGATCATATCACCTCCACCCTACCTAATACCCTAGACCCACACCAACTTGCTTACCGCCCCAATAGGTCCAAAGACGATACAATCGCAATCACACTGCACACTGCCCTAACCCATCTGGACAAGACAAATACCTATGTAAGAATGCTGTTCATCGACTACAGCTCAGCATTTAACACCATAGTACCCTCCAAACTCGTCAATAAGTTTGAGACCCTGGGCCTCGACCCCGCCCTGTGCAACTGGGTCCTGGACTTTCTGACGGGCCACCCACACGTGGTGAGGGTGGGAAACAACATCTCCACCCTGCTGATCCTCAACACTGGGGCCCCACAAGGGTGCGTTCTCAGCCCTCTCCTGTACTCCCTGTTCACCCATGACTGCATGGCTGGGATAGGAGCCGTGCTCTCTCAGGGCTCGGGTATGCCACCGAAGCTCCGCCCATGTGCCTTCTTTTCAAAGAAGCTCAGCCCGGCGGAGCAAAACTGTGATGTGGGGGGCCGGGAGCTGTTGGCTGTCGTCAAGGCTCTGAAGGCGTGGAGACATTGGCTTGAGGGGGCGAAACACCCTTTTCTCATCTGGACTGACCACCTCAATCTGGAGTACATCTGGGCGGCGAGGAGACTGAACCCTCGCCAGGCAAGGTGGGCCATGTTCTTTACCCGTTTTGTTTTCACCCTGTCCTACCGACCAGGTTCACAGAACGCTAAGGCAGACGCACTGTCCCGGATGTATGACACAGAGGAGCGGTCCATGGATCACACTCCCATACTCCCGGACTCTTGCCTGGTGGCACCGGTAGTGTGGGAGCTGGATGCGGACATCGAGCAGGCGTTACATACAGAGCCCACTCCCTCTGTGTCCAGCTGGACGTCTGTATGTTCCGTCTGCTGTCCGCGACCGGTTGATCTATTGGGCCCACACTTCACATTCCTCTGGTCATCCTGGCATCGGTCGGACAGTGTGCTGTCTTAGTGGGAAGTACTGGTGGTCCACCTTGGCCAAGGACGTGAGGGTTTATGTATCCTCCTGCTCGGTGTGCGCCCAGTGCAAGGCTCCTAGGCACCTGCCCAGAGGGAAGATACAACCCCTACCCGTTCCACAACGACCAAGGTCGCACTTGTCGGTGGACTTCCTGACTGATCTTCCTCCCTCACAGGGCAACACCACGATCCTGGTCGTTGTGGATCGGTTTTCTAAGTCCTGCCATCTCCTTCCTTTGCCCGGTCTCCCTACAGCCCTACAGATTGTGGAGGCCCTGTTCACACACGTCTTCCGGCACTACGGGGTGCCTGAGGACATAGTCTCTGATCGGGGTCCCCAGTTCACGTCCAGGGTCTGGAGGGTGTTTATGGAACATCTGGGGGTCTCGTCAGCCTCACCTCAGGTTTTCACCCCGAGGGTAACGGGCAGGTGGAGAGAGTAAACCAGGATGTGGGTAGGTTTCTGCGGTCATATTGTCAGGACCGGCCGGGGGAGTGGGAGGCGTTCATCCTATCGGCAGAGATGGCCCAAAACTCACTCCGCCACTCCTCCACTAACCTCTCTCCTTTCCAGTGCGTACTGGGGTATCAGCCGGTTCTGGCACCTTGGCATCAGAGCCAGATCGAGGCTCCTGTGGTGTACGAATGGTTTAAGTGCACGGAGGAGACCTGGGACGTCGCCCATGTGCACCTGCAACGGGCCGTGAGGCGGCAGAAGGCGAGCGCCGACCGCCACCGCAGTGAGGCTGGGTCCGGGTCTGGCTCTCGACGCGAAACCTGCCCCTCCGCCTGCCCTGCCGGAAGCTGGGTCCGCGGTTTGTGGGGCCATTCAAAGTCCTGAGGAGACTGAATGAGGTTTGCTACAGGTTACAGCTTCCCCCAGATTACCGTATTAATCCCTCGTTCCATGTGTCTCTCCTCAGGCCAGTGGTGGTTGGTCCACTCCAGGAGTCTGAGGTGCGGGATGTTCCTCCGCCCCCTCGGGACATCGAGGGGGCCCCGGCGTATGCTGTTCGAGCCATCCTGGACTCGAGGCGTCGGAAGAGGGGCCTTCAGTACCTCGTGGAGTGGGAGGGGTACGGTCCGGAGGAGAGATGCTGGGTGCCGGTGGAGGACGTTCTGGACCTTTCGTTGCTGCGGGAGTTCCACCGTCTCCATCCGGATCGCCCTGCGCCTCGTCCTCCGGGTCGTCCCCGAGGCCGATGTCGGCGCGCGGCTGGAGTAAAATTGCTAAATTTACTTATATCTGCTGTCCTGCGCCTGACTCTTCTACACCAGCTACACACAGACGCATTATACATATACCTTTTAAGAGGAGGGATGACCTTAATGTATGTCAAGTAAAGGCACTATGTGCTCAAGTACATCTGCCTCACCAGGCAGCCATATTGGTGGGATCTGTGTATAGACCTCCTAGCTCTAAGGTGTCCTATTTGGATGACTTATGTACTGGGTTTGACCAGGCCACAGATAGTAACAGAGATGTATTTATCTTGGGTGATTTTAATATAAATTGGAAGGATCACAATATTTTGAATAGAACAAAATTTATGAGATATGCCGAGAACTGTGGTTTGAAATAAATGGTTAATGATACTACTAGATCATCAATTAAGTTGTTGTCATCGTTCAGACACATGCATTGATCAGATTTTCTGTAATATACTATTGCAATGCTTAAAAGCCAGATCAATGCCAGTGGGCTGGACAGACCATAATATTGTGAGCATAACCATGAACACTAAGGTTCCAAAGAAACCCCCTAGGATTGTGGTCAAGAGAAATGTTAAAACATTTAATCATGAGCTATTTCTAAATGATTTGGCTGCTGTACCCTGGGAGCTGATTTATCTAGAGGATGAACTAAATCACGCTACAGAATGTTTTATTGATTTGCTCACTGAGGTAATGGACCATCATGCCCCTATAAGAAAGAGTACACTCTTAGCAGCCAAATCAGAATTAGAAATTGATTAACAGAATTATAGAACATTAGGTAATTATGCAGTTAAATTGAATCGTAAAAAAAATATACTTTTATTGATTGTAAAAATGATTCTAAAAAGGTATGGAATACAGTTAAGGGCTTATTTGGTACATCTATCTCATCATACCCATCTAGTGTGGAGGTTGACGGGAGAACCATGACAAAACCAGTTGATATCGCCAATCATTTTGCTGATTTTTTTACAAAGAAAATGTATTTACTGAGCAATAATGTAAACATACATTCTTCCAAACAAGCTATTGTCCAATGGATTGATGATCATATTATGAGCAACAAAACCTGCTCTTTTAGTCTGCAAACGGTGTCAGTAGAGGAGGTGTTAAACCTATTGAAGTCATAACCCGATGGTAATTCTGTAGGTTATGGTCTTATGGACAATTTTTTGCATCACTGTGCTGCTCCCCAGATTGCAGCTCCACTGAGATACATATTTAATTGGTCACTAGAAAAGGGGATGTTTGCAAATGTATGGAAGCATGCGAAACTGTGTCCTATTCCGAAAGACAGCAAAGAACCCATTACTCCTGCCAATAGTCGACCAATTAGTCTACTAACTTTAATCAGTAAGATATTGGAGAGTATTGTGAGTATACAAATATGGGAGTATATGGAAAAGAATTATCTGATTACAGCTAATCAGCATGCTTATCGTAAAAACCATTCCACTACTGCTGCATTGGATGACATGCCTGACCAGTGGCTCAATGCTATGGATAATGGCAAGTTTGTGGGTGTACTATTTTTTGATTTTAGTGCAGCATTTGATTTAGTGGATCATGAAATAATTTTGACAAAATTAACGCATTATGGTTTTAAGGAGGTAGCATTGAATTGGGTACAGTCATATCTAACTGACAGGAAACAGTCCACCTATTTCAATGGTTCATTTTCTTTCCCTTGTGTTTTGAACTGTGGAATACCGCAGGGCAGCTGCCTTGGGCCACTTCTTTATTTAATATATACCAACGACCTTCCTTATGCCTTAGCTGAAACTCAAGTTACTATATTTGCAGATGATACTACAATTTATGCAGCAAGACAATCAGTTCAACAGGTACAGCAAGCTTTACAAGGAGATTGGAGAATATCAGGGAGTGGGGTTGCCGGAACAAACTTGTTTTAAACACCAAGAAAACCAAAGTTATGTTGGTCTGTTCCACTAGGAAAAGGCCAAAACCGCGTGGGATACAATTAAATATGGGAGGAGTACAAATTGAAGAAGTGGCAGAAACCAAACTATTGGGAGTGCAGCTAGACAACTGCTTATCATGGTCGTCTCAAATAACTAATCTATGTAAAAAAAAACAGCATGCATAATCAGAAGGATAGCTAAATATTTACCAGGAAAAATTCTTAAGCTAATAACACAAGCATTAATTGAGAGTCAGGTGAACTACTGTTCTGTGGTCTCGGGAAATGCATCATCAAGTGAAATTAGGAGGCTGCAGATTGCACAGAACAAAGCAGCAAGGATTGTTTTAAGGTGGAGATATGGTTATTCTGTTGCAGTCATGAGCAATGTTCTTGGTTGGTCCTCCATAATCAAGATAATTTAAAAAAACATGCTAATTTTATTTCATAATATACACCATTTAAAACGGCCAAATTCTATTCACAACGGTATTCAGTTGGTAAGAGACAGACATTCCGTAAATACTAGGAATAGATTGTCCACCATCTATGCGTTATTCAGACAGAAAAGAGAAATAGGCAAAAGAACATTTCGATTTAGAGCAATAAAGAAATTGAATAAATTAACTGAGCAAACCAGAAACCTTTCAATATATAAATTTAAACATTATTTTAAAACCATTTAAATATAATACATAGAAATGTTGTGGGACTATAGTAGATGAAGAATCAATATATTTTAGGGTCAATCAATATGTTAGTTTATTATGTATGTTTAATAGTGTGTTATATGTGAAAATGTGTTCGTATTATAAATTGTATTTTAATGTTTAAGGACTCTTGGAAGATTAGTCCAAATGGGGACTAAAAGAGATCCAAATCAAATCAAATCAAACAGGAGACGCGACAAGAATGCTGATCCAATGTCTCAAAACACAGAAATGAAATATTTAAGATAACGGCCAAGTTAGCAGCCAACACCGATCTAATGTCATAAGTGAACACACCACAAACCACACACAAAGTAAAAAAAAATGTACGCACTATTTTCAATTACAGTATTTAGAACACCCTCTAGTCAAGATTGTGCTGCTGGTCCCAAGTCCAAGTCCCAAGTCTTTTTCTGCTGTAAAGCACTTACCTTCCTCTACTTGTAGGCTGGCTGGGTATTCACACCTCTAGATGGCGGGTTTGTTGTGGAGCCAGAGAGAGCAGCAGTCGGACTAAGTGGGGGATGGAGGACTTGAATGTGGTCTCTTTGAAGTCAGTCTTTACCACTGTTTACCACTTTTTTTTTAATCAATAAGAACTCAAGTTTATTACTTATTTTATTTAACCTTAATTTTAACAACACATCTATAAACATATANTATTATATAGAGTGGAGAACACTGTATTGAAGTGTGTGTACCAATTATTATTCTTTTATTAATAACCTTTATTTATCTAGGCAAGTTTACAATGACGCCTTGCCCTGCCAAACCTGGACGACGCTAGGCCAATTGTGCACCGCCCTATGGGACTCCCAATCACGGCCGGATGTGATGCAGCCTGGATTCAAACCAGGTACTGCAGTGTGTTAGACCACTGCGGCAGTCGGGAGCCCAATGTGTATTGCATGTTGACTTTGACATGTTGTGGCTTTCGAGTGCCTTGTTTGCTATTCATACACATATTTCATTAGGGATTATATTCAGTTGAAAATGAAGTTTACATACACTTAGGTTGGAGTCATTAAAACTCGTTTTTCAACCAATCCACAAATTTATTGTTAACAAACTATAGTTTTGGCAAGTTGGTTAGGACATCTACTTTGTGCATGACACAAGTAATTTTTCCAACAATTGTTTACAGACAGATTATTTCACTTATAATTCACTATATCACAATTCCAGTGGGTCAGAAGTTTACATGCACTAAGTTGACTGTGCCTTTAAACAGCTTAGAAAATTACAGAAAATGAAGACATGGCTTTAGAAACTTCTGATATGCTAATTGACATCATTTGAGTCAATTGGAGGTGTACCTGTGGATGTATTTCAAGGCCTACCTTCAAACTCAGTGCCTCTTTGCTTGACATCATGGGAAAATCAAAAGAAATCAGCCAAGACCTCAGAAAAATATTGTAGACCTCCACAAGTCTGGTTCATCCTTGGGAGCAATTTCCAAACGCCTAAAGGTACCATCTGTACAAACAATAGTACGCAAGTATAAACACCATGGGACCAAGCAGCCGTTATACCGCTCAGGAAGGAGACACGTTCTGTCTCCTAGAGATGAACATACATGCGAAAAGTGCAAATCAATCCCAGAACAACAGCAAAGGACCTTGTGAAGATGCTGGAGGAAACAGGTACAAAAGTATATATATTCACAGTCAAACGAGACCTATATCGACATAACCTGAAAGGCCGCTCAGCAGGGAAGAAGCCACTGCTCCAAACCGCCATAAAATAAACAACTTACAGTTTGCAACTGCACATGGGGACAAAGATCATACTTTTTGGAGAAATGTCCTCTAGTCTGATGAAACAAAAATATAACTGTTTGGCTATAATGACCATCATTATGTTTGGAGGAAAAAGGGGGAGGCTTGCAAGCCAAAGAACACCATCCCAACCGTGAAGCACGGGGGTGGCAGCATCATGTTGTGGGGGTGCTTTGCTGCAGGAGGGACTGGTGCACTTCACAAAATAGATGACATTACGAGGCAGGGTAGGATAGATATAGGTCTGTAACAGTTTGGGTCTAGACTGTCTCCCCCTTTGAAGAGGGGGATGACCGCGGCAGCTTTCCAATCTTTAGAGATCTCAGACGATAGGAAAGAGAGATTGAACAGGCTAGTAATAGGGGTTGCAACAATTGCGGCGGATAATTTTAGAAAGAGAGGGTCCAGATTATCTAGCCCAGCTGATTTGTAGGGGTCCAGCTCTTTCAGAACATCAGCTATCTGGATTTGGGTGAAGCAGAAATGGGGAAGGCTTGGGCAAGTTGCTGTGGGGGGTGCAGAGCTGTTGACCGGGTAGGGGTAGCCAGGTGGAAAGCATAGCCAGCTGTAGACAAATGCTTATTAGAATTCTCGATTATCGTAGATTTATCGGTGGTGACAGTGTTTCCTAGCCTCAGTGCAGTGGGCAGCTGGGAGGAGGTGCTCTTATTCTCCATGGACTTTACAGTGTCCCAGAAATTTTGGGAGTTTTTACTACAGGATGCAAATTTCTGTTTTAAAAAGCTAGCCTTTGCTTTCCTAGCTGCCTGTGTATATTGGTTCCTAACTTCCCTGAAAAGTTGCATATCATGGGGTCTATTCGATGCTAATGCAGTCTGCCACAGGATGTTTTTGTGCTGGTCAAGGGCAGTCAAGTCTGGAGCGAACCAAAGGCTATATCTGTTCTTAGTTCTAAATGTTTTGAATGGGGCATGCTTATTTAATATGGTGAGGATTGCACTTTTAAAGAATATATCAAGGCACAAGGCGAGACCATAATGCAGACACAGGGAGCAGATGGTTGGAGTCTTACAATGTTTTTTAATCCAAAGGGGTAGGCAAGGAGGTCCAGGAGGTACAGAGTGGCAGACAGGCGGGGACAAAGTCCAGAAACAGGCAAGGGTCATAACCGGGAGGACTAGAAAAAGGAGAATGCAAAAAGCAGGAGAACGGGAAAAAACACTGGTTAACTTGGAAACATACAAGACGAACTGGCACAGAGAGACAGGAAACACAGGGATAAATACACTGGGGAAAATAAGCGACACCTGGAGGGGGTGGAGACAATCACAAGGACAGGTGAAACAGTTCAGGGCGTGACAGAATGACCAGGCATCCTCTATTGACGAAATGAGGTAAATATCCTTCCAGGATACCCGGGCCAGGTCGATCAGAAAGGCCTGCTCGCTGAAGTGTTTTAGGGAGCGTTTGACAGTGATGTGGTCGTTTGACCGCGGACCCATTACGGACACAGGCAATGAGGCAGTGATCGCTGAGATCCTGGTTGAAGACAGCAGAGGTGTTTTTAGAGGGCAGGTTGGTCAGGATGATATCTATCAGGGTGCCCATGTTTATGGATTTAGGGTTGTACCTGGTAGGTTCCTTGATAATTTGTGTGAGATTGAGGGCATCTGGCTTAGATTGTCGGACGGCCGGGGTGTTAAGCATATGCCAGTACAAACTCTGAAGATAAATGGGGGGGCAATTAATTCACATATGGTGTCCAGGGCACAGCTGGGGGCTGGGGTCTATAACAGGCGGCAACAGTGAGAGACTTATTTCTGGAAAGGTGGATTTTTAAAAGTAGATGCTCGAACTGTTTGGGCACAGACCTGGATAGCATGACAGAACTCTGCAGGCTATCTCTGCAGTAGATTGCAACTCCACCCCCTTTGGCAGTTCGATCTTGGTGGAAGGTTTTGTAGTTGAGGATGGAAATTTCAGAATTTTTGGTGGCCTTCCTAAGCCAGGATTCAGACACGGCTAGGACATCAGGGTTGGCGGAGTGTGCTAAAGCAGTGAATAAAACAAGCTTAGGGAGGAGGCTTCTGATGTTAACATGCATGAAACCAAGGCTTTTACGGTTACAGAAGTCAAGAAATGATAGCGCCTGGGGAATAGGAGTGGAACTGGAGGCCACAGGGCCTGCGTTAATCTTTACATCACCATAGGAACAGAGGAGGAATAGGATAAGGGTACGGCTAAAGGCTATAAGAACTGGTCGTCTAGTGATTTGGGGACAGAGAATAAAAGGAGCAGATTTCTGGGCGTGGTAGAATAGATTCAGGGCATAATGTACAGACAATGGTATGGTAGGATTTGAATACAGTGGAGGTAAACCTAGGCGTTGAGTGACGATGAGATAGGTTTCGTTAAGTGTGTGGGGTGGGACAAAAGAGCTATCTAAGGCATTTTGAGCGGGACTGAGGGCTCTACAGTGAAATGAAGCAATAAGAACTAGCCAAGACAGCAGTAGACAAGGCATATTGACATTAAAGAGAGGCATAAAGCAATCACAGGTGTTGATCAGAAGAGCAAAGACAACAACGGGTAAATGGCGATGAATGGGCAGAGCGGGTCAGTTTGGGACATACAGGACCTGAGTTCGAGGCTGGGGACCACAGGTAATGCTTAAAAACAACAATAACAAAAAATGACTTTTTAACGCTGGATTCAAAAATGAAACCATTGGCAACAGAGGCAGATGCATACCATATCAACCATCCCCATCCACAAAGCCTTAGCAAAACCAAAGCCTACTTGAAGGTGATATATTGCATTGACTATAGGCACAAGCTGTGTGATTTATTTGGCTCTATTCTTTGTGCTTTGTCCAATTTGGCCTTTCCCCTTCTTCCTCCAATGACATACTCACAGTTAAACTGTTATCTCAGAGAGGCTGCAGTGTTGCCTTGACAACAACATTTGTTGCTCATGGTCTTGTTTCTGCTTTGGATTTTTGGTGTGGGCATGATCAGTGCGTTTGTCAGCAGACAAGAAGAAAAAATGATATTGAGTCTATATGAGTGCAGCACAATAGAACTACAGTACTGGCAAGCCTATAGTACATGCACAAATTCTACAATATCAGTGATCTATTGTAAGATTATGTAAGGTGTCCATTTTAGGACCATATCATGATAAACTGGGTGGTTCGAGCACTGAATGCTGATTGGCTGGAAGTCGTGCTATATCAGACCGTATACCATTGGTATGACAAAACATTTCTTTATACTGTTCTAATTACGTTGGTGACCAGTTTAAAATAGCAGTAGGGCACCTCAGGGGTTTGTGGTATAAGGCCACGGCTAAGGGCTGTATCCAGGCACTCCTTGTTGCGTCGTCCTTAAGAACAGCAGTGGTATATTGGGCATAAACCACACCCCCTCATGCGTTATTGCTTAATTACATTTCTATGATTAGGACAGCCTCAGTGTCACAAGGAGTTGGTGTATGTACTGTATGCACCTTTGCCAATAGGCCTTTTCTCAGTGGTTTTCTAACAGAGAATCTCTTGGTGCTCAGGTCTAATAGGGATGTCCTGAAGGAGACCATAGCAGCGGATGAACAAGGTCTGAAAACTGGAGAGAAGTGGACCCTGTTTGGAAATGAGGCTGAGAAGGTGGAGGTGCTCAGGGAACAGCATTATGTCCTCCAACGCTGTGACCGCATGGCCTTGCGTAGGCAGGTAAGAGTCTGCTCTGATCTCATCACATACAGATATACACGGACACTCCGGACTCTGAATTATAGGCCTACAGTATTGTGAATTCAGTAGGGCCAAATGTATAAAAACAGTTGCCCAGTTGAAAATCGACACGGTCTCATTTAACCATTGTAGTTACAGTTGAAGTTTACAACCACTCCACAAATTTCTTGTTAACAAACTATAGTTTTGGCAAGTCGGTTAGGACATCTACATTGTGCATGACACAAGTATTTTTTTCCAACAATTGTTTACAGACAGATTATATCACAATTCCAGTGGGTCAGAAGTTTGCATACACTAAGTTGACTGTATCTTTAAACAGCTTAGAAAATTCCAGAAAATTATGTCATGGCTTTAGAAGCTTCTGATAGGCAATTGACATCATTTGAGTCAATTGGAGGTGTATCTGTGGATGTATTTCAAGGCCTACCTTCAAACTCAGTGCCTCTTTGCTTGCTTGACATCATGGGAAAATCAAAAGAAATCAGCCAAGACCTCAGAAAACAAATTGTAGACCTCCACTAGTCTGGTTCATCCTTGGGAGCAATTTCCAAATGCCTGAAGGTACCATGTTCATCTGTACAAACAATAGTATGCAAGTATAAACACCATGGGACCACGCAGCCGTCATACCGCTCAGGAAGGAGACGCGTTCTGTCTCCTAGGGATGAACGTACTTTGGTGCGAAAAGTGCAAATCAATCCCAGAACAACAGCAAAGGACCCTGTGAAGATGCTGGAGGAAAGAGGTACAAAAGTATCTATATCCACAGTAAAACAAGGGGGTGGCAGCATCATGTTGTGGGGTTGCTTTAATGCAGGAGGGACTGGTGCACTTCACAAAATATATGGTATCATGATGAAGGAAAATGATGTGGATATATTGAAGCAACATCTCAAGACATCAGTCAGGAAGTTAATGCTTGGTCGCAAATGGATCTTCCAAATGTACAATGACCCTAAGCATACTTCCAAAGTTGTGGCAAAATGGCTTAAGGACAACAAAGTCAAGGTATTGGAGTGGCCATCACAAAGCCCTGTCCTCAATCCTATAGAACATTTGTAGCAGAACTGAAAAAGCGTGTGTGAGCAAGGTGGCCTACAAACCTGACTCAGTTACACCAGCTCTGTCAGGAGGAATGGGCCAAAATTCACCCAACTTGTTGTGGGAAGCTTGTGGAAGGCTACCCGAAATGTTTGACCCAAGTTAAACAATTTGAAGGCAATGCTACCAAATGCTAATTGAGTGTATGTTAACTTCTGACCCACTGGGAATGTGATGAAAGAATTTAAAGCTGAAATAAATCATTCTCTCTACTATTATTCTGACATTTCACATTCTTAAAATAAAGTGGTGATCCTAACTGACTTAAGACAGGAAACTTAAATGTCAGGAATTGTGAAAAACTGAGTTTAAATGTATTTGGCTAAGGTGTATGTAAACTTCCGACTTCAACGTTATATGTCGCCAACGCTGACACGTTTTTTTGCCTTATGTCAGTTGACCAGTAATCAAATCAAATCAAAGCAAACTTTATTTTTCACATGCGCCAAATACAGACCTTACCGTGAAATTATTATTTACAAGCCCTTAACTACCCAACAGTGCAGTTCAAGAAGAGTAAAGAAAATATTTTCCAAATTAACTCAAGTTAAAAAAACATATAATAATAAAAAGTAACACAATAACATAACAATAATGAGGCTATATGCAGGGGGTACCGGTACCGAGTCAGTGTGCGGGGGTACAGGTTAGTTGAGGTAATTTGTACATGTAGGAAGGGGTGAAGTGACTATGCATAGATAATAAACAGCGACTAGCAGCAGTGTACAAAACAAATGGAGGGGGGTCAATGTAATAGTCCGGTGGCCATTTGATTAATTGTTCAGTAGTCTTATGGCTTGGGGGTAGAAGCTGTTGTTGAGCCTTTTGGTCCTAGACCTGGCACACTGGTACCGCTTGCCGTGCTGTAGCAGAGAAAACAGTCTATGACTTGGGTGACTGGAGTCTCTGACAATTTTATGGGCTTTCCTCTGACACCGCCTATTATATAGGTCCTGGATTGCATACGCACTACCCTCTGTAGTGCCTTACGGTCAGATGCCGAGAAGTTGCCATACCAGGTGGTGATGCAACCGGTCAGGATGCTCTCAATGGTGCAGCTGTTTAACTTTTTAAGGATCTGGGGACCCATGCCAAATCTTTTCAGACCCCTGAGGGGGAAAAGGTTTTGTCGTGCCCTCTTCACAACTGTCTTGGTCGGTTTGGACCATGGTAGTTCGTTGGTGATTATGGACACAAAGGAACTTGAAACTCTCGACCCGCTCCACTACAGCCACTCTGATGGTAATGGGGGCCTGTTCGGCGCGCCTTTTCCTGTAGTCCACGATCAGCTTCTTTGTCTTGCTCACACTGAGGGAAAGGTTGTTGTCTGTACTGTAAGTGCATTTGAATACCAGCTGTGTCTATCTGTGTTCCAGGCTGAGCAGAAGGCTTCCATCCATTTGAAGTATCTGGAGGACCTGAGTCATAAGGCCCCAGACTTTCCCACTGAGAGCCCACATGGTGTGGGAGGGCATGGGGGTCAAACTCTCCTGCACCATCCAGGGATGCCCACCCCCTAGGGTCACCTGGTAAGCACTCACACTCAAGGCTAATAACCTCCATTGAAAATCTCTGAAGATGAATAGGTTACAACATGCTTTTTATGTAGCTACACATTTTTTGTCATGTTAACCTTTGATTCCTGAATTTGAATATTGCTCTGATATTTGTGGGTGAATTTACCTTATTTGCTTCGGTATAAGCCTTGGCAACGTGTGTAATCGTCACCCTTGATAAGCAGATGCACTAAAAGACTAGCTGATAAGAGAATATGTGTTCAGTATTCATGCCTGAGCATAGTCAGAGCTGTGGACCAGATGACCTGCGGCTTATGAGTTGAACAATCCCAGATGGGACGCATGCATCCCAATGAGCTCCGAGAGTCTTGACTCGACTGAGACGGAGCTCAAGAAGAAATGTGAGATCAAAAGCCATCTATATGCTAAAGTCATGTTAACTGTTGCGTAGCATAGATTAGCATAATTAGCAACGGGCAGGAACACTGCATAACAGTGGTCATGTTTACATTTCATTTGAATTTTTGTTAGTTTATACCTAGACATTTGGACTGTTATTAACTCTCTCCTTCTCAGGTATAAGGATGGGGCACCTCTGAGTGCCTCTGGCCAGGTCTGGAACTACAGTCTGAAGCAGAAGTTTGGCCTCAACTCGCTGGAAATCAGAAGGTACCCGAAAGGATTTTCATATGTATGCCTTTAGCACCCTGCTGTTCAAGATGTTGTAGTTACTTCCACTCTCCTCTTCCATTTCCTCCCCCTTCCTTCTGAGTGAATTTGAGAGTGAACTATAGTGTCTTCAGAAAGAATTCACCCCTTGACTTATTCCACATTTTGTTGTGTTACAGGCTGAATTCAAAATTGATTAAATATATTTTTTTTCTCACCCATCTACACACAATACCTTGTATTTTAGTGCCTTATTGCAAACAGGATGCATGTTTTGGAATATGTTTTATTCTGTACAGGCTTCCTTATTTTCACTCTGTAAATTATTTTAGTGTTGTGGAGTAACTACAATGTTGTTGATCCATCCTCAGTTTTCTCTTATCACAGCCATTAAACTCTGTAACTGTTTTAAAGTCACCATTGGCCTCATGGTGAAATTCCTGAGTGGTTTCCTTCCTCTCCAGCAACTGAGTTTGGAAGGACACCTGTATCTTTGTAGTGACTGGGTGTATTAATACACCATCCAAAGTATTATTAATAACTTCAACATGCTCAAAGGGTTATTCAATGTCTGCTTTTTTTAATTTTTACCCATACGTGTCTGTCCTTCTTTGCAAGGCATTGGAAAACCTCCCTGGACTTTGTGGTTGAATCTGTGTTTGAAATTCACTGCTCAACTGAGGGACCTTATAGATCATTGTATGTGCGGGGTACAAAGATGAGGTAGTCATTCAAAAATAATGTTAAACACCATTATTAGACACATGCAAGTCCATGCAACTTATTATGTGACTTGTTAAGCACATTTTTACTCCTGAACTTATTTAGGTTTGCCATAACAAAGGGGTTGAATACTTATTGACTCAAGACGTTTAAGTTTATAATTTTTAATAAATTTGTTCAAATTTCTAAAAACATAATTCTACTTTGACATTATGGGGTATTGTGTGTAGGCCAGTGACAAAACATCTACATTTACTCCATTTTAAATTCAGGTTGTAACAATACTTTCTGAAGGCGCTGTACATGAGAATGTTGACATGTCTTGTGATTTAGCTTTGGGCTCAGCCTGGAGCCAAGATGGTGGCACAAACACATGAGTCATCACCCTTCCCCATCCCCAGGTGCTCTGTTGAGGATGCTGGGGAGTACAAGGTGGTTGCCAAGAGTTCTCTGGGTGAAGCTACTACCATTGCCACTCTGGTGGTCAACTGTAAGTATCTGCTGATTCTAACAAATTTCATGGACATGGTACTCCTGCATGCAGATTTCTCCTCTGACCTCAAATTCAGATAGATCATGTTAAATGGGTAACCATGTCACATTTCCCACTTTCCTGTTCCATACTAGTCCATACTTGTTTACTCATGTGAGACAACCTAAAGGGATGCTCATTCATACTTCTATGGGATTTAAATCACCATTCATCCATACCAATTATTTCCAAATCATCTTGATCCAGTTTCCATCTGTAGTGATGGTTTGCACCTAGGTTCTATACCATATCAATAGCCTACACCTTCAATCTAAACTGATTAGTGCATTACATTACATGCCATCATAAGTGATGAAACACGTGTAGCCTAGCGCTTAGAGCATTGGGCCAGTAACTTGAAGGTCGCTGGTGTAATGATGTGCGCTGAGAGTTGGGAAGCAAGTTCAGGGAGTGAGTGTTTTAATACATAAACGTAACATAATACAAAACAAGAAAACACGAACAACGCACAGACATGACACAGAAACAGAAACAATGACGCCTGGGGAAGGAACCAAAGGGAGTGACATATATAGGGCAGGTAATCAAGGAGGTGATGGAGTCCAGGTGAGTGATATAATGCGCTGATGTGTGTAACGATGGTGACAGGTGTGCGCCATAACGAGCAGCCTGGTGACCTAGAGGCCGGAGAGGGAGCACACGTGACAGCTGGTTTGAATACCCTACCAGACAAGGTCAGAAATCTGCCGATGTGCCCTTGAGCAAGGCACTTAACCCTAATTTGCTCCAGGGGTGCTGTACTACTATGGCTGACACGGTAAAACAACACATTTCACTGCCCCTATAAAAAATCGTAATATTAAATGGGTTAGTCCGCTTATTAACTAACCAAAAACCTACAGTGTCTGCAGTCTACTGCACACATGAACAGAACGTCGGACCATTCGCTACACCACCACAACAACTCTGTTGACAGAAGGGATGTTAATAATATTACAAGAGTAATTCATTAATTAAACTCATCTTTCCCCCAAGCTTCTTAATGGCCTAGAAACAGTGTGAGGGTGCCCTGACAATACCGGGACACTCCTTGTCCTCGTAGATCAATTAAATGGCAAAGGAGTAATGAGACACTTCAAGGGACCAAGCGCACCTATTCACCTATCATCCATATTTCACATGCTCACGTTCTCCTTCAATTGTTTAAAATAGGTTAAAGGGAATATTAGTTGTGACGTGTATAATAGTGGCTTTGCCAGGATTGATTTGTCCCTCTATCTCTCTGCACTCTCCCCACCCCTCTCTCTCACTTTACTATTCAGCACATCAAGGAGCCGAGGCTGCAATCGAGCAATCCTGGACCCCAAGTAAGTTTCATGCAGCGTCTAATGAAAAATGTCCTTTTTAATTTCTCTGCAGCCTTTTGAAGTTCACTCTCTTCTCCTCCGCAAAGACTGAGCCTTTGAAGACACTGACAACTCTGAGGCTCTGCTGCATGTACTCTGAAATGGTTTGGCTGACTGGATACAAGGATGGGCTGGATGGCAAAGGGATGCTTATGGTTCATCGGAGTGTGTGTTGAGGGAGTGTGTGTCGGGGGCGTGTGTGTGTATGTGCACATGTGTGCGCCTGTATATAAAGGAGTTGATTGGGAGGGGTAGGTGAACGAATCGCTACCATTTCAGCGCCAGTTAGAGTCATGTATATTTCAGCACAGAGAGAGAGTGTGCGATTTGTTCACATTTGCTGGCAGCTTAGGAGCCCTATACATACAGTTGAAGTCGGAAGTTTACATACACCTTAACCGAAAACATTTAAACTCAGTTTTTCACAATTCCTGACATTTAATCCTAGTAAAAAGTCCCTGTCATAGGTCAGTTAGGATCGCCACTTTATTTTAAGAATGTGAAATGTCAGAATAATAGCAGAGAGAATGATTTATTTCAGCTTTTATTTCTTTCAACACAGTCCCAGTGGGTCAGAAGTTTACATACACTCAATTAGTATTTGGTAGCATTGCCTTCAAATTGTTTAACTTTGTCAAATGTTTCGGGTAGCCTTCCACAAGCTTCCCACATGAAGTTGGGTGAATTTTGGACCATTCCTAACAGAGCTGGTGTAACTGAATCAGGTTTGTAGGCCTCCTTGCTCGCACACGCTTTTTCAGTTCTGCCCACAAATTTTCTATGGGATTGAGGTTAGGGCTTTGTGATGGCCACTCCAATACCTTGACTTTGTTGTCCTTAAGCCATTTTGCCACAACTTTGGAAGTATGCTTGGGGTCATTGTCCATTTGGAAGACCCATTTGCAACCAAGCTTTAACTTCCTGACTGATGTCTTGAGATGTTGCTTCAGTATTTGGCTTGCAAGCCTCCCCCTTTTTCCTCCAAACATAACGATGGTCATTATGGCCAAACAGTTCTATTTTTGTTTCATCAGACCAGAGGACATATCTCCAAAAAGTACGATCTTTGTCCCCATGTGCAGTTGCAAACCGTAGTCTGGCTTTTTTATGGCGGTTTTGGAGCTGTGGCTTTTTCTTTGCTGAGCGGCCTTTCAGGTTATTTCGATTTAGGACTTGTTTTACTGTGGATGTAGATACTTTTGTACCTCTTTCCTCCAGCATCTTCACAAGGTCCTTTGCTGTTGTTCTGGGATTGATTTGCGCTTTTCGCACCAAAGTACGTTCATCTCTAGGAGACAGAACGCGTCTCCTTCCTGAGCGGTATGATGGCTGCGTGGTCCCATGGTGTTTATATTTGCACACTATTGTTTGTCCAGATGAATGTGGTACTTTCAGGCATTTGGAAATTGCTCCCAAGGATGAACCAGACTTGTGGAGGTCTACAATTTTTCTTCTGAGGTCTTGGCTGATTTCTTTTGATTTTCCCATGATGTCAAGCAAGCAAAAAAGCACTGAGTTTGAAGGTAGGCCTTGAAATACATCCACAGATACACCTCCAATTGACTCAAATTATGTCAATTAGCCTATCATTTTCTTGAATTTTACAAGCTGTTTAAAGGCACAGTACACTTAGTGTATGTAAACTTCTGACCCACTGGAATTGTGATACAGTGAATTTTAAGTGAAATAATCTGTTTGTAAACAATTGTTGGAAAAATTACTTGTGTCATGCACAAAGTAGATGTCCTAACCGACTTGCCAAAACTATAGTTTGTTAAGAAATTTGTGGAGTGGTTGAAAAACAAGTTTTAATGACTCAAACCTAAGTGTATGTAAACTTCCGACTTCAACGGTATAGGCTATGTCCCTCTCCCACCCAGATACAGAGCTAGTAGAGAGGCTGGTTGCACCCACAGGGAGACCATGCAGAGTAGTGATTAGACACTGACTAATAACCAACAGATTATTTATCTAGATTGTTTAGCACTGCTGTGTTGCTCTTCCTAGATTGTGTCAGCATCACACACAACTGGATCAAACTGTTATTGACAATAACAAACTCACTGTGTCACACACTGTTTAAAGTGGTGTGCAAGTCACAATCAATGGACTCAGACAGTGGTGTCCTCCGCATGTTTGAAATGAAATAGCAATCATTCTGAATGAAGCTTTATCAGCATGTAATGCCATCCATACACACTTGCTGAGGAGAAAAAGGAATTTGAATTGTAGAATGACTTTAGTGTGGTGCTGAGACTTCATTATGCCATGTGGAGCAGGGAGACGGATACTATTATCCAATGTGGATTACTCCCCCCAAAAAAGGGCATCCCCAGCACATTTATCATAATCATGACGGGGACATGCAGGGAATGATTGAAATATAGAGAAAGTTGGGGAGAGATGGGGAGTTATTAAATTGATGTGCATCCGAATGATCTGGTCTGTTATTTAGAAAAAGATCTTAATGGAAACATGTCTGCGACCTTTCAGATCTGTTGGTGGGAAAGGGATCTGACAAGGCCTGGTAGTTTTCAGTTTTATCTCGCAATTAGGCTAGACCCTGTTTTGTAGACGGAAAAGGGGAGCTCCGAAAAGGAAGAGTTTCATGTTCGTAAATGAGCTTTTATTGTTTAATTACATTATGAAAGAGATTGGTGTGTTTTTTCACTATTTAGTCATGGTTCAGTGACAGACATGTATTTGTTTAAATTCTATCACTTGATTGTTTTGTTTCAAAGAGACAAATAATCATGTTTTTTTTGCTAAATGCTATATATATAATCAATTTTAGAATAAGACTGTAACATCACAAAATGTGGAAAAAGTCAAGGGGTCTGAATACTTTCCCAATGCACTGTATAATGTCTCAGGGATAATGTACCTTTTCAGAAATTGTCAAATGTTTCTCTCAATCGCATGTCTCTCATTA
Organism: Hucho hucho; assembly: GCA_003317085.1. Taxonomy (NCBI): domain Eukaryota; kingdom Metazoa; phylum Chordata; class Actinopteri; order Salmoniformes; family Salmonidae; genus Hucho; species Hucho hucho. The sequence goes on along the minus strand of QNTS01001263.1, from coordinate 300,593 downwards.
ATCCTATGTTTATCCCCTTGTGAGGGAGGCCTTTTCAGGACAAGGGTGCAGGCGTGCAAGAGAGGGAGTAAGTGTGTGTGTGTCCTTCATGCTTGTGTGCGTGCGTGCATGCATTCCTGGAGATGAAAAATATCCCCCCTTCCATTACTAGTACATGCCAGTCGGCGTATCTGGGCCTTCGTCCAGTTAATTAAGGTTCCTCTTTGCATTGTGCATTTTCACTCTGCTACCACAAGTGAGAGAATCTGAGGGAGAGCAAAGCTTGTTACTCATTGCTTGCCGAGAATAATGGGATAACACTAGTGTCCTCCATAGTATGGAGATGGCAAACCTCAACTTCATCTGACATTACGTCATCATGAGGCTGGAGATGGTGGGAAAATGAGTTCTCATCTCGGTGGATTATTTCCCATCTATATGTTTGTTTTTGACTGTCGGTTATTTCTCTTCTTCTTTTGCCTTCTCCTCCTCTTCTTCACCCAACTTTCCCACCTACACCTCCTCCTTTTCCCTCTTCCTTATCATCTTACTCTTCCTCCTTCCCCCACCCCTCCTCCTCCTCCCCTGTAGTTGCAATGCTGGAGCGGGAGGCTCTATTTGAGTTCAGCTTCCCTCCGACCTGGGTGAAAGAGGGGGAAAATCTGACCCTGCAGTGTGCCTTCTCCTCGGCCCTGCTGCCCTTCCAACAGGACTTGGCCTGGTTCAGAGATGGTGAGTGGAAGTGGGTATTAGCTTGGTCCCAGATCTGTTTGTGTGGTCTTGTCAACTCCTATCGACAATGACTATAGGAGTTTGCAAGACAGTACAAACAGATCTTGGACCAGGCTAGTATGAATCCTTCCCCAATATCAACTAGTATTGGCATTGTAGGCTGTATCGTCTGAACTGTATACAAGCCATACTTTATACACAGAATGTACAAAACATTAGGAACACCTTCCTTATATTGAGTTGCACCCCCTTTCACCCTCAGAACAGCCTCAATTCGTCGCTCCATGGACTCTACAAGGTGTCGAAAGCGTTCCACAGGGATGCTGGCCCATGTTGACTCCAATGCTTCCCGCTGTTGTGTCAAGTTGGCTGGATGTCCTTTGGGTGGTGGACCATTCTTGCTGCACATGGAAAACTGTTGAGTGTGAAAAACCCAGCAGCGTTGCAGTTCTTGACACACTCAAATCAGTGCGCCTGGCAACTACTACGATACCCCGTTCAAAGGCACTTAAATCTTTTGTCATGCCTATTCACTATCTGAATGGAAAACATACACAATCCATGTTTCACTTTATTTAACCTGTCTCCTGCCCTTCATCTACACTGATTGAAGTGGATTTAGCAAGTGACATGAATTACGGATCATAGCTTTCACCTGGATTTACCTCAGTCTGTTCCTAATATTTTGTACACTCAGTGAAAATTCAGGTGAATCTCCAAAAGCCTTGCCACTGGACACAGATGCCAATTCAACATCTATTCCACGTTCGTTCAACAGAAATGACGTGGAAACAACATTGATTCAACCAATGTGTGCCCAGTGGGCTGTTTTTGGTTGCCTCAGCTTCTTTGTATTAGTCTGATGTACATCACTTGCTAGAGGGTGCTGGGCCCAAGAAAACTGGTATAAATGAAGTAGGACCCGCACACAGGAATGCCACCTCCCTTCCACAGGAGTCCAACTGCGCCAGTCCAGCAGGGTGGAGCTTCAGACCGCCCGTCGCTCCGCTTCCCTCACCCTGAAGGGCATGCACAAGGAGCAGGAGGGCATGTACATGGTGCGTCTGCGTACCTGGGAGGGGGTCAAAGAGCATAAAGCCTATATTTTTGTCATTTTTGGTTCTGGGATGTTTTGTGTGTATCTGTGGGTCTGGTGTGAGGTTGCATGTTTCCTATAACATTCACAAGCAAGTTTGGAGTGTTCATAGTTTTTCTGGTGAAAATGTGGCCACCATACCTTTGGTGGCAGTGGTGGGATTTCAGTGCCAGTAGGGGCACTATACCAACATTAAGGTAATAATAAGAAACCACAATGCCAAGAGCAAGGCAGCTGCCAGCTGACCTGTTATGATCTTCAAGCAACTAGCCAACACTACAATAAAGTAGCTTCTTCCCAAAGTTGCCTGGAGGCCTTGAGATAGGTCTGGGTCCCACAGGTGTCTGTGGTTGGGTTTAGCAATAGTGCGTTTCGAAACAAACCTAACACTTCCACACTTAATTTTAACCCACCACATTCACAGTCACGTCCACTGAATATTTAATGACTCCAGTCGCCCACACCTCCCCACCCCCTTGTCCCTCATCCCCACCACTGCAAACTCCCAGCCAGAGTAAGACCTCAATATCACTAACAACCTTTGCACTGCATTGTATTTTCTGTCTTATTAAAAAATCTTGGTCCTTAACTCCTGCTGGAGTTAGAGTCATTAGGGAGTGGAAGTGGAAGTGGATTTTTTCTGAATTTGCATTACAAATGGGAGGGAAGAGAGAGGAGACAAGGGCCGTGTTTGGTTTAGCCTTATAGCTTATCGGAGGGAGGGAGGGAGGGAGGGAGGGAGGGAGGGAGACACATGTAGGGACCTCTTCACCACCGAGTACAGCAAAGTAAAATTATGGACTGAGGGTGTCTACTAGTGAGATGTCTGACATTTGACCACAAGGACATTTATGAACAGTCATGCTGATACCTAGGCAATTGGTGATGACTCATCGGCCTTAAAGCTGAGATCTGTGAAAAGCGCCACTGGTCGCCCAAGGCACATTTGTTATTGTTTTGTTTAACAAACATAAGAGATTCGTAGTACATACTCTGCTGTTCTATGGCGCGTGCAAGGATGTCCGAGGGTGAAAAAAGTGTTTGTGGTTTGAAGTAACGTCTTTTCTTGTTGTGATATTGCAAATGGACGTGGCAGTTTCACCGCAACGGATTCCAACTTCAATTTCTCACACTTGCAGCATAAACTGTAAGAAAGTTGGAAAGACATTTTACTTGACATTTCTCTACTCTTTTGTTGGTGCAAATGCAACAGTCTCTCAAGCCTCAGAGAATAGAAAACGGGTCTAATACACATCACATCTTATCTCTTTAATCCTCTTAACTCAATTCCCTCATTCCTTCTCTCTCTCCTATCTCTCTGTCTCTCTCGATCTCTCTCTCTCTTTTTCTCTGTCTCTGTTTATTGCTCTCCTTTGCGCTGTCTTTATAACTAATGCAGATTTGATGACATGTTAATCTTACCTCCAAACAATGCATCACCCTTCCCTGGCCTTGCTTTCACATGGCTGCTCCAGACAGACTTTGTGGGAGGGTTTAATTGAACTGCTGTGGATTACATTACCTTGCTGGCTTTTAATCCTCCCTCTCTCCCTCTCCCCCTCTCGCCCCCTCTAATTTTTACTCCTTCAATTCAAGGGGCTTTATTGGCATGGGAAACATATCTTAACATTGCCAAAGCAAGTGAAGTAGATAATATTCCAATGTGAAATAAACAATTTAAAAAATTAACAGTAAACATTACACTCACAGAAGTTCCAAAAGAATAAAGACATTGCAAATGTCCAATTATGTATATATACAGTGTTGTAACGATGTACAAATGGTTCAAGTACAAAAGGGAAAATAAATAAGCATGAACATGGGTTGTATTTACAACGGTGTTTGTTCTTTACTGGTTGACCTTTTCTTGTGGCAACAGGTCACAAATCGTGCTGCTGTGATGGCACACTGTGGTAGTTCATCCAATAGATATGGGAATTTATCAAAATTGGATTTGTTTTTTTAAATTCTTTGTGGGTCTGTGTAATCTGAGGGAAATATGTGTCTCTAATATGGTCACACATTTGGCAGGAGGTTAGGAAGTGCAGCTCAGTTTCCACCTAATTTTGTGGGCAGTGTGCACACAGCCTGTATTCTCTTGAGAGCCAGGTCTGCCTTCGGTGGCCTTTCTCAATAGCAAGGCTATGCTCACTGAGTCTGTACATAGTCAAAAGATTTCCTTAATATTGTGTCAGTCACAGTGGTCAGGTATTCTGTTTAGGGCCAGATAGCATTTTAGTTTGCTCAGTTTTTTGTAAATTCTTTCCAATGTGTCAAGTAATTATCTTTTTGTTTTCTCGTGATTTGGTTGGGTCTTATTCTGTTGTTGTCTCTCTACCCCTCCCCCTCTCTCCCCACTCCCTCCCCTCTTATTTCATGCCTTCCACATTCCCTCCCCTACTCAGATGCGTCTGCAGTAGTGTCTGATGGTCCAGGCTCTCCTCTGGCCCTGAAGGTTTCTGATGTACAAAAGGACTATGTCTTCCTCACCTGGGAGCCTCCCAGTGCTGATGGAGCCTACCAAGTGGAGGGTTACTTTGTGGAGAGGTGCTTTTCGACTGTAACACCAGTGTTTCACTAGTATATACACCGTTATGTTATATTAGGGAAATTGTGTTTCCATAGCTAGGGCTGACAGTGAGGACTTGTGAAGAGCAGAACCAACAACCACTGCATAAATAACACAAGTGCTTTGTGAGAAGGTGTTAAAGTTCACAGTTAGCCATTGTTATGTAAATGTAGATACCGTACCAAGGATATAGGTTGAGGTCTCATATAACCTTTCCACACATAACCTTTTCACACCAAGCTGGCCTGCATACCGGAAAATATATAAATAGTATATTTTTATTTAACCTTTATTTAACTAGGCAAGTCAGTTAAGAACAAATTCTTATTTACAATGACGGCCTAGGAACAGTGGGTTAACTGCCTTGTTCAGGGGCAGAGCAACAGATTTTTACCTTGTCAGCTCAGGGATTCGATCTAGCAACCTTTCTTTTACCAGCCCAACGCTCAAACCACTAGGCTGCCTGCCGCTCTAACCACTAGGCTACCTGCCGCCCCAGGCCAAAACAGTATGTTTTGCATTGGCACAATAGTGTGAAAAGAGGATTAGAATTACTTTGAGGAGGTAAATGGCAATAAACTACACTCAAAGTGCAACGTGCACTCTCAATATATCACGGATAATGAACAGATCTACTCTGGTGTACGTTCAATCTAAACGATAAGAGTTATCTTAGATATGAGCTATCGTTGTTTACTCCAAATCAACAAGACTAAACTGTTGAGCCACAACTTACTCTGCTGTGTGTGAGAAAATTGGATCGGGCAGATAAAACCCCAGCCAACTTTGATGTAATATCCATTTGGCAAAGCCCAAAGAAGATGGATGATATGCGTGATGATAATTCAACACAGCATTAACAGCATCAAAGCCCTCCCATATGTAACAGGTGCTCACTAATCACTGAAGCTGATCGATGTGCATGAGCATTTTTTTACCTTTACTTAACTAGGCAAGTCAGTTAAGATCAAATTCTTATTTTCAATGACAGCATAGGAACAGTGGGTTAACTGCCTTGTTCAGGGGCAGAACAACAGATTTTTACCTTGTCAGCTCAGGGATTCAATCTTGCAACCTTCCGGTTACTGGTCCAACACTCTAACCACTAGGCTACCTGCCGCCCCATCATTGTAGTACTGTGTGTGTGTGTGTATGCATACTTTCATCGTACATACACATCTTCTCTATCATGCATGCAGAGGGCACATTAAAGACTAATGTTAGGTGTCTCTCTGATGTTTTATACAATATATATATATATATATATATATATATATATATATATATATATACTGTATATATACACAGTGAGGGAAAAAAGTATTTCATCCCCTGCTGATTTTGTACGTTTGCCCACTGACATCAGTCTATAATTTTAATGGTAGGTTTATTTGAACAATGAGAGACAGAATAACAACAAGAAAATCCAGAAAAACGCATGTGAAAAATTTTATAAATTGATTTGCATTTTAATGAGGGAAATACGTATTTGACCCCTTCTCAATCAGAAAGATTTCTGGCTCCCAGGTGTCTTTTATACAGGTAACGAGCTGAGATTAGGAGCACACTCTTAAAGGGAGTGCTCCTAATCTCAGCGTGTTACCTGTATAAAAGACACCTGTCCACAGAAGCAATCAATCAATCAGATTCCAAACTCTCCACCATGGCCAAGACCAAAGAGCTCTCCAAGGATGTCAGGGACAAGATTGTAGACCTACACAAGGCTGGAATGGACTGCAAGACCATCGCCAAGCAGCTTGGTGAGAAGGTCACAACAGTTGGTGCGATTATTCGCAAATGGAAGAAACACAAAAGAACTGTCAATCTCCCTCAGCCTGGGGCTCCATGCAAGATCTCATCTCNGGGGCCATGTACCGTCAAATCTTGGGTGAGAACCTCCTTCCCTCAGCCAGGGCATTGAAAATGGGTCGTGGATGGGTATTCCAGCATGACAATGACCCAAAACACACGGCCAAGGCAACAAAGGAGTGGCTCAAGAAGAAGCACATTAAGGTCCTGGTGTGGCCTAACCAGTCTCCAGACCTTAATCCCATAGAAAATCTGTGGAGGGAGCTGAAGGTTCGAGTTGCCAAACGTCAGCCTCGAAATCTTAATGACTTGGAGACGATCTGCAAAGAGGAGTGGGACAAAATCCCTCCTGAGATGTGTGCAAACCTGGTGGCCAACTACAAGAAACGTCTGACCTCTGTGATTGCCAACAAGGGTTTTGCCACCAAGTACTAAGTCATGTTTTGCAGAGGGGTCAAATACTTATTTCCCTCATTAAAATGCAAATCAATTTATAACATTTTTGACATGCGTTTTTCTGGATTTTTTTGTTGTTATTCTGTCTCTCACTGTTCAAATAAACCTACCATTAAAATTATAGACTGATCATTTCTTTGTCAGTGGGCAAACGTACAAAATCAGCAGGGGATCAAATACTTTTTTCCCTCATTGTATATATATATATATATATTATATGCATCAGAGAAAGACCTAACATCAGAGACCTAACCTTCCAGTCGCCTAGCAACACATACACAGCTTAATGTTCTCTCATGCTATTTCCTTACTTTGTTTGCTTTCGCAGGTGGCATTGCTTCATGTTCAGTACTGATTTATCAGCATTTTACTGCTGCTTTTCTTCTTCACATTTTCTTATAAATGAGTTATAAACTTGTAATTTTGAGATTATGTATTTGGGTTGAAAAATTATTGTCCTTTGTCAGCAAGGGATCAAATACTTTTTTCCCTCACTGTAGCTCAAAGAGGGAGGAGGAGGCAAACACCATGGAAACACCAGGGAATGGTGTATTATTATGATGAGAAATAAAGTACTATCTCAGCCTCAGACTGCCATACTCTCTTTTTTTGAGGCACCCTGGTACAGCTTTAGGTTTCAATTAATCAATAACTGTGTGTGTGTGTGTGTGTGTGTGTGTGTGTGTGTGTGTGTGTGTGTGTGTGTGTGTGTGTGTGTGTGTGTGTGTGTGTGTGTGTTTCTCATAAAAAAAAACACATTTTATATCTGACCCTTGCTTGGTCATGTGATCCAATGCTCTGGGTCTTGTTTAGCAGGGTACACCGTAGCAAAAATATTTGCAATGGAAAATAAAAATATGTGTTCCTATTGGACAAGTTCAGATAGTATACCTCCCCGTTTCAAAGTGTTTTCTCCTTCTGACCATGACCCTGTTGCCTTTACTATCTTCTACACCCATCCTCCCTTCTTCTCTCTGACCTCAGGTCAGATGAAAGTCCCATTCCCTCCCACTGGTGTCCATGCCTGTGAGGTGAGTGACAACTACGCCGTGCTTAGCTGGACTGAGCCGGAGCCCGGAACAAGGAGCAACTTACCTTCTATGTGGAGCGGATGAGTTAAGGCCTGTGCTCGTACTCATACACACAATACAGAGACACAGGCACACACACACACACACAGACCACCTAAACACTCATTAAAACGCAGGTCCAATTAACCCTCAACCCGGCCATCTTAGTGCGTGTAGCGTCAGCCCGCAGCTTCCCATTGACCTGTTTTACTGTTGTGGTTCTGTAGACCAACTTTAGACTCAGGGCCAAATTAATGAAGAGCTTTGACCACTATGCTAATTAAAGATTAAAGGGGAGGGGGGAAAACACTCATATGGTTGCCGGTGTCAGTTTAGGCGGGCATCAGTGCACTCATTAAAAACTGAGAGACCTTGAAGTCGCTCTCTCGTGGCAACAACAAAAAAATCTCACAAGGTTTTAGCTAACATAGATAGAATGTTCGCCTAACTAACGGAAAACTGGACTCTCAAACATTAGGGGAACATTATGTGTAACACTACAAAAACGTTCTCTCTCTCTAAAATTGTTAGCTGGGTAAAATCTCTCTCTCTAGGTTTTGGGGGTGATTAAAAGTATAACTCTTGGTTTTATAGGTTCACGGATGTGAATTTGCCACAGTTTTGTTCTGGTTTAGGTTTAATGTCAAGGAGGTTTTATAGTACTGTTGTGGGTGTGTTCATACATGGCCCCAAACTATACAGGACACAAGTGTTCCTATTTTGATGAATGTCTTACAATGAGTTTGTCAAAGTTCTGGTTTATCAAAATGGCTGCCCAGGAAAATAAAACTTTCCCTGAAGAATTAAAGTTCTGAGAGGGATCATTCATTTTACATCTTCCCCAAAGTTCCCCAGTTCTTCAATATCAACCAGGACTCTGCATTCTAGACGCCCAACAGCTTGCAGTTCCAATAATGAGAAGAAAAGTGGCAAACTGCCACAGGAAATTGCTTTTTATTGGACTTTTATTAGTAACTCTGTAATAAAACTGTCGAATCCATCAAAAGCATCTGAAATTATAAAGATCTCCCACTTCTATTCCACCCAGGAATATTCAAATATCCTCGGCTCGCCCTTGGGCTTGCGCTTTATAATTGCTGATCTCCTTTTAAACACTGGGTTTTATTCAATGTAAATTTAAAAAAATGACTCAAAGATATGTATTCTGGGATACTACCTGTACTACAGCGAGACTGGGAAGCAAGAGTGGAGGACGATCAACAACAAACCAACCACCAACACCAAGTACAGTACTGAACGCACTGCGCCATTTAAATGAACTGAGATCATCTTTTTTGAATGCTGTTTCTATTGTGTTTTGGATAGATATTGTTGTTTATTCTCTTGCCACTAATTCTACAACAGAACATGATGGGTCAGTTTCCAGGACACAGATTAAGCCTAGTCCTGCTCCATTGACATTTCCAGTTAAATCGTTTTTTAGTCCATAGAACCATCCCAATGTAGAAAGCAACGCTTAGGCATTAGGACTATATGAATAGTCAAATTTGACATTGCAACACCTAGGCCTAAATGAGCTGTTTTTTCCTCTCAGGTTTACAGTCCATGGTCTGAAGTCGAAGAAGGAGTATGTGTTCAGAGTGAAGTCTGTGGGGCGAGCTGGGAACAGTATCTACTCCAACGAGTCTCCCCCTATCTTGGTGAAAGCAGCTCTCAGTGAGTACCAGACAACTGCGGACTGACCCGTCCGTTTCCCTCCATTTGGAGCCTGATGAATACGACCCTGCTATCATATTAAACACTACATATCGTAGTGATCTCTTATTCACACTTTCACTGGCTAATTTGACGGGATAAGGAGGTGTAATATCAAATATTAAGTTGGACCCCAACTTGTAAATAAGTTGGGGTCCATTTTCTTTTTCATTCAGTCTTTGTTAGTAGCCAAGGCTTGTTACTTTGTATTCTCCTTTCTCTTCATCAATCTATTCCTGATCTCAATTCACCATTAGTTCATAACAGCCTCATGAACCCGTTACATGATGACAGGTATTAGATCTAATGGGTAGGCTCCTGATTTTTTATTTGGGTTTGTCAACAAACACAGTGAAATAAATAGACTTGTGTTGAGGTAGGCACCTGATGAATAACTACTAACCCCTCTCACTGCTGTCTTACCCTATAATAGCATGTCTGATAATAATAATAATAATAATAATAATATGCACTCTGCAGGCTGCTACATTGTAATGACCGTTCATTTTAGCTGCCACTCACATTGATGCCAGATTCCGAATCTGGTCTCGGATCAGTTGATGATATGGCTGAAATCCAATACTTTGTGTCTGGAACCCTGTGTGGCCTTAAATTAACTGACCTGATACATAGAAGTGGCCAGAATAGAATAGAATGGAATTGAATAGAGAAGAATAGAAGTTGATTTGCTATTTATTCTAAACACTGTCCATCTAAACTGTCTATCTAAATGTATTACTTTTTTTGTTTGTCTCTGGGCAGGCTGAGGTAAAGTCTAGTATGCCCAAACTTTCTTTTCAAATACATCTCCCCTTCCCAGTCGCCCCATCCCCTTCCTCTGCCATCGCCCTGCTGCTCTGCACTGGCTCTGAGATGATCCTCACCTGGAGAGCCCCTGCTAACAGTGGAGGAGACCCTGTACGAGGCTACTACCTGGACCAGAAGGACAAAGAGCTGGACGCCTGGATAAATGTCAACACCAAGCCTGCCAAGGAGAGGCAGCACAAGGTGAGGAAGGATCTGGTACCAGTACCCAGGTGTCACTGCCGTTAGAATGTTGGGTCACACTTGACATGACCAAGGCCCTCTACCAGAGTGATGTTAAGTAAGGGATAAACGCTGATGCTCTGTATATTATCTTGTAAATAATTGACGACCTGGAGGCGTTTATCCCGCTTATACCACAGTTGCCAAAGAAAACAATACTGAAGCACATATTCACCGGTAGAAATGACATGTTTTAATTGATATTTACATTTTGATAAGTAAATTCATACTTTTTCATCCCCCCACCAAACCTGGTCGTTAGTTCAATCGGTTAGGTAGCCAACGTACCAGGCGGAAGATAAACATCTGAGCGGAGTTCCCACATCCGTTAGATATTACTGCACTGTCGGAGCTAGAAGCACAAGCATTTCGCTACACCCGCAATAACATCTGCTAATCACATGTTTGTGTCCAATAAAATTTGATTTGATTTGATTTTGTTTTGGCTTTCTGTAACTTTGTAGCAAGTACGTTCTGCATGGTGCAGTGGTTTAGAAAGGTAAAAAGGTGTCTGTTGTTGGAGCTACTTCAGAGGTGACCTATATCTTTTCCAACTGTCCCGTGTATCTACATGTAATGCCCTCTCTAGAATGCCTTCCTAGCCAATTATTCAACAATTCCGTGGTATAACTCAAATGCAATAACCAAGAGGGGTGCAACTTTCACTGGGGAAGGGGGGAACCCCCCACATCCTGAAATTGCATTTTTGTCCCCCCCAGTTTTACAATTGGAATGTGATACTAAACGAGGCTTTAGGACCATGCGGACGCCTCGGAGCGGTCGGGTAGGCTGTTTGGAGTGTTTCTCTGACTGGATAAAAAAAATATCCAGATAATTATGTCCCCACCACTTCTAAAACCAAAGTTGCGCCCCTGATAACCAATAATAATGATGTATGTAATAAACCAGTAAAAAACATTTATCTCTGGACTACAAAGACGTTAGTTCTAATGGGGTGTATCTATGTAGAAACAGAATTAGTGGTGGTCAGATAGCTGAACATAAGGCTCTGGTGGAGGTATACTGGAGGAAAAAACACATTCCCTCTACTACCTTAGCTGTGTCACTAGGCAACGAGTGGTGGTGTCCATGGAGACTAATGGAAAGTAAAAATTGTCACCTGTCTCTTTTTGCAACGGTGACCTGTAATTTTATGACGTGCAAAAGAGTTATATTGTTGTTTTTAGACTCAACAGAACAAAGCAATTGAAAGTCTGCCATACTGCAAAATAGTTTAGAAGTGTGGAGCAAACCGTACTTTTTCACTGCCCAGGGTCTTGTTCAGGAGGCAGAAGAAGGCAAACTGAAACAGGGATGTAATGTCCAATAAGAAACGCTTGTTTTTCGTTTTCCATTGAAAAACATATTGCTACGGTGTGCCCTAATGTCCAAGGTATTTAACATATAAAGCCATTGATCTGCTTGCAGGCATTTATGAAAACACAGAGGTCACATGCAGTGCCCTCTCTTTGGCGAAACCAGACCCTACAACTGCCCAGTCTCCTCCAATAATAGTTCCTCCCATCTCTGAGTTTGCTTTTTGCTCGTATTTTTACAAGCTGCTCACTTGCTGCCTCCATGTAAATGAGATTAATTAGAATATTGATCCAACGGAGGCTTCATGCTCGGGGCACTTTGGTCTTCCTGCTTGTGTAAGCCAATGTAAATGACTTTACCCCCTGAATCCTTTCCTTCCACCACCACCAGTTTAGCAGTCAGGCAGGCATGCCACCTATCCAGCCTCATTAGAAGAATGTCTGAGATGTGAACCCTTAGGATTTTGTGTTATTTCGCTTCGTTTGGAATTCCACCTCCATCTCCATGGCAGTGCCTTTACTTCCACTAATTCAGAATCAGGTGAACTGATGCCATCTAGCGGCGATATGTTGAATCGACATACACTTTGGGACAAATGCCCCTTCTCCCCTGCCCCCGCTATATTTCACTGCAGAGCTCCAAGCGGCACTGTTAGATATTGATTTGATAAAGAGGCTTTTGTTGTACCTAAGTATGGCTAGCCTAGTGACCAATCTATACATTTAGGAGGCATAGTCTTTCAATGGTGTGATTCCCATCACACTTAGATAAGCCCCTCAGGTTTGTCTATTGATAGCCATTGTCCCTTGGCTCAGTCCCACTAAAGCAGAAAGACTTCATAGGCGATAAGGACTTTAAAGGCTAAGTGGCTGTGAAAAAAGTGGTTGGGATCAATGATCTGAATCCCCTTCCTAAAGCCAACCTCTATGGGGCTTTTCCAACCTACACTGGCAGAATGTATACTTTGCTTTACAGTATGTGGCTCGGTTAGCATTAGCCGAGTTTTTCTCAACTGCACAATGTCAATCACATCAATGGAGTTGAGTGGAGACGAGAGTGTGCGGACTGTATCTCTGACTATATCAAGTCGCTGTCAGTCGATACTTCTAAACATGTAAATACGTAAACCCTTACCGTGTACCTATGTTTGTCCTCTGTAGCTGCGTGCCTTTCTTTATTTTCTGAAATCCATCATTTTTAAATAAAACGTTCATCAAAGGCAACCATCAAATGCTAAATGTTTCCTCGTCTCGACTGACAGCGTCTACATGTAATCAGAGGTACACTCCTTCCACAGTCGTCGCAACCCAACTCCACCGACATGTCCATATGTGTGGAGTTGAGAAACCCAGCTAAATTAGGATGTGAGAGCACAACCTCAGATTTCGAATTAATCTCTGCCAATATCAGGAGTGCCCGAGGTTATCCAGATACTGTGTTGAATTATCCTTACAAGGTATATTTTTTGTTTTGTCCACAGTTTGTCCATGTAAGAACTGACATACTGAAACTCAGAGCTAGCTGACCCTTGTTTTCTCAATGACCAGGGTATTGTTCCGTAGGCACCAAACAGAAGAACTTGACCAATAAGAAATGCTCATTTGTGTTGTAAAATGTTTTGAAATGTTTTTCTACAGTATGCCCTAATGAACACAACCCTGGTTATAATTTGGACAGTAACTGTATTCATTTTCTGTTGTCTTATTTACAGGTCTGTAACCTGGATAGGGGGCATTACTATCAGTTCCGTGTTTTTGCTGCCAACGTGGTTGGTGTTGGTAAACCCTCTGAGCCCAGTGAGGCTTTCCTGTGTGAGGAGTGGACCATGCCTGAGCCAGGTGAGGATGATGCAATCATCATGAAAACACACACACTTACTCATGCACGCACATACACACGGACGCACGCACACACATGGTCACTGTACACACACACAGAGTTCGCACCCACACACACGTTTACTCTCTAAAACACACACACATTCATACATTTCCTCTCTAAAACACACACTCTCTCTTTCTCTCTCCCTCTACTCACCCTGTCATTCGGTAATAGAGCAGTTCAGTACACAGCCGTGGCCAGCTGTGTTGGCCCCATGGTCTTTCTCATATAATGGCTGCCTGTTGTGATATTCATATTGGAAATGGAGAGAGCCACACACCATTTATCCCGCACAGCCCATTAATCCAGCTGAATCCATCCGGATCTCCCCGTGTCTTAAATAATTTAAATGCGATTGAAAATCGTTAAGCAAATGAACTACCGTGCACTGGCACTAAAAACGAAGGGGTAGATTAAGCAAAATCACTTTACTTGTTTTTTAAATTGTATTATTATTGTTTGTTCATTTCTTTATGATGGCTTGTTCTGTCACGGACAACTTGGCTGTTTATGGGTGGTTATAGAAGACGGGAAAAGGATAAATAACAATATTCTCCCTGTTTTAGCCTGATTTTAAATCATTTCAAATACTTTATCTGTGCTTGAATAAACATGCATGTTGCAATGTAACCAATAGAAAATTCCAAAAAGTGCAGACCCTGCCCACCTGGCACTCCAGTCAGGATGAACCAAACACTGATTTCAAATAGTACTTGAACCCAGGTCTGGTTGGTATATTTCTAACCCAGTAGACACTTATCAATCCATGTACTGTATAGAATGAAACACTGTATGGGTTGATATAGATTAACAAATGTGTTTTTTTCCATATTTCTCTCTTTGTGTTATGCTAACCCCACTCATCCCCAAGGCTGCCCTTCTGACCTGGAATTCAGGGAGATGAGGCGTAACTCTCTAGTCCTCCTGTAGGCAGTGCCTCTCTACGAAGGACAGCAAGGACCAATCACAGGGTACCTGGTGGAGCTGAGCAAGGGCGACCAATCATAGAGCTGGACTGCTGTGAATGAAGAGCCAATTGCAGACACTGTTTTGAAGATTGGTGAGATATACTTGTTGTATGTAATACAGATATAGATACATTGAAATAGAGTTAAAATGTTTTTGATTAAATTATCAAATAGATTTTGGTGTGTTTCTGTTCCCAGGTGCCAGGTCTCCAGGCTGGTCAGACCTACCGTCTCAGAGTGTGTGCCTTCAACAAGGCTGGAATGGGCATCCCTTCTCTGCCCTCTGAGCTTATCAGAACAGAAATAGACTAGTCCAGGCAAGTTATAGCATGTCTCCCAGAGGTGTGTATAACGCATAAGCTACTGCATTTTGCATACACACATTAATTTTTTAATATATGTGTTCCCAAATCCATTTCCATTTCCAGTGAAAATCTCCATAAAACAACGAAATGTAGATGTGCCACAAAATAGCAAAATGTTTTATATTTTCTCATTCAAGT
The DNA here is from genome assembly GCA_003317085.1 of Hucho hucho. Classification (NCBI taxonomy): domain Eukaryota; kingdom Metazoa; phylum Chordata; class Actinopteri; order Salmoniformes; family Salmonidae; genus Hucho; species Hucho hucho. Next base: position 285,450 of record QNTS01001263.1, on the reverse strand, counting down.
TTGCATTAGTAAGAGGTATTGACTGTATAGAAAGAGAAAGTAATCACAATCATATTTGCAATTTCATTTAAACACAAATCACCTTCATAAATATTTTCACCAGAATATACGTAGCAATATGATAGCAATGTTGATTTGTTATGAAATCAACCTAAAAATAACCACAGGTTAGAAGACAGTTGTTGCAACAGATGTGGATTTTACATGGGGTAAAACTAATATTTCACAACATGCATGTTTTGCACTCAGTCTTGCATGTGGTTACTCAGTATGGAATAGCATGATTTCATCCATGCACGTGTGTATACGTGTACGCCAAGGGGGGCTCTGAGGTACCATTGAGAGAAAAAGTGTCAAACACAAGTAGCCTACTGTCTATGGTGGTGAAAAAGGCAGCGCTCTCTAAAGCATTTTAGACCTCACTGCAGTATGCCCACATACTTGAGTATAGCTGCCTGGCTTCCATAAGTCCCAATTTCTTATAGCCTAATTTTCCAGACATCAATGTACAGCGACCTTTTTAGACCACAATGCAGAACACCCGCCATATTATGCATATGCACACATACTCAGCTATGGGGCTTGCAAGACCAGAATTTCATATAATTTTCAAGACATCAATGTAGCAGTAGAGCAAATATCACGATATAGGGATATAACTTCAATGTACCCTACAGCAGAACACGCATATGAGAAACGAATATAGGCCTCCTGTCACGACTTCCGCCGAAGTCGGTCCCTCTCCTTGTTCGGGCGGCGTTCGGCGGTCGACGTCACCGGTTTTCTAGCCATCGCCGATCCACTTTTCATTTTCCATTTGTGTTGTCCTTTTTTTACACACCTGGTTTCAATCCCACAATTTACTTGTTCATTATTTAACCCTCTTTTTCCCCATGTTTGTTTGTGAGTGATTGTTTATTGTATTGCGGTCTGTTATGTTGGGCTTGGCATTAATTTGACGTGTATTATGATTATTATTGAGTAAAATTGTTATATTTACTCATATCTGCTGTCCTGCGCCTGACTCCTCTACACCAGCTACACACAGACGCATTAAACTTCCTGCCTCTGTGATAATATGAAGCACATATTCAGATTACCTTCACAGTACCGAACGACTTTGTAAAGGAATTAAAAATGTCCTACCTTAGTTTTCAAAACCTCCCACAATGACTCCCCTCATGGCAAGTCCATTTATCTCCAGAGTCAATTTCTTGCTCAAAGCCATGAGCGGGCCTGTAACAATTAGCTTCCTTCTAAGGATTTTCTGAAGACTCTGGCTGTAGTGTCTATTTTTTAATTGTGAGTGTTAAATTTAGGTTAAATTAAAATAGTTAACTAAATCAGTTAAGAACAAATTCTTATTTACAATGACAGCCTGCCCCTAATCCAAATGACGCTGGGCAAATTGTGTGCTGCCCTATGGGACTCCCAATCGAACCAGGGTCTGTCATGACACCTCTAGCACTGAGATGTAGTGCCTTAGACCACTGCGCCACTCAGGAGCCCTAAAAACTACAACCTTGTTGTCCTCTTTAGCCTTGTCTATAAGGCTTGCTGCAACCAACTGTGCCTTGGTTCGGGAATTTACAAAAAACCTTTGTCTGTGGGCTTTGTTTCTGTCTGAGGCATAGGATGTTATTTTCTGTACATCCCACCCACTCTTTTGCTAGTTTAATCCCTCCCAGTCGTTTCTAGACCCAAGCTCCATACCTTTTTGCATGTTGTACAGCCCAACTTTTTAATTCTGCATGACAAGCCACGAGTTATACGTTTGATTGTTCTTGAACTGCAAATTGCACCTGCTCTGAGCACTTCAGATGCACTGCCCCCTCCCCCCAAGCTCTCTGTCTCCTTCTCCCGCTGAGTCTGACTCGCTAGTAGGCCTACTAGCTTGAGGAGGTGCCAGTGGTGATGCTGAACTGGCGGGATTTGCAATGCTGCTAGCTAAGGCATCGCCATTAGGAACAGTTTGCCCCTCACCCCTCTCCTCCGGCACTGACAGTTCTTTGGCTCGTTCTGGGTTCAATTCACCATCTTTCTCTGGATTTTTGGACTGTCATCAAACTCGATTGCCTTTTCCTTTGCATTTTTATTTGGCTTTCCCACAATTCAAATTCAGTAGGGAGACGACTAGCCTAGGCTATGTAACGTGATTTATGTAGGGACTTCTACACCTGCTGACCACCACTACCAAGACCTGTGTCAAGATCAGTTACTTACCCCACCGGCCCTCCCCATAACCTCTATGTACAAATCAGAGAGCAGGTCTGGAATCAGTGTGGCAGGATAGGATGATTACACAGAAGGATCGCCATGCTTTTACTTGATGGTGTTTTTGGGGGGTGGGAGAAATAATGAGGAGGTAACTTGATTTAACGCCAATCGCTTTTATTATAATGTCTACAGTGTGAACAGTGAAACAATTAATAACAAACAAAGTCAGATCTGAAAGGTGCCGGATCCTCTCAGAGAGTTTCTCCCATCCGACTGACCAAAGTCCATGTAGGATGTGTTTTCATCTACTGCCAACAGTAGATAAATATCTAATTTCAGTGTAAAATGCTCCTGCCAAATAGGTTCCAAATGTGCTGAAGCAGATTCAATAAGCCTCAATGCCCTAGTTTCCTATCTGTCACCAACCGTTAGTCCCTTTCCTTAGCTTTGTGGCTAGTGGCAAAAACACACCTATCTACAGTTTATGGAGTACAAACAGTGTTGAACAGGCAGCTATAACTTTAGAACATATAGTGCTGACACACCAGAATATAGTGAGTTTCACTGATTGAGTGCCAGCAAAGATGGCCGCTCTATCTCTGGTCCAGTGTGCGCAGTTAATCATCGCTCTGTTTTTCAAGGACCCTATTTTCTGGAGTTTATGTTATGGACCATGACAGAGGACTGTGAGTTTATAATCAAATGCAAGGTAATTTATAGATTATTTATCATTTATAGATAATTGATCCAATATCTTGTTATCTTTGTTATGAAATAATCACATGGATTCTGTATTCTAATATGCATGTGTGTTGTTATGAATGTATTCAGTGCATTAGAATCCTCTGTCATTCTGGGTCCAGGTGACCAACGTAAGCAAGGATATGACTCTGAAGTGGTTCAAGGACGGCGTGGAGACTCCAGCTGTGTATGACCAGCAGACTGGAGACAGCACCATGACTGTGCAACAGGTACACATACCACATCGAGTCCTCATAGGGCTGGTTTCCTGAACCCAGATTAAACGTAATCCTGGACTAAAACACACTTTCAATGGAGATTCTCTATTGTGAATGATTTTAATCCAGGACTAGGCTGAATCTGTGTCCAGGCCCATAATGTCACGTCACTTTGCTCAACCCCACTACTGAGCGCAACCGTGGAGATTTGACCTGGAAACCTTCTGGCTACAGATCCGCCTCTCTAACTATTAAGCTACCTACCACCTCATATTTGCAGTATAGTAATGGATATGTAAAGTAATATACAGCAGTACTGGATGTACAGTAATGTTATGGTGACAGATGAGGGAATAGGGTTAAGCTCAGGAGAACACATCAGTGATCATCACACACACACACACAGAGAGAATCTGTGTCAGAGTGTCTCTACAGTATGAGTATTTATAGATCATTGCATAATTACCCACTGGGCACACACTGGTTGAATCGACGTTGTTTCCACGTCATTTCAATGAAATTACCAGACATGCCTGCGTGTGTGTCATAATGATTGACTGTTTTCTCTTTGGTGAATCTCAGGTGACTAATAAGGAGGCAGGCCACTACAAAGCTGTGGCGTCTGATGGTAGAGGACAGGATGTGAGCACACTGGAGTTAGTACATGAAGGTGACACATCATGGCACTGTCATGGACAACCACAGACATGGGCCCATATTCGTAAAGTACTCAGTTTTGCTTTGTAGATCCTAATGAATATGATGACTTGGACTGGGGGGACCTGATCCTAGATCAGCACTCCTACTCTGAGGTGCTTTATGAATACGGGCCCCGGTCTAGCCGAAATATTGGTGAAATGTTACAGTATGTTGTCTCTCAAGTTACATTGTTATGAGACAATTTCAAAGGGCATTATTGTTTTATGTCTCATGATCATTCTGAAGATGCAGAAACTGAGACTGCACATGATGTAATATTATCCTCCATGTATTGTTTTTATTTCTTTATTTTATTTAACCTTTATTTAACTAGGCAAGTCAGTTAAGAACAAATTCTTATTTACAATGACGGCCTACCAAAAGGCAAAAAAAGGCCTCCTGCCGGTACGGGGGCCTGGGATCATATATATTTTTTTAATAAATACAATATAAATATAGGACAAAACACACATCACAACAAGATAGACACAACACTACATAAAGAGAGATCTAAGACAACAACATAACAAGGCAGTAACACATGACAACACAGCATGGTAGCATCACAACATGACAACAACATGGTAGCAACACAACATGGTAGCAGCACAATAACATGGTACAAACATTATTGGGCAAAGTCAACAGCACAAAGGTCAAGAAGGTAGAGACAACAATAGATCATACAAAGCAGCCACAACTGTCAGTAAGAGTGCCCATGATTGAGTCTTTGAATGAAGATGCATAGAGGTTAATGAACATTATAAATGGGGTGGTTTGAGCCCTGAATGCTGATTGTCTGAAAGCCATAGAATATCAGATCATTTATCACGGGTATGACAAAAAATTACTTCTTACTGTTCTAATTACGTTGGTAACCAGTTTATAATAGCAATAAGGCACCTTGGGTGTTTGTGGTATATGTCCAATATACCATTGCTAATGGCTGTATCCAGGCGTTCATAGAATGTCCTATATGGACTTTGGTCAGCCGGATGGGAGACACTCTTGTTGACTCTTGTTGGCCCCGGCAGGAACACTGTGGACCAATCACAGCGCTTAGGGACCCAGTCCAGAGGGCAGAGGTGATACAGGGGCCAATAGGGGAACACGCATCATGCATAAGAACAGCCCATAGCTGTGATATATTTGTCATGTACCACACCTCCTCAGACCTTATCGCTTAAGTAGAGCCCGCTGTCTGGAGACATAATTATTCAGTCTTTATTTACAGAGTACGACAAGCTCCTCCAACTCCTGAGCAAACAGTGTGGTAAGTTCAGCATGGATTTCCTAATACTATTACGCCAACATTTCAGTACTGAAACATGGAGTGACTTCTCAGGCATTCTATTAACAGTTTTTGGATGGGGGCAACTTAAGATGAAGTCATTTAACTTCTTAAGTAACAACGACAAAACCCACGTCCCGACTACAGGTTAGAATCAAATACAAAATGTATTGGACCTAGACAACAGTTTAGACAGCATGCCCTGTCAACTGTCAATATCCCAACAAGAACATTCTGTCACAGACTATCATCTCTCTGAGTTTGACTTTTTCCTCTCTCTGTGGCACAGCGCTGTCTGCAGGCCAAGTGAGGATTCAATGCACTGCTATAGGCTTCAAGCTCTACTGCTCTCTCAAGTACTATATCAGCTACATGAACACCAGCTGGCACTTCAAGTGAGTTCCCTTGCCTGGCCTGGCCTCTGTACTCTGCCCTGCCGCACGGGCTGTGCTCCAGGCCCACTGGTTCTACTTTGTATACAGTCAGCCTATGCTATACAGAATAGGGTGAAGTTGCCCCTAGGCGCTGATCTTGGATCAGTTTAGCATTTTTAGGTTAGGATTGGGGGAGGGGAGGTTGATCCTAAACCTGCACCTAAGCGACATTTCACACCAGAGCATGGTACAGGGACTGGACTTTTATTGCCACCTGCTGGCAGCTTTTATGGTTCGCACCAACCACCAACCCTGGTTCTACAGAGTTACGGAGCAGGCAGGCTTTTGTTCTAGTCCAGCATTAACACACCTGATTCAACTAACAGACTAATCATTAAGACTTTGATTAGTTGAATCAGCTGTGTTGGTGCCTGTCTGGAGAGCCTGCACATCCTGTACCTCTCCATTACGAGAGCTGATGACAACCCAACACAGAAAAACCACATGAATTTTATATATGAACACAGGTGAAGTGTTCCAAAAACACGTTTTCATGTGATCACATGTGATCTTATGAGATGTTAATGTGATAACATGTGACAACATGTAACGCAATATGTGATAGCATGAAACTACACATGAAAATGTGATTTCATGTGAAATCATGTGATTTTTCTGTAAGGGCACTGCTGTAGCAGCATGGTTTGTTGTCTAATTTAAACTCAGTTGCTTTAGCATTTGAGTTTTTCTTCACATCGCCCCACAGCTTCCTTAGTGAGACAGTCTGAGCCTTTAATCCCAAATCCATCTCATCTCACCAGATTGAAAAAGACCAAACGTAAAGGCTTTTACAAAGAAACTTAAAACTGAACAAGTAAAGCACTCAGAAAAAGATAGTAATGGCCTTGATTGGAAGTATCTTTTGTTGGATTTTAGAAAAATATATTATATTCTATTGAATTGTATTATCATGTTCTATTTCATTGTGTACCAGGGAGAGTAGGATTGACCAGTTGAGAAGTGTAAGCCTGGCAGCAGTATGTAGAAGCTGTGGGTCGAGGTCTTTGCGCCCACGGATACTGATAAGGGGAAGTACACTCTGGAGATGTTTGATGGTCAAGAAAAGCACACACGCTCACTAGACCTGTCTGGACAAGGTTAGCCTGACCAGTCTGAGACACACAAAAAGCAGTATTGTCTCAAAGCAGTTAAGAGAAATAGGCTTCATACAGGGATTTTGCTGCTTCAGATTCATGTCAATGTCTTCACAGCTAGAATGTAAACTTCAGAATTGGATTATAATTTAATTTGTCTGCAATCTTGATCTACATTCATATCTTCCAAGACGGGCAGTTGATGAATATTACATTCTTCCTAAATACATTTCAGTAATCTATATTTAATTCTCTCTCTCTCTCTCTCTCTCTCAAAGCCTTTGCTGATGCTCTGTTGGAATACCAGAGGTTGAAGTAAGTGCATTACCATATTGATGGTGCGCGTCCAGCATGGCTTGCAGTGGTAAACACTAACACAAAACAATTGCAGGTACTATTTTCTATCACTATTCTCACATGGACCAACAGAAAACGGTTCTATATTCAATATTAATGAGTTGACATATAGTATGGTGATGGATATGAAACCATTTGCAAATGTCTTTACCGGTTTTACCCCGGATTGCTTTTTACTACAAAGGCAAGTGGCGGTTGCTGAGAACAGTGAGTAGCATACTCTTTCATTGTTTCTTAATTATAAAATTGTCTATACAGTGGAATGATTGAATGAGCTTCCTATGGATGATTCAAGGGAGTAAATGTCCTTCTCGTTGCTTTAGATCGGGCCAGGGTGACCAAGGGCCTACCAGATGTGGTGGCTATCATGGAGAATAAAGTAGGCTAACGACTAAATAATACTGTCCTATTATGTGGCTACCATGTTCACTAGTACTTCATTATCCTTTTACGTCCGATTTTTGTAATTGTACTGTTAGACCAACGAGTTGAAGTGGTAGCCTTTTAGATCATAATGAATACGATTAAATGGACAGGGGGAACTGATCATAGATCAGCACCTTCTCCAATAAGTTTTTTTAAATAGCCTTAACGGCCCAAGTCAACAGTGACAAGTGGTGTTTCGTCATTGTTCATATTTACATTGACTGTTGTGAATCATGTCATCTCTATTTCCCTCTCCTCCCCAGTCTCTGTGCCAGACCTGCTTCGCTGACGATGACCCTGCCCCAGAGATGTTCTGGCTGAGGAACTACAAAGGCATCGTCTCGGGGGGCCAGTTCAACATTGCCAACGAGAATAAGTGCAGCACTCTGACCGTCAACAATGTGACTAGCGAGGACTCGGGCAACTACAGCATCTTTGTGCGCAACCAGTACGGCACTCAGTAAGCGTGTACAAGCACGGCGAGAAGCCCCCGCCCGATGCAGTGGAGATGTAAGGAAGGAAGGAGTGTTGGTTTTGTTGCACTAAGAGACAATTCCAACTGGGTACAGACGCCAATTCAATGTCTTTCCCACGCTGGTTCCACATGACATGAAAACAACGTTGATTCAACCAGTGTGTGCCCAGTGGGTTGTGTTTGTGTGGTGGTTGAGCCAGTTCATTTTCATGGGGTTAAATTGGAGTTAATGAGGAGTGAAATGCAATAAGCGGTTAATTTGTGGCATTGGGATGTAGCAATGGCTAAGAAGTTACATGTGCAAGAGGGAATGCAGCCAATTAGGGCAATTTGAGGTCCAGTCAAAACTGCAACAACGTGTATTGTGTTATTAGACTACCAATAAATATCCCGAGTGTCAGCTACAATTTTATGATGCCGCCCCTTTCTTTCTGGAGCAATTTAATAATAGGACATGTGAGCAGGGGCTAGAAAGCTCTGAAGTGGGATCCATTGGCCAAGGCGAGCATGTTAAATGTTAATTTCATGTCTTGACAGCAGCAGACTTTTCCAATTATCTCCCATGTTGTATTTCACGAGAGATGTTATGTTAGTCATGCACATGGAACAGATTACATAGGTGCACGACACTTCAAGTGTGTTTTTCTATATCAACCTAATTTATGCTCTGACCTCCCTGTAATAAGGCTGTAATCTCACTCACTCAGAGTCTGCACCTGCAGCTCAACTAGGTCTATTAGCCTGTTAGCTCTCCACATACAGTATTTGTCATATCATGTCATCTCTGCAATCGCTTCTAATAAAGCTGCTAATAAAGTCATTTGATCTTGGTGGCTTGACACCGTTTCATTCACCTCAACATGTTTCTGATGTTGTTATTGTGTGCACTGTTTGAGATGTCTGCTAGAGGGATTCATAGTTCAATGATTATTAGAAACATCTCATAAAAGTGTGGGAAAGTATTATACAAACAAAGAGTAGCTACAATATGTCTTCTGAACTGATAGAGCTCTTCTCCAACGTGTCGTTCACCCATTGCCTGGCTAAACAGTGGAGTAGATTTGAACACTGTTTTTAGGAAGATTCCACAGGACATCAGACCTGGGTTTGAATACTATTCAAACAGTACCAAAGTTTGCTTTAGCCTGCCCGGAGTGCCAAATGGCCTGGTTTGCACTTTTGCACTGATTTTATCAGTTCCATTGTGCTAGGCAAGCTTGATAAAGCCCAGCTAAAGTATTCAACATTATTTCATATAGCAATTTAACCCAGGTCTGCATTTAGGACAGTATTGCAATAAGTGCTCAGAAACAAACTTGAGATCTGCGTGTCAGAAGTTACAGAAGCCAATCTATTGGGATGAGTAAAACCCATGCATATGTCATTTTATGGCTCAGACATAACGTACTCTTCCCCATCCCAGGACAACTGGAAGTTGGGGTCATGCCAGACAGAGATGTAAGCGAACTCTGGGTTATTCAAACAACGGGGGACATTACTTCAGAGGCTGTGTTACTGATTAGAGGCACAGAGCGGAGCCCCCTCTACCTGCTGATATAAGTAGCTGTGGGGGACGCAGTGCCGTCTCTACATTTGTGTTGAGCTTCGCACAGCTGTCTCAGGCTCTTATTGCCCATCTTGGTGAAGGAGAAGAAACCGGACCGGTACAGACACAGACAACATGGCCTTCAGTGGAACGTGGCAGGTGTACGCTCAGGAGAACTACGAGGAGTTTCTCAGGGCCATCTGTGAGTTTCCTAAAGATCCATTACATTGCATGTATATGGTTGTTTATGGGTGAATCTGAAATGTATTTGCTTGATTCCTCGTGTCCTCTTTCTCAAAATTCATTGGAGGAGAGAAGATTAATGGTTCCTCCCTTCTGACCTTCTCATCCAATGAGTTTTGAAAAGAAGAGAGGATGTAAGGAATCAAGGAAATACAAGAGATTCAACTATAGATTCCCAACTATAGGGTAGGGTTTGCCTCCATGGGTCCAATCCTAAGCTAATGAGTCATCCTCCTGCCGTCAATCAGCACTCCCAGAAGATGTTATCAAGCTGGCCAAAGACGTCAAGCCCGTCACTGAGATCCAGCAGAACGGCAATGACTTTGTCATCACCTCCAAAACTCCTGGCAAGTCGATCACCAACTCCTTCACCATCGGCAAAGAGGCTGACATCACCACCATGGATGGCAAGAAGCTCAAGGTAGGCAATCCCAATTTACCTGTCTGTGTTGAATCTACACTTCTGAAAGTATTGATTGATTGACTGACATATTGTTAAATCGACAGGTTTCATCTTTGAACTGAAGTCTAGTAATGGGGGGTCAAGACAATAGTCTTGTATTTACAGTTAGTGTATGTCTTGTTCACTCTTCCAAGTTTCTCAATGCTACACATTACTGATCACCTCTCTCTTCTCTGGCCCCTACAGTGCACTGTCAAACTGGAGGGAGGAAAGCTGATGTGCAACACAGATAAATTCTCCAGCGTCCAGGAGCTCAAGGGAGGAGAGATGGTTGAGGTAATTTGTCCTAATGTTGGTACCCCTGAAAAATAACACACTACACATCTGTCAGTACAGTGTGTCAAATATTAGCATATACATTTATGAATAATGGGGCACAGGTCAAACAAGCTGGCTATTTCTACCTTATGTGGTTTTATTTGTATAATAGTGACCTGACCACAGTAACTAAACACTTTTCATTACCTTTCACTACCCATTTCAGACGCTGACAGTGGGCTCTACGTCACTCATCAGGAGGAGCAAAAAGTTGTGAACCTGGAATGGTAGCAGGCAGGGGGCAGTCCTTGGCTATTTAAATAAACTTGCTTGACATAAAACGTGTGGTTTATTATGTGTGCTGTGAACATGCTGCTGTGCATCATCTAATAAACAGTGAACACTGATTGAATAATAGAAAAGTATTCAATATATATTTCACATGAGTCAAAATACACAGTCTATCATTTCACAGTGCCCTTTCAAATACTGAATATGCCTATAGTGTGATAATTCACACTCAACAGCAAAGTCAGGTACATCAACTCATTTCACATTGTAAAACAAACCACTGATTCACTAATGCACAATTTACATTCAAGATGTACAACTAAAAGAAAAACCTGATTCAAATGAACGTGTAATGCGTCTGTGTAGCTGGTGTAGAAGAGTCAGGAGCAGGACAGCAGATATGAGTAAATATAGCAATTTTACTCAAATATAATCACAATCAAATCAAATAAAATTTTATTTGTCACATACACATGGTTAGCAGATGTTAATGCGAGTGTAGCGAAATGCTTGTGCTTCTAGTTCCGACCATGCAGTAGTATCTAACAAGTAATCTAACAAATTCACAACAACTACCTTATACACACAAGAGTAAAGGAATGAATACGAGTATGTACATATAAATATATGGATGAGCGATGGCTGACCGGCATAGGCAAGATGCAGTAGATGGTATGGAGTACAGTATATACATATATATATATATGAGATGAGTAATGTAGGATATGTAAACATTATATAAATGGCATTGTTTAAAGTGGCTAGTGATACATTATTTCATCCAATTATAATTATTAAAGTGGCTAGAGATTTGGGTCGATGGCCGAACGGCATAGGCAAGATACAGTAGATGGTTTAGAGAACAGTGTATACATTTGATATGAGTATGTCGGATACGTAAACATTATATACAAAATTGTTTAAAGTGGCTAGTGATACATTTGTTACATCCAATTCCTATGTTTAAAGTGGCTAGAGATTTAAGTCAGTATGTTGGCAGCAGCCACTCAATGTTAGTGATGGCTGTTTAACAGTCTGATGGCCTTGAGGTAGAAGCTGTTTTTCAGTCTCTCGGTCCCAGCTTTGATGCACCTGTACTGACCTCGCCTTCTGGATGATAGCGGGGTGAACAGGCAGTGGCTCGGGTGGTTGTTGTCCTTGATGATCTTTTTGGCCTTTCTGTGACATCGGGTGGTGTAGGTGTCCTGGAGGGCAGGTAGTTTACCCCCGGTGATGCGCTGTGCAGTCCTCACTACCTCTGGAGAGCCTTACGGTTGTGGGCGGAGCAGTTGCCGTACCAGGCGGTGATACAGCCCGACAGGATGCTCTCGATTGTGCATCTGTAAAAGTTTGTGAGTGATTTTGGTGACAAGCCGAATTTCTTCAGCCTCCTGAGGTTGAAGAGGCGCTGTTGCGCCTTCTTCACCACGCTGTCTGTGTGGGTGGACCAATTCAGTTTGTCCGTGATGTGTACGCCGAGGAACTTAAAACTTTCCACCTTCTCCACTACTGTCCCCTCGATGTGGATAGGGGGGTGCTCCCTCTCCTGTTTCCTGAAGTCCACGATCATCTCCTTTGTTTTGCTGACATTGAGTGAGAGGTTATTTTCCTGACACCACACTCCGAGGGCCCTCACCTCCTCTCTGTAGGCCGTCTCGTCGTTGTTGGTAATCAAGCCTACCACTGTAGTGTCGTCAGCAAACTTGATGATTGAGTTGGATGCGTGCTTGGCCACGCAGTCATGGGTAAACAGGGAGTACAGGAGAGGGCTGAGAACGCACCCTTGTGGGGCCCCAGTGTTGAGGATCAGCGGGGTGGAGATGTTGTTTCCTACCCTCACCACCTGGGACCGGCCCGTCAGGAAGTCCAGGACCCAGTTGCACAGGGCTGGGTCGAGACCCAGGGTCTCGAGCTTAATGACGAGCTTGGAGGGAACTATGGTGTTAAATGCTGAGCTGTAGTCGATGAACAGCATTCTTACATAAGTATTCCTCTTGTCCAGATGGGTTAGGGCAGTATGCAGTGTGATTGCGATTGCGTCGTCTGTGGACCTATTGGGACGGTAAGCAAATTGGAGTGGGTCCAGGGTGTCTGGTAGGATGGAGGTGATATGATCCTTGACTAATCTCTCAAAGCACTTCATGATGACGGAAGTGAGTGCTACGGGGCGATAGTCATTTAGCTCAGTCACCTTAGCTTTCTTGGGAACAGGAACAATGGTGGCCCTCTTGAAGCATGTGGGAACAGCAGACTGGGATAGGGACTGATTGAATATGTCCGTAAACACACCAGCCAGCTGGTCTGCGCATGCTCTGAGGACACGGCCAGGGATGCCATCTGGGCCGGCAGCCTTGCGAGGGTTAACACATTTAAATGTTTTTCTCACATTGGCTGCGGTGAAGGTGAGCCCGCAGGTTTTGGTAGCGGGCCGTGTCGGTGGCACTGTATTGTCCTCAAAGCGAGCAAAGAAGTTGTTTAGTTTGTCTGGGAGCAGGACGTCATGGTCCGCGATGGGGCTGGCTTTCTTTTTGTAGTCCGTGATTGACTGTAGACCCTGCCACATTCCTCTCGTGTCTGAGCCGTTGAATTGTGACTCTACTTTGTCTCTATATTGACGCTTAGCTTGTTTGATTGCCTTGCGGAGGGAATAGCTACACTGTTTGTATTCAAACATGTTTCCGGTCGCCTTACCCTGGTTAAAAGCAGTGGTTCGCGCTTTCAGTTTTGCGCGAATGCTGCCATCAATCCACGNATGGGTACAACATCACCAATGCACTTGCTAATAAACTCGCTCACCGAATCAGCGTATACATCAATGTTGTTGTCAGATGCTATCCGGAACATATCCCAGTCCACGTGCTCGAAGCAATCTTGCAGCATGGAATCAGATTGGTCGGACCAGCGTTGAACAGACCTGAGAACGGGCGTTTCCTATTTTAGTTTCTGTTTGTAGGCTGGGAGCAACAAAATGGAGTCATGGTCAGACTTGCCGAAAGGAGGGCGGAGAATGGCCTTGTATGCATCACGGAAGTTGGAATAACAGTGGTCCAGGATTTTACCAGCCCGGGTGGCACATTGGATATGCTGGTAAAATTTCGGGAGCCTTGTTCTTAAATTAGCCTTATTAAAATCCCCAGCCACAATAAATGCAGCCTCAGGATATATGGTTTCCAGTTTACATAGAGTCCGATTAATTTCTTTCAGTGCTGTCGATGTGTCAGCTTGAGGGGGGATGTACACGTCTGTGATTATAATTGAGGAGAATTCTCTTGGTAGATAATGCGGTCTGCATTTGATTGTAAGGAATTCTATGTCAGGTGAACAAAAGGACTTGAGTTCCTGTATGTTGTTATGATCACACCACGTCTTGTTAATCATAAGACACACACCCCCACCCTTCTTCTTACCAGATAGATGTTTGTTTCTGTCGGCGCGGTGCGTGGAGAAACCAGGTGGCTGTACCGACTCCGATAACGTGTCCTGAGTGAGCCATGTTTCCGTGAAGCAAAGAACGTTGCAGTCTCGGATGTCTCTCTGAAAGGCAACCCTTGATCTGATTTCGTCTACTTTGTTGTCAAGAGACTGTACATTGGCGATTAAAATACTCGGGAGAGGTGCACGATGCGCCCGTCGACGTAGCTTGACCAAAAGACCGGCGCGTTTCCCTCTTCTCCGGCGCCGCCGTTGTTTTGATTCGCCGCGTGCTATCCAGTCTATTGTTGTGGTTGGGTTAGCAAACCGAGAATCCTCTTTGGGAAAGTCGTATTCCTGGTCGTAATGTTGGTAAGTTGACGTTGCTCTTATATCCAATAGTTCCTCCCGGTTGTATGTAATAAAACTTAATATTTCCCGGGGTAACAATGTAAAAAGTAATACATAAAAAAACAAAATACTGCATGATTTCCTGAGAACGTGAAGCGAGGCTGCCATCTCTGTCGGCGCCGGAAGTCGTCTCTGTCAACATAAGTCCAAGCCCAACATAACGGACCGCAATACAAAAACAATCACTCACAAACAAACATGGAGGAACAGAGGGTTAAATAATGAACAAGTAATTGTGGGAATGAAACCAGGTGTGTAAAACATGGAAAAACCAATGGAAAATGAAAAGTGGATCGGCGATGGCTAGAAAACCGGTGACGTCGACCGCCGAACGCCGCTCAATCAAGGGACCGACTTCGGCGGAAGTCGTGACAGTACACCCCCCTTGACGTGTGGCTCCAGCAGCGCGCCGACACCGGCCTCGGGGACGACCCGGAGGACGAGGCGCAGGGCGATTCGGATGGAGACGGTGGAACTCCAGCAGCAACGAAGGGTCCAGAACATCCTCCACCGGCACCCAGCATCTCTCCTCCGGACCGTACCCCTCCCACTCCACGAGGTACTGAAGGCCCCTCCTCCGGCGCCTCAAGTCCAGGATGGCTCGAACAGCATACGCCTGGGCCCCCTCGATGTCCAGAGGGGGCGGAGGAACCTCCTGCACCTCAGACTCCTGGAGTGGAACAGCCACCACCGGCCTGAGGAGAGACACATGGAACGAGGGATTAATACGGTAATCTGGGGGAAGCTGTAACCTGTAGCAAACCTCATTCAGTCTCCTCAGGACTTTGAATGGCCCCCCCAAACCGCTGACCCAGCTTCCGGCAGGGCAGGAGGAGGGGCAGGTTTCGGGTCGAGAGCCAGACCCGGTCCCCCGGTGCAAACACCGGGGCCTCACTGCGGTGACCTTCGGCCAGAACCGGCTGATACCCCAGTACACACTGGAAAGGAGAGAGGTTAGTGGAGGAGTGGCGGAGTGAGTTTTGGGCCATCTCTGCCCATGGGATGAACGCCGCCCACTCACCCGGCCGGTCCTGGCAATATGACCACAGAAACCTACCCACATCCTGGTTTACTCTCTCCACCTGCCCGTTACTCTCGAGGTGAAAACCTGAAGTGAGGCTGACGAGACCCCCAGATATTCCATAAATGCCCTCCAGACCCTGGACAAGAACTGGGGACCCCGATCAGAGACTATGTCCTCAGGCACCCTGCAGTGCTGGAAGACGTGTGTGAACAGGGCCTCCGCAGTCTGTAGGGCCGTAGGGAGACCGGGCAAAGGGAGGAGATGGCAGGACTTAGAAAACCGATCCACAACGACCAGGATCGTGGTGTTGCCCTGTGAGGGAGGAAGATCAGTCAGGAAGTCCACAGACAGGTGCGACCACGGTCGTTGTGGAACAGGTAGGGGTTGTAACTTCCCTCTGGGCAGGTGCCTAAGAGCCTTGCACCATGCCTAGTGGAGCGGTGGCCTCCCTAATCAGCCCTGACCCTAATGGTCGACTATCTAGGGCGTGCACAGGGAAGGGCATGTCCACAGGAACAATGGGGATCCCTAAACTATGGGCAAATTAACTGTCAATAAAATTCCCAGCTGCGCCTGAATCTACTAGCGCCTTATGCTGGGAATGCGGGGAAAACTCAGGAAATTTAATAAACAAAATACATGTGAGCAACAGGGGCCCTGGGTGAGCCTGGTGCCGACTCACCTGGGGTGACACGATAATGCCCTGCCTGCTGCCTCGACTCCCTGAGGAACCCCCCCAGCACAGACCAGCAGTGTGCCCTCTGCGGCCACAGATGGTGCAGGGAATGGCCCCTCCTCCGGTTGCCCTAAGCACAGCACCTCCCAGCTCCATGGGCGTCGGAGCGGAGGTGCTGGGGGATGGAACTGACAGGCCCAGATCCGGACGTCCGCAGGTAGCCAGCAGGTTGTCCAGCCGGATGGACAGGTCCACCAGCTGGTCCAACGTGAGGGTGGTGTCTAGACAGGCCAACTCCCGACCGACGTCCTCGCGCAGCCTGCACCGGTAGTGATCAATCAGGGCCCTGTCATTCCATCCTACGCTGGCAGCCAGGGTCCAGAAGTCCAAAGCGAAATCCTGCGCGCTCCTCGTCCCTTGCCTCAGATGGAACAAACGTTCACCCGCCGCTCGACCCTCAGGCGGGTGGTCGAAAACTGCCCAAAAGTGGCGGGTGAACTCTACGTAATGGTCCAACGCCGCGTCTCCTTCACTCCATACGGCATTGGCCCACTCCAGGGCTTTGCCTGATAGGCAGGAGATGAGGGCGGACGCGCTCTCACGTCCTGAAGGAGCCGGGTGGACGGTCGCAAGGTAGAGTTCCAGCTGGAGTAGGAACCCCTGGCATCCGGCAGCCGTCGCATCATACTCCCTCAGGAGCGCGAGCTGAATCCCGCTGGGACCGGGTGAAGGAGGGGGGGACAGTGGGGCCTGCTGAAGTGTGGCTGGTGGAGGCACTGGAAGACCTCCTCTCTCCCATCTATCCATTGTCTGCAGCAGGCGATCCATGGCAGTGCCCAGACGTTGCAACATGGTCGCGTGCTGCTGGACGCGCTCCTCTACCGCCATAGGGAGGGCGTCTGCTCCTGCTGACTCCATTCGTCAGTGTGATTCTGTAATGTGTCTGTGTGTAGCTGGTGTAGAGGAGTTAGGCGCAGGACAGAAGATATAAGTAAATATAGCAATTTTACTCAAATATAATCACAATACACGTCAACATAAAGCCAAGCCCAACATAACGGACCGCAATAAAAAAACAAATCACTCACAAACAAACATGGGGGAACAGAGGGTTAAATAATGAACAAGTAATTGTGGGATTGAAACCAGGTGTGTAAAACAAGGAAAAACCAATGGAAAATGAAAAGTGGATCGGCGATGGCTAGAAAACCAGTGACGTCGACCGCGGAACGCCGCCAAACAAGGAGAGGGACTGACTTCGGCGGAAGTCGTGACAGAATGTTTGTACAGCCGCTAATGTACGGATTTCACATGACTGGGAATACAGATATCAAATCAAATCTAATTTTATTTGTCACATACACATGGTTAGCAGATGTTAATGCGAGTGTAGCGAAATTCTTGTGCTTCTAGTTCTGACCATGCAGTAGTATCTATCAAGTAATCTAACAATTTCACAACAACTACCTTGAATACGAGTATGTACATATAAATATATGGATGAGCGATGTCCGAACGGCATAGGCAAGATGCAGTAGATGGTATAGTGTACAGTATATACATATGAGATGAGTAATGTAGGATATGTAAACGTTATATAAAGCATTGTTTAAAGTGGCTGGAGATTTGAGTCATTATGTTGGCAGCAGCCACTCAATGTTAGTGATGGCTGTTTAACAGTCTGATGGCCTTGAGATAGAAGCTGTTTTTCAGTCTCTCGGTCCCAGCTTTGATGCACCTGTACTGACCTCACCTTCGGGATGATAGTGGGGTGAACAGGCAGTGGCTTGGGTGGTTGTTGTCCTTGATGATTATTTTGGCCTTCCTGTGACATCGGGTGTTGTAGGTGTCCTGGAGGGCAGGTAGTTTTCCCCCAGTGATGCATTGTGCAGTCCTCACTACCCTCTGAAGAGCCTTACGGTTGTGGGCGGAGCAGTTGCCGTACACGGCGGTGATACAGCCCGACAGGATGCTCTCGATTGTGCATCTGTAGAAGTTTGTGAGTGCATCTGTTGGTCACAGACGTTTTTTTTTAAAAGGTAGGGGCGTAGATCAGAAAACTTGTCAGTATCTGGCATGGGTTGCACATTTTGGGGAATTTTCAGAGGTGGAAACTTTCCATGGGAATTAACAGGAATATATGAGAATTAACAGGAATATATGGGAATTGTATGCAAATTAATATTAATACCATTTAAATGTAGATGTTTTTTGCATTGGATATATTTACCATATATCACGATCGTCTTGAATAACGGACCAAAGCGCAGCGTGGGTGGAGTTCCACATATTTTAATTCAAAACTGAAACTTACAAAATACAAGAAATAAACAAAAAAAAAATCAGACCATAAGTGTGTAGCACATACAAACAAAACAATAACCCACAACACAGGTGGGGAGAGGACAAACTAAATAGGATTCCCTATTAGAGGTAACTACAAACAGCTGCCTCTAATTGGGAACCACACACAACAACAACATAGACATACAATAACTAGAACCCACCCTAGTCACGTCCTGACCAAAACCACCATAGAAAACCCAGAGGGCTATCTATGGCCAGGACGTGACATAATTGCAAATTATTAAATCCTTTCAATAGAAATAAATAAAATAACAATTTAGTTACGAATTGAACTTTAATTTTTGCCCAGATGGCCACCTATTTTCAACCCTTCTATTGGTCAGCCTGTTGAGTGCTTTGATGTGTGTGTTCCCAAACAAGGACCAGTTGCGCTCTGAGGCGGCTGATGTTGGTGGGATTTGGAGGATGATCGAGATAACAGGGGAAAAAGCCTCAGATCCACAAAGTCCCTTCCACCAGGTGGCTGATGAGATATGTTGGCATGACTGCCATATTGCATCTCCATCTCCAAAGCCCTTGCTTGGAAGTGTACATCGCCAGACTGCCAAGAACCTTGCCCTCATCCAGGCCAAGGTGGCGAGACACGGTAGTGATGACACCATAGGCCTTGTTGATCTCTGCACCAGACAGGATGCTCTTGCCAGCATACTTGGGGTCTGACATGTATGCTGCGGTGTGTATGGGCTTCAGGCAGAAGTCTTCACGCTTTTTGATGTATTTCAGAACTGCAGTTTCCTCTGCATGGAGTAACAGTGAAGTGGGCAGGGCAGTACGGATTTCTTCTCTTACATCTGCAAGCAGAGTCTGAACATCAGACAGGATGGCATTGTCTCCCTCAATCCGTGCAATGGCTACTGCTATAGGTTTTAGGAGTTTCAGGCTGCTTACCACTCTCTCCAAAAATACATCATCCAGGAGGATCCTCTTGATGGGGCTGTCCATATCGGCAGACTGTGATATGACCATTTCTTGGAGAGACACCTTCCCCTCCAAGAGACTGTCAAACATGATGACAACACCACCCCAATGGGTGTTGCTGGGCAGCTTCAATGTGGTGCTCTTATTCTTCTCACTTTGCTTGGTGAGGTAGATTGCTGCTATAACTTGAAGACCCTTCACATACCTAACCATTTCCTTGGCTCTCTTGTAGTGTATCCATTGTTTTCAGTGCCATGATGTCCTTGAGGAGCAGATTCAATGCATGAGCAGCACAGCCAATGGGTGTGATGTGAGGGTAGACCAAGCAGCCTTCATGTTCGCAGCATTGTCTGTCACCAGTGCAAAAACCTT
The DNA here is from genome assembly GCA_003317085.1 of Hucho hucho. NCBI lineage: Eukaryota > Metazoa > Chordata > Actinopteri > Salmoniformes > Salmonidae > Hucho > Hucho hucho. The sequence goes on along the minus strand of QNTS01001263.1, from coordinate 265,518 downwards.
CTGTGGTCCAAGGTCATTGATGACTGCCTTCAGCTCATCTGCAATGTAGAGACCGGTGTGTCTGTTGTCCCTTGTATCTGAGGGGTGAAGATGAAGTAGTTAATTATTCCTTGCCCACAAACATTCGACCAGCCATCAGAGATGATTGCAATACAGTCTGCTTTCTCTATGATTTGCTTGACCTTCACTTAAACTCTGTTGAACTCTGCATCCAGCAAATTAGTAGATAAAGCATGTCTGGTTGGAGGGGTGTATGCTGGGCTAAGAACATTCAGAAATCTCTTCCAAAACACATTGCCTGTGAGCATCAGATGTGAACCAGTTGAATACACAGCTCGAGCAAGACATTCATCAGCATTTCTCTGACTACGTTCCTCCATTGAGTCAAAAACACTTCTGATTCCAGGATGACCATGAGCTGTTGCTATCGATAAGGTGTCTGATTAATCATTTTTAACTTGAATAGAAGTAGAGGGTCTTTTGTCAGAGGTTGCTTGTTGTGAGCGCTGAGGGAACTTTGTGCACTTGGCCAGATGATTCTGCATCTTTGTTGCATTCTTCACATATGATTTGGCACAGTATTTGCAAATGTACACAACTTTTCCTTCTACATTAGCTGCAGTGAAATGTCTCCACACATCAGATCGTGCCCGTGGCATTTTCCTGTAAAGATTAGAAAAACAATAGTAAAAAAATGAACAAATACAATTCCATGTACAGATAAAAAGTTAAGCAGTTTGATTAAACAACTCCTTTGTAAGATAAATGTTTTAAAATGTAACATGTATGGAAACAAGTGAATTAACACTCCTCAGTTAGCAGGCTCAAGCAAGCTAAAACCCACATGGTAGCAAAAACTAACTAGCAGAAATTGTTAACAAGTTAGAAATGATTTAAACACACTTTGCTGTAGGCTACTATTTACTAGTTAACAAAAAATCATGTATGTCACATAAAATATATTCACCCCACCCAGTATTGTAATCAAAACCATGTAGTCCTTGGCTCAGACAGTGTAGTAATGTGGGCTCAATAGCATCTCATTAGTGTGCAAGATCTTGAGAATCAGCTGTACATGTGATGGAAGAATGCACTGTGCATGCAGAGGGTTGCAATTCCATTGAATTGGGGATAGTTTAACCAAAATATGCCACAAGACCTAGAATTGCCTTATGTGTATCCCACAAAAAGGGTTCACTGTTATAAGCTAACTTTTTTGATGAATTTAAGCAAAATTCCCCAAATTCCCGGGCTTAACTTCCCATGGAATAGTTTCCGACCCTTTGCAACCCTAGGCATGACCACCATTTTCATTATGCAGCACATCTCCTTCGCATAGAGTTGATCAGGCTGTTGTTTGTGGACTGTGAAATGTTGTCACACTCCTTTTCAATGGCGGTGCGAAGATGCTGGATATTGCCAGGAACTGGAACACTATCTGTCATACATGTCAATCCAGAACATGCTCAAAAGGTTTCTGGTGAGTTTGCAGGGCATGCTCAGCTTCCAGGAATTGTGTACAGATCCTTGCGACATGAGGCCGTGGATTATCATGCTGACACATGAGGAGATGACAGCGGATGAATGGCACAACAATGGGCCTCAGGATCTTGTCACGGTATCTCTGTGTATTCAAATTGTCATCAATAAAATGCAATTGTGTTCATTGTCCGTAACTTATGCCTGCCAATACCATAACCCCACTGCCACCAATTTCACACTCCCTCAGAACTTGAGAGAAATAAGCTTTTTGTGGGTATGGAACATTTCTGGGATCTTTTACTTCAGCTCATGAAACATGGGACCAACACCTTACATGTTGCATTTATATATTTTTTCAGTGTAATTTATTCCACTGTAGGGATGAATTTTTTAGCTGAAACCTTCCTCAGCGTAAATGGTCATTACTAAATACACAGGTGGCCACAGGTGTTCAGACTGATGGGCAATATTGGCCAATAAAATCCAAGCAGGGGATACTGTTAAGCCACTATTTGAAGTTGTGATACTCACCTGATGACTTCAGGAGAGACTGATCTTTCCATTAAGCTGCTCCAGTGGGCTTGCTCCGGGAAGTACGCCTGACGGCCCCACTGGGCAAAGACGTCAATTCAACGTGTATTCCACGTTGGTTCAATGTTGAAGGCGTCTGAATATTTTATGAATGCACTGTACCTAGTATCAGGCATAATTACATGTGGCCATTGACCAATTTTATAAAATGACTGCAAAATAGAGTTGGTGATTGAAATAATCAAAACTGGGGTGTATTCATTACGTCTTCAACGGAAACATTTACAGTTTTAAGAACCAAAAGGATGCAAACAGAGCAAACAGAATGAAAGGGGGATGGACCTCCCTAAATTTGTCCAATATAAAATTTGTATTGTTTTCATTGCAAAACATCTTCCGTTTGGAGTAAATGGTTTCTGTTGCAAAACGTTTTGCGACAAACACAATTATTTGCAACAGAATCAACGTAAGGAATAAACCCAGGCGTCAATCAAGTTTGACTGGCCATCTTCCATTTTGTGCTTCCGATCTTCCCCTTTTGCACATTAGTTTGACTAATCTACAATGACTTATCATTTACTGTATGTGACTGTGAAGGAGAATGAACGGACACAAGCCAAGGTAGAGAGACTGCTAGGGAACCACCTGCCTGAACAACCAAGCTACCCCCCACTAAGGCTGCGTTTAGTCTGGCAGCCCAAATCTGATATTTTTCCCACTAATTCAGGGGTGTCCAACTCTTTCTTTGGAGGGCCTAGTGTCTGCTGGTTTTTGTTTTTTTCCTTTCAATTAAGACCTAGACAACCAGGTGAGGGAGTTCCTATCTAATAAGTGACCTTAATTCATCAATCAGGTACAGGAGGAGCGAAAACCCGCAGACATTTGGCCCTCCGTGGAATGAGTGACGTGCACTAATTGGTCTTTTGACCAATCACATCAGATCATTTTCAGAGCTGAACTGATTGGTTAAAAGACCGATTCGTGAAGAAGAATAAAACATCTGAATTGGGCTACCTGTCTAAATGCAGCTTAAGGTGTGCTGAAGGCCAACAAACACTAACAGGAGAATGCAAGAGGCAGGTAGGTAATGCAAGTTAACTGAGTTATCGGCCAAATATTCTCAGCCAGGTTTTGGACTGAAAAATCATACGTAGAATAAAAGGTGTAACCATTCAGTAGCTATAAAACCCAGTCAGTAGCATTTAATTTGCACAACATTGAAGCCACGAAGGGCACCTAGTTCAACTGCACTGGGACAGACATGATTTTCATTTTATGCATAATCCCATATTATACAGTATATTATAGAATGAGCAGAGCTTTTGACTACCCAAAATCATAAAAGTGCTTGAAAATGATTATTTTGTTCCCCACTTTAGAAACCACGCACTTTTACACAAGTCATTCCAGTAAAACAGACCACTGAACCCTTAAACAATGTTTAAAATACATTTACAAACATTCAGGGTGCATACCCACTTACAATATCACAAAATAAAAACCTTGCAAAAAAGGAAGGGGTGGAGTATCCACAATCAAATACTTGATAGAACATGTACATAACTAAAAGAAAAGCTGTATTCTGATTCAAAGGAACGTGTGCACTCATTCAATTCAAGATGACAGACAATGAATACATTAATTAATACAATGAATGCTTACACATCTGAAATGACTACTTAGATGAGGCTCTTGAAGTCCAACTTTCACTAACAACCAACAAGGTAGTGAAAGATCTAACACATTTTCAAAACCCATCAGACAGTTGGGTTTCAATACCACCTTTGAGTGACTTTGCATAGGCACACCTAACTGAAACACAAACAGGCATGTTGTGAAATGGTACAAATCAAATGAATGAAACTTGTGACATTTTCAAACCATTGATTTCCATATTTTTTTTATGGTTTAGTTTGAAGACACATACACACCAAAACCTCACATGCACAGATAGGCTCGCTAGGCCTACACAAGACACTTCAGTATCATGGCATTCACACATTTTGTTTGTGCATGCCACCACCTACTGTGCGGTAGTGTCTAATGTTACATATTGATGCAAACAGAAAATTGCACCACCAACCAACCCTACAGTACCAGTCAAAAGTTTGGACACACCTACTCATTCAAGGGATTTTCTTTATTTTTACTATTTTATACATTGTAGAATAATAGTGAAGACATCAAACTATGAAATAACACATGGAATCATGTAGTAACCAAAAAAGTGTTAAACAAATCAAAATATATTTTATATTTGAGATTCTTCAAAGTAGCCACCCTTTGCCTTGATGACACCTTTGCACACTCTTGGCATTCTCTCAACCAGCTTCACCTGAAATGCTTTTCCAATAGTCTTGAAGGAGTTCCCACATATGCTGAGCACTTGTTGGCTGCTTTTCCTTCACTCTGCGGTCCAACTCATCCCAAACTATCTCAACTGGGTTGAGGTCAGGTGATTGGATGTCAGGTCATCTGATGCAGCACTCATCACCCTCCTTGGTCAAATAGCCCTTACACAGCCTGGATGTGTGTTGGGGCATTGTCCTGTTGAAAAATAAATGATAGTCCCACTAAACGCAAACCAGATGGGATAGCATATCGCTGCCGAATGCTGTGGTAGCCATGCTGGTTAAGTGTGCCTTGAATTCTAAATAAATCACTGACAGTGTCACCAGCAACGCACCCATACACCACCTCCATGCGGAGATCATCTGTTCACCTATTCTGCGTCTCACAAAGACACGGCGGTTGGAACCAAAAATCTCAAATTTGGCCTCATCAGACCAAATGACAGATTTCCACCGGTCTAATGTCCATCGCTCATGTTTCTTGGCCCAAGCAAGTCTCTTATTCTTGTTGGTGTCCTTTAGTAGTAGTTTATTTGCAGCAATTAGACCATAAAGGCCTGATTCACACAGTCTCCTCTGAACAGTTACACAATGGCGCCGGAAGAGATGGCTGCCGTTTTACTGTCCCCTAACCAATTGTGCTATTGTGTGTGTTTTTTCATGTTATTTGTAACTTATTTGGTACATAATGTTTCTGCCACCGTCTCTTATGACAGAAAGAGCTTCTAGATATCAGAACAGTGATTACTCACCTCGTACTGGAAAATAATTTTTCTTTAATGAGTCGGACGCAACGGATTTACTTCAGACACCCGACAAGGCCCTCATCCCCGTCATTCACAGGGGAAAGAGACTGAGATATCGGGGACATAGGTCAGGTTGCCTTGTAAGGATCTGACGGCTGATGGGTAATCTACTTTTACCATCAGTCGTATTAGCCAGCGTACAGTCATTGGATAACAAAATAGACAAACTACGATCACGTATATACTACCAATGGGACATTAAAAACTGTAATATCTTATGTTTCACCGAGTCGTGGCTGAACGGCGACATGAATAACATACAGCTGGCAGGATTTACGCTGCATCGGCAAGATAGAACAGCCACCTCCGGTAAGACAAGGGGTGGCAGTCTGGGTATATTTGAAAACAGCTGGTGCATGAAATCTAATAGTAAGGAAGTCTCGAGCTTTGGCTTGTCGGAGGTAGAGTATCTCATGATAAGCTGTAGACCACACTATTTACCAAGAGTTTTCATCTATATTCTTCGTAGCTGTCTATTTACCACCACAAACTCAAATCAAACTTTATTTGTCACATGCGCCGAAATACAACAAGTGTAGACCTTACTGTGAAATGCTTACTTACAAGCCCTTAAAAACATCTATCTCAAGGCCATCAGACAGTTAAACAGCCATCACTAACGTAGAGAGGCTGCTGCCAACATATAGACTCATCTCTAGCCACTTTAATAATAATAATTGGATGTAATAAATGTATCACTAGTCGCTTAACAATGCCACTTTATATAATGTTTACATTACTCATCTCATATGTACAGTGGGGCAAAAAAGTATTTAGTCAGCCACCAATTGTGCAAGTTCTCTCACTTAAAAAGATGAGGCCTGTAATTTTCATCATAGGTACACTTCAACTATGACAGACAAAATGAGGAAACAAAATCCAGAAAATCACATTGTAGGATTTTTAATGAATTTATTTGCAAATTATGGTGGAAAATAAGTATTTGGTCACATACAAACAAGCAAGATTTCTGGCTCTCACAGACCTGTAACTTCTTATTTAAGAGGCTCCTCTGTCCTCCATTTGTTACCTGTATTAATGGCACCTGTTTGAACTTGTTATCAGTATAAAAGACACCTGTCCACAACCTCAAACAGTCACACTCCAAACTCCACTATGGCCAAGACCAAAGAGCTGTCAAAGGACACCAGAAACAAAATTGTAGACCTGCACCAGGTTGGGAAGACTGAATCTGCAATAGGTAAGCAGCTTGGTTTGAAGAAATCAACTGTGGGAGCAATTATTAGGAAATGGAAGACATACAAGACCACTGATAATCTTCCTCGATCTGGGGCTCCACGCAAGATCTCACCCCGTGGGGTCAAAATGATCACAAGAACGGTGAGCAAAAATCCCAGAACCACACGGGGGGACCTAGTGAATGACCTGCAGAGAGCTGGGACCAAAGTAACAAAGCCTACCATCAGTAACACACTACGCCGCCAGGGACTCAAATCCTGCAGTGCCAGACGTGTCCCCCTGCTTAAGCCAGTACATGTTCAGGCCCGTCTGAAGTTTGCTAGAGAGCATTTGGATGATCCAGATGAGGATTGGGAGAATGTCATATGGTCAGATGAAACCAAAATA